>JAWPEI010000028.1:732500-1091750 GCA_035578085.1 Solanum pinnatisectum | reverse complement strand
CAAAAATTAGACTATTGAAGTATGTCTTGTAATATATTTAAATATTTATACTCAAAGACGCTTAACATATTAAGATGCGACTAATGAAAAATAATAAGAAAAAACTAATTGAAAACTAATTAAAAAAATTAATCAAAAACTTAATAAAGTAAATATTAATTTAAAATTTTAAGAAAACATTCTTTTTCAAAAATTTCACTTAGCGTACGTCATAAATAAGTATCAAAAATTATATTTTTAAAAATAATGATCGAAAAAAGCTAACTTGATAAAGTTAAGTGAGTTTTAGAAAAAACAACAGCAAATGTAGTAATTATAAAATTAAGAGAAAATGATCAAATATATCATCAAACTTTGAAAAAAAAATAAACTTATCTATGTCATATGTTAAAAGTTTGTACGTCCAATACTCATGCAATTTTAAAGGTTCATCCACGTCATTATTAGATTAAGCGAAATGACATAAATGAACCAATTTTTTTAATGAATGGCATAGAATTTAGGGATGTACATTGACCAGGTTTGTTCGGATTTTTAACATACCAAACCATTTATGCCGGGTTCTTAAATCTATAAACCAAACCAAACTAATAAAATTTAGATTATCAACCTCGGATTTTCTGATTATGTAAGTTTTTGTTTCGAAGAAGTATTCTTACAGACATATAATTGACTTGTGTTTCAAATATTTCTTTAGTCTTACTATTCAACGCAAAATATAATATTAGTGATGACACTAAAATATTCGACAAAAATAATAATGAAATCACATAAAACATATATTGCAAATAAATAAGTTAAAATGAAAATGATCATAATTTTGAAGAACTAAATCATGCCAAAATAAGTCTAATAATTATTAATCATATGATTAAACATTAAATAAAATAAAGTAAGTTTATGTATTTTAATGATCTTGTAACTACCCGAACCATCGGTAACTAGGAAAAGCTAAAATTTGGGAAATTGCTGGGCCATTGTGCCGCTAGGGCGGGCCAGATGGCACTAGGGTGGCGACGCCATATCGGATAAAGTAGTTGCTAGGGTGGGATAGGCAAGGCAGAAAGTAAATAACGCAAATTCTTATTCCCTCCTTCTTCCTAAAATACGTAAATTAGTCGTAAAACACCCTAAAAACCCTCCAAGAACTGCTCTAAACTTCGGAAGGAAGGAGAAAAAGAATTCTAGCGTGGGGATGGTGATAGCTTGCGAATTTTCGATCAAATCCATTGTCCCATTGTCCGAAAACCAGAAAATCATCTGCAAACTCTCCACAAATGCTTGGCGCCCAGGTAGGCTAGGTTTTATTAATTGAGTAGTTATAAATTTGTGCTCCCTGCGTAATATATATAAATTAACTGTAGGATTCATGTGTAGGCTTGCATGTACCGAACGAAATATGATTAAATCCTAGGAAGAAGCCTTAGATGATGAACTAGGGCTAAGTATGATTGAATTAATGCTTACGTAATATACGTTGATGGGTAGTTCATTGGGATGGTGGTGATTTTATGATTGTATGTGGTGGGTTTGTACTTGCTTCAATATAATACGTGCATGTATGTGAACGAAGCTTGTTGATTACACCTAATGTAAATAAGTAAGAACGAAGAACTATATGCTCTGAATCACTCTTTTTGTATGATTGTGATGATATATATTATGATTGTGATTGTGGATTGGGTGTTGCGTTCTAACATACTAACTTGGATCGGTTTCCACATTCTGACATAATTATGGGATCGGTTGCCACGTTCCTTCATAATCTTTGAATCGGGTACCACATTCCGGTATGCTAACAGTTTGTGTTTGGGTTCCATGAGAGGACCAATGATTTGACATAATTGTGTACTTGAGGATTTGAAATTGAACATGGTTTGTAATGATCAATGATATTGTAATTCCCCGGAGTGGTCCTGTAGTTATGAAAACTTATATATGATTGTCCTTTTGTGTTTAGTGAACTTGTTGCGTATATGGTCGTTAAATGAATCGGGGAGGCCAAGGGTTCAAGGGTCGTAATAATGGAGAGCAGGGGATGCCCACAGGTTACAAAGAGGATTCGTGGTTGGTAGTTGGGAAGCTTGATATAATGTACTATGAGGCAAGGGTTGGGTAATATGAAGAGAAAGTAAGGGTATGTCGTGAGTAGCTAGTCGGAATGCTTGTAGTTGTATTTTGTGGACTCTTCGATGCGTCAGGATGGTTAGGCTATGATCAAGAACCTAGTAAGTAGGTTGACGGAAAAGGTAGTTAGTAGTAAGAGTACTAGTGAAATTTTTAGATATTCAAGAAGCTAGTGGTTTATTGCATACTCTTGTTAGTTGATTTCCTTATGTTATGTGGTGGGCGTTGGGTTGATCGATGATGCCTACCAGTACGTGTGGTTGTACTGATACTACTCTTGCTATGCCTTTTTGGGCATAGTCTGGATGAAGGGTCGGTGGCGTTTCATTAGAGGAAGACGAAGAAATCTCTAGCAACTTCTATCTTTCCTTCCGCATGGTGGGAGCTGCTTCTTTTATTTACTTTGTTCCATTGTACTCTTAGTAGCTCTTGTACCTGTTTAGACTAGATCCTTAGGGGTGTTAATTAGTTTGCAAGTCTTATCTAAATTGTATAAGGTTCTTATTTATAAATTTTCGTTAGTATATTTATTTCTGTTTTATTAAATTTCCGCATGTTTTAACTATTGGGATAAGAGGGTTCTCCTACTTAGGTGTTAGAGTGGGTGCCCACACGGCCCGGTGGGTTGGGTGGTGACAAATTTGTATCAGAGCTTAGGTTACTGGTCTCCCAGTATAAGAGCAAAATATGGACTAGACTCCTGCGGGTTGGTGTGTTGACGTCCACATCTAATCTTCAGGAAGCTAGGAAGCATTCTAGGAAATATTTCCACTTATTGTCTCCTTTCATGTGAAGTGTCGCTTGTGGTATGAGTTGAGTTCAATTGGTATCTCCCAATTCCAAGTGGTATCTCAACAAAGTGAATCGGACGTCGTGGTCATGACTGAAGGAACACAAGCAAGGTAAATTGGAACTAAGAAGGTTTCAATTGGTATCTGGCCCTAGGGGTGGTGTAAATACATGGATGATCAGTAATGTTCATCCATGGAGCGAAGTAACTAATTAAGAATTTGAAGTTGTCTGTGAGTTGTAACTTGAAGTTTGTGAATGTGTGCCTCTTGTTTTCTGAATTAACTGTGAATGTGAAAGTTGTAATTGCTTGAATGTGATGATGTTGTTATGTGCACTATAAATGTGTGTCTAAACTTTGATATGTGCAATGTGTTGGCCTAATTGATTGAAATTATGCGAGTTGTAAATGCTTGAGTATAATGAAACTCGTGGTGAAAAGAAGATCCTAACTAAGCTCGATGCAAGGGTTTAGACAAAAACTATGAGGTGATTGTGAGAAAGATTTGAACGTGTCTTGCGCTTGTGTAATAATCGTGTGAATGCAGGTGTATCACAGGAATAAGTGTGTTGTGGTCTTTGAATTAATAAGAACAGGTTGGTTCATGGAGAATTATCCTAAGTTTGTTTGGTAAATTTGGGAACCTTGGTGAAATTTAAAATGAGAAGAACCCTAGAAAATCATTAGCATGGGTTACTTTTTCGTCGAGCAGTGGCGGATTTTCCCATGCCAAGCTGCAAGCCTTCAGTGGGATTTTCTCGCCAAAGCAGGATATGGCGAGTGTAACCTCGGCTGTCTCCCCTTTTCTTGCCCTAGGCACATATATAGGCCCAAATCATATTCAGACTAACTCTTGGAAATCATTCAGTGCTTAGCAATCTACCATAGATTATAAAGCTTAGAAATTAATTAAAGGATGTAGAGAACAACAAAAACAAGCATCCACATGCTTACAAAAAGGTGAAGGAAAAACATAAGAAAAATAAAGTTTTGTTCTAAATACAAGCCCAAGAAGGGTGAAAGAAACACCAAATCAAGACCCTTCAGACTGGGAGGTGTCAACATCGAAATCGATATCCTCTATAGGTACCAAGCCGGTCGCGGCCTTATCCATAAAAGTGAAGTGCTGGAAGTCTCCCTTCTCGATTTGGGAGAGCTCCTGACTAGGGGTGATGCAAGTGATGATGGTCTTTACAGCCTTCCATATTCAAACCATCAGACGATCCTTCTCCAAACCCTTCCTCCGATCCTGGCATAGCTCCTGACGGAGCATCTCGACCTCTAGGGCAGTGCTGGGTGGAACCGAAGTGAAGTTAGCAAAGGCACTCCCCAGCTTCTTTCGGACAGCTGCCAGATCCTCTTCAACCCGTGCACCTGAGAGTGGGGCCTTATCGTCCGTATCCACGGCCGCCTAACTGCTGCTAGCCCTGCTTGTTCTCCTCCTCTTGCTCCTAGAAATAGAAACTGACCTGATCAAAAGAGGGTGGAAAGGGGGATCCATGGATAATACCTTGTTAGTCGGCGAGTGGCACTCCTCCGCTTGCAGTCATGCGATAAGTCTCCGATGGGAAGAAAGCTTTCTTGTTACCCTAGTAGAACATCTTCCACTCCGAAATGATCTGTGCCCCCATATTCAACTTGATGCCCTGTATAGCACACACCACCACCAAGACTCGATGAAAGGTCACGTTGGTGCGGTTGCCCGACGGGTGGATCTTTCTAGTCACCAAGTGTAGACACCTCTAAGCATCATGTGACCAATTTGAGCTAGTAATGTCCTCGACAGTAGCCCAGTAAACCTGATCCCGGGGCGCAGGCTCAATCAGGGTGTCCCTGAGCCAACCCAGGTCCATATCCCGCAGCTTAGCCTCGTACATAACATTCGAAACCTCGGGAAACTCTAGCGCCTCATTGATAGCTGTGGCATTAAGGGGGATGTCAACTCCCTGGATACAGATGACAGGGTGAGGATCGTCCCATCGTACAGTAGGCAGGATGACGTAGAATTCCCTCACCCAAGTGGAACGTGCATCTGGGGGAGCCTCAGTTAGTGGAGTCCATCCGAACTTCATTAGGCGAGCATAAAAGGCCGGCACCTTCTCCTCCAGCTTAAGCAAAACAAAACCTCTCTCACAGCAGAACCCTGTATTTCTATTGTCGTGATGCCTTTCCCGACTCGCATTGGGGAACCGAACGAAAGGTAGGTTTTTCTCATTTAGCCCTGCAGTGTAGAGAAACCTGCAAGGATGGGAAAATATACGTTAGAGCTCCATGAGACTGGACACTAGCTGGGCAAATGGGAATAAAAAATTTCAAAACTTAAAAAGGGGACTCAGTCTACTGTTTCCCCAATCCTGCCACAGTAGCCAAATATCCCTCTAGGGTAGGATGATGAAGGCCGTCATAGCGGGATGAAGGTTGCTAGAGCGACCTTCATCTGGGACTAACAACAGGCGCGATCATGGCGCCTGTTCGTCCCAAAATCCACGATTTCGACAGAATTTCAGCAGACCAGAATATATTAACTACCCTAGAACCTAAGTATGCTAGTAATTCAGCAAAATAACCCTTAAATACCCCTCAAATTTGTGTTTTTAAAAGAAGAGGGTTTTCAACTTCTACCAACAATTTTGGCACCGATTTAACCATATTTTTGCACAATCCTTACGCAGGACATGTGGAGACATTAGGGACGTAAGGGAAGGGCCCATGCTACATTTTCCTGACAAATCAAGCAACTTAGTTCATTTTTGAATAACTACCTGGAAAATCGTTTCTAAGCATTTAGGTAGTAGCATGCAATAATTGTTAATCAAGTATTGAAGTAAAGAGCGTTATGAACAAGAAAATTACCTTAGAAACAACGCTTGGAGCAAGTGAGTCGAGAGGACATTGGTAGAGTTTGGGTAAGGAAAGAGAGAAATGAGGAAACCATTCCCCATTTCCCTCTTTCTTATTTCGATCTCCGCTCTGACAAGAGATTTCTCGCTCTGATGGCCCTTGTAGTGGAAGGGTTACCATACTGGCAGGTCGGGTTGTGAAAAGCGGGCCAGCGTTTTTAGTTGTATGTTGCCTCCAAATTCTTCTATTCCTTTTGGGTATAGTACCTTTCGTGTGTCAAATATTTGAAAAGTCACCATTCGTCGTGATTCTGTGATGGCCCCATTCGTTAGTTTGGAAGTACTCCGAAATAGGGTGTGTGATTATCTGTGCACTAGTCGTTTGGGGACGAACGAGGGGTAAATTGGTATCTATTGTAACAACCTGAATTGTCGCTAATTAGGAAAAGAAAAAATTTGGGAAATTACTGGGCCACTGTCCTGCCAGGGCAGGCCAGATGCCGCTAGGGTGGCGACGCCATAGCGGGGAAAGTAGTCATCAGGGCGGGATAGGCGAGACATAATTTAAATAACGCGAATTCTTATTTCCTCCTTCTTCCTAAAATATCTAAATTAGTTGTAAAAGACCCTATAAACCCTTCAAGAACTGCTCTGAACTTGGAAGGAAGGAGAAAGAGAATTCTAGCGTGGGGATGGTGATAGCTTGCAAATTTCCTGTCAAATCCATCGTCCGAAAACCAAAAAATTATCTGCAAACTCTCTATGAGTGCTTGGCGACCAGGTAGGCTAGGTTTTATGAATTTAGTAGTTATAAATTTGTGCTCATTGCGTAATATATGTAAATTAGCTGTAGGATTCATGCGTAGGCCTTTGTGCACCGAATGAAATATGATTAAATCCTAGGAAAAAGCCCTAGATGATGAACTAGGGCTAAGTATGGTTGAATTAACGCTTACATGATATACGTCGATGAGTAGTTCATTGGGATGGTGGTGATTCTATGATTGTGTGTGGTGGGTTTGTTCTTGCTTCAGTACAATACGTGCATGTATGTGAATGACGCTTGTTGATCACACCTAATGTAAATAAGTATGAACGAAGAACTGTAAGCTGTGTATCACTCTTGTTGTATGATTGTGATGATATACGTTGTGATTGTGATTATGGATTGGGTGTTGCGTTCTGACACACTAAATTGGATCGGTTGCCATGTTCCGACATAATTATGGGATCGATTGCCACGTTCTGGCATAATCTTTGGATCAGGTACCACGTTTCGGTATGCTAACAGTTTGGGTTTGGGTTCCATGAGAGGACCAATGATTTGACATAATTGTGTACTTGAGGATTTGAAATTGAACGTGGTTCGTAATGATTAATGCCCGGAGTGGTCGTGTGGTTATGAGAACTTATATATGATTGTCCTTTTGTGTTGAGTGAACTTTTTGCGTATGTGGTCGTTGAATGAATCGGGGAGGCCAAGAGTTCAAGGGTCGTAATAATGGAGAGCAGGGGATGTCCGTAGGTTACAAAAGGGATTCGTGGTCGGTAGTTAGGAAGCTTGATATAATGTACTATGAGGCAAGCGATGGGTAGTATGAAGAGAAAGTAAGGGTATGTCGTGAGTGGCTAGTCGAAGTGCTTGTAGTTGTATTTTGTGGACTCTTCGATGCGTCAGAATAGTTAGGCTATGATCAAGAACCTAGTAAGTAGGTTGACAGAGAAGGTAGTTGGTAGTAAGAGTACTAGTGTAATTCTGAGATATTTAAGAAGAGGGTGAAGGTGGATAAGAGGGTGGTTTTTTGCATACTCTTGTTAGTTGATTTCCTTATGTTATGTGGTGGGCGTCGGGTTGATCGATGATGCCTACCAGTACGTGTGGTTGTACTGATACTACTCTTGCTATGCCTTTTTGGGCATAGTCTGGATGCAGGGTCAGTGGCGTTTCATTAGAGGAAGACGAAGAAATCTCCAGTAGCTTCTATCTTTCCTTACGCTTGGTGGGAGCTTTGTCTTTTATTTACTTTATTCCGTTGTACTCTTAGTAGCTCTTACACCTGTTTAGACTAGATCTTTGGGGGTGTTAATTACTTTGCAAGTCTTAACCAAATTGTATAAGGTTCTTATTTATAAATTGTCGTTGGTATATTTAATTATGTTTTATTAAATTTCCGCATGTTTTAACTATTGGGATAAGAGGGTTCTCCTAGTTAGGTGTTAGAGTGAGTGCCCGCATGGCCCGGTGGTGTTGGGTCGTGACAGATCTAAACCAATATATAACTAAACAATATAACATTTATTTGGCCATTCAAAATTCTAAGTCAAACTTGAAATAATATGTTAAAATATGAAAATTATGAAAAAAGTCTAAGAAATATTTATAAATTATATCAAAGTCAATGTTTTTATGTATAAAATAATTTTTAAAAATTATATATATGATGTCAGGTTGGTTTTGTTTCGGGTTGACTTTTTAAAGTTAAAAAAATCAACCCAATATAATCGGGTTTTTTTTCTTCAAGACCAAACCAAGTTAAACCAAATCACTAGTCAGTTGCTTTTCTCGATTTAACTCCGTTTGTGGTTCGGTGCAGTTTCCTGTCTGATTTTTGTTCACCCCTAACATAGATGAACCTTTTCTCAAAGTTCGATGACATATTTGAACATTTTTTTCTGTAAAAATTATTTGATTAATGACATGGTCAAATCATAATTGACCACATATAAAAAATGGAATAATTTTCAATTAATAAATAATGGCATTAATGAGTTTTTTTCTCACACGAAAATGATATAAATAAATCAAACTTTTAACATATAACATAGATGAATCTCTTCTCAAAATCAATGACATATTTAAATTTTTCCCCTTAAAAATTATTCGTTCAAACTTGAGTGACCTTTCAAGCTTCTAAACTCAAAGGAATTAACTCGTAAAGCACGAGCATTCAAGGATGGTCAATAAAGTAAAGGTATGCAGATCTTCGAAAACAAGGGTTTAATATCAGCAAAGTCAAAAAATATCACTAAGAGTCCATTTGGCCATATGATATCATAATATGAAATCATGAGATAAAATTAAAGTTTTGTTTGAATATGCTATTTGGAATTTTTTTTTATTATCTCATAAATTGTAAAATTATTAAAATATGTCCAAGTATTTATTCAATCTTACCAAATAAATAAAATTTATAAAATCGCATAATAAATTATTACAAACTCATTGTGGTCAGTCTTGTTCACTAAATATAGATGAAAAATTATTTTTTAATTAAACATTAAAGTAGTAGTAATAAATTTGGTTGATAAATAAATGTGATAAAAACAATGAATTTGATGAATATAAATGACAAAGTAAGAATTGATTTAAAGTAATAATAAATTTTATGTTGGTGAAAATAATAAATTTTAAAAAGTAATGATATGATTATAAATTTTATTTATATATGAAATAAATGGCTAGTAAATATAAATATGGGTTGTTAAACAAAATATAAACTTGTGGGTCAATTTTTGTATCTGAAAATCCCAAATCCTGATATGGAATTGCTAATCCAAAATCACCTACTCGATTGACAAGCATAGCTTTTATAGTTGCTTTATCTGCCTGAAGTCGTGTAAACCAGAAATGAATTAACAAATATGAAGCAAGACCTACTCCCTCCCAAATAGTGATTTTTAGGAAATATGAGATTTCATCTCATGATATAAAATCATGAAATGAAATTAGCATGAAATCGTATGTCCAAAAACTGATTTTTATCTCACGATTTTATATCATGATATAATATCGCATGACCTAACGCCTACTAAATATACATTTTGATCATCTGCCAAAGTTTTGAGCGGATATAATATGATATTATGTTGATAGAAGGTCAAAAATATCTTATAAATAATTTAAGGGCATATAAGCTATATTTCAAACATTGTATTTTATGTGGTATATACACTTTAATTTCATTTTAAATCTGTCAAGAAGTATGATACCTAGCGATTATTGAAACAGTATATAATCAATTTTTTTACTTCATTTTTAATGATCGAAACACAAATATCTATTATTTTAAATTACTACTAGTTTTTTTTTTTTTTTAAAACATCATTTGAATATCCGATGTGAAATTATGATATAAAGTCAAAATTTTATTTGAACATGTTATTTAAATTTCTTAAATTGTATTTTTTTTTTCATAAACACGAATATCTCACAAGTTGTTAAAAACTATAAAAAAAAAAAAATTCTAATTCTTACACAATCTTACAAAAAAAAAAAAATCATATTTAATAAATAAGATATTAGAATGTCCTAAGGCACCGCACATTGATAAATCACATATTTCTATGTTCATTTTTTATAAATAAATATTTACAATTGCAGACTTTGAAATGCACATAATTTTATAAATTATTCACTAGTCAATAATAGTAATAACTAGTAATTCTTTCATATGGAATGAACAATCTCTTCACGCCGAAAATCGTGAATCTTTTCTTGCAAAATTTAAAATGACATGTTTTTCTTTTTCAAAAATATAAACTTATGAGTTAAGTTTTACATTTTAAAAGTTATAATCATAATTTGAAATCTCAAATTATACTCATGATCTCAACTCACATACAATGGCGGAGCCAAAATTTCAACTAAGGAGTGTCAAAATGTAAAGAAGTTAAATTATGTAGAAGTCGAGGAGTATCAATATGTAATATATATACATAAAAGATATATTTTTATCTAGCTATGAAGTATAATTTTCCGACAAAGGGATGTCCGACACCCCTCAATTGTATGTGGCTCCGCCACTGCTCACATATTTAATTTAAACACAAAGTTAATCAAAATACTAACCCCCTCCCCCTCCCCCTCCCCCACTCCCACCCCAAACCATAAAATAAAAATTGTTCAAGTCGTAAGCATGAAAATGTATGGAATAAAAGTACTGAAAAAGGTGAAAGTGAGAGCACTAAAATATGGGCTAAAAAATCAATAAATAGGCCTAAAAAAATAAAGGAAGGGAAGCATGGGTAGTGTAGAAGTGTAGAACATGGAAAGTGAAAAAGAAAAAAGTAGGTAAGCTTACCTTAGATTAAGAGAAGAAAGAGAAGGGGTCATGCAGAATCGATTGATGATATAACCAACATTTTCACTGCTTTTCAAAGTCACACTTCTGTTGTGCTTCTCTGCAATTTGTCTCACATAAACAAAAATACTACTTCCACTTGCCATATTAAGTGGGTAGATATTGAAATTTTGTGAAACTCTACAAGATGTGTTCAATTCAAGTTAGGACTTTACAAATTATGTTCAACTCAAATTAGGATTTTTGGAGGCTACTCAACCCTATACCCTAGTTTGTGCCTATATAAAGGGTACTAAATTCTCTTAAAAGGCATCTCAAAAATTTCATAAAGAGATCAAGATCTCGAATATTCCACAAATTTATGAAATATTCATAAAGAGGTCAAATCTAAATCATCCTAGCTCGAGAAATAAGCCACTAACGGCTCTCGAATAATTGATAAATATCTTATGAGAGAAGAATCAAGAGAGAAACAAAATTGTACCCTCCATCTTGATGAATAAAATTATGTTTCTTCAGATTTTATTTGTGTGGTTTATTTATTTTCCATATATTTATAATTTGTTGTCAACAAAGTGATCTATTAGGATTTTTTATACCGTTCAAAATAAGTGATTTATTTCAAGTTTAGAAAAATTGTTAGATTTATTTTTTATATTTTTGCTTCTTAATTACATAATTAGAAAATAATGTAACAATAATAATATATTTAATGAAATTTCATACGTAAAGTCTGAGAACAATAAAATATACATAAATTTTATGAAGATAAATAGATTACTTCTCGACCTAAGTGCAATAAATAATCAAGTACAAAAAATATATTTTAGGAAAAGTGAGTACTCCCTCAGTCCCTAACTACTTGTCCATTTTTTATTTTTTAGTTGTTCCTAATTACTTGTCCATTTTAATAAATCAAAAAAGGACAATTTACTTTTACCTATTATACCATCAATTAATTACTTTAAAAAGGGTAGAGTTTTTTGAAAATCTTAAGTTTTTAATTTAACTTCATAATTAATAGGAGTTAAATAGTAAACTCATTATGTTAATAATTATTTTTTAATAAATGTGTCAATTTAAAAATAGACAAGTAATTAGAAATAAAAAATTCGAAAAAGAAAAAAGGAACCACTTTTGACAGAAGCTGACGGTCAACGGCGGCTTGTAAATCGCTACTTGTCGCCTTGTTGGTTCTTTCCCTTTCTTACTTTTTGTGTTTCTTTTTTCCAATTTCCCAATACTTTCAATTGCACTCCAATAAAGGTATAAACTTGTTCTTCTCTTTACGTACTATCTAAAGAAAGTTTTTCAATTACCTCCACTATCCTAATTTGTTGTATTTGAGATTTGAATGTTGTAAATTTGAGTAATATTTTAAAGTATATTTTTATTATCATATTAATACGAGGATAAATATAATTTGTTATATTTTTTATATTTATAATTTAAGATATTAAGTTTAATTTATCTAATTTGATATCAAATATTTATTAAATTGACACTTAGAAAATAAAAAGTGCAATATTGTGGTGATACTGATTTGTAGGTATATATTAAAAACGTGAGTCAATTGTGATGACTCAAATGCAACTTTAAATCTCCAGTTTATGTATTACAATCACTATGGTTATCAAAAATAATCTTAGAGAACTCTTATACTGATTAAGATTCTTGAGAACAAGTAAGATATACATCATATATGAAGTCGAAGTTTTGTAATTGAATAAAAAAATCAATGATTAATCATTTATTTATGATAAAAGAAATCAATCAATATTAAGAAGAAAATTATGTTTAAGAACAAATGTTACTTCCTTTAATTCAAAATAAGTTATTGAGGCAATCATATTCACTAAGAAAAAAGATTTAGGACGTAAATTAAACAACACTTTGTACTTTTATCCTTTTAGTTATCCTCAAACCATTTGAAAATTATAAACAAATCAAAGTAAAATCATAAAATATGAACAATTCTCGTAGAAAATGTAAATAAGGGGTAAAAATGAGGAAAAAAAATCTTTCAACAATTCTCTTAAAATTTCAAATTAGTATTATCTTAAATTATAACAAATACACAATATTTGAAAAGAGTAAGTGTGATCAGAAGGATAAAATAAATCGAAAGTAAACTTATAGAATCATTCTTTTGAATTTCTTGAGATACGCCAAATTTGTGTACTTAATTTATACTCCATCCGTCCACTTTTATTTGTCATGTTGCGCTTTTCAAAAGTCAAATTTGACAAATTTTTAAAGTTAAATTAGATTACGTTAGTTCGATATTTTAAACAAAAAATTTAGATATTCAAAAACTATACGAAAAGTACTATACATTGCAATTTTTTGTATATCAATATGATGAAAAAATATTGTAAAACGTTAGTCAAAATTTTTATAGTTTGACTCTAAAAATGGAAAATATGACAATTAATAGTGGACGGAGGGAGTATAAGTTTAATAAAATATTTTAACCCTTTATGTCCATATATATCACTAAAAGTTAGTTTTTCTTTGGTATATATTTTAAATCACATTAATATATTTTCATCTTATGTCAATTTTCTTCCACTACGCAGTGTAATATTCCTGTGATTTTGTAACATCTCGCTTAATGAAAGAACTAGAAAGAGTTAAAATTGGGAATAGTCATTTTAGGAAAGAATGAAAAATTTGGAAATTTGTTAAGTTATGTTAAGTTTGGGTTTCTTGTCAACTTCAAACAATCATAACTCCTAGCTCAAGATGAGTTAGGTGTGTTTCCAGATATCGTAGGAAAGATCTTGGAATAATCTTTCCAACGCCACTGAGTTTGTGCGATTTTGAGTTCGGATGAGTGAGATATGTCCATTTGAAGTTGGGATGTTCAAATAAGAAAAGTCTAAAACGGATTTTGGAAGGGTATTTTGGTCTTTACCATACCCAATTAAATTAATTCATTTTTGGTAATTACTTAGGGGTCTAAACTGAACTTGGTCAGTTTACGCTTTTGAAAAATTGAGTTAGGGTTATAGAGAAGAGAAAAGAAGAGGAGAAAATAGGAGAAGAAGCAAGAATCGTCAATTTTAGAAGCTAAGATTGTGGATTTCGTCAAGGGGTGATCCCTACGAGGTATGTGAGGTTTCATTATGTTGGATTCGTTCATCCACGTGCCAAACATGTTTATTTCAGCGTGAATTCGTCCCAAAAGGGTTGAAAGTTTGCTGTTCTTGATTGTATTTTTGAATTTGATGTCATTCTTGAATTGGGCTGAGATTGAGAAGTTTATGAGATTTTTAAGTCGAATTATAGAGTTTTTTTGAGTTAGGTTCTTAGATACATTTGCTGGGTATATGAATCTAAAGAGAATTTGAGGAAAATAACCAAGTTCAGGCGAGTTGGGGTTGGGAAAATGAAGAAGGGAAAAGTCGGGCAAATCTGGTGCCCGCGTCACGGACCTGCCCTCCAATTTCACAAAATTCTTCTTCGCGTCGCGGAGCGGTCACAGACCGTTCTGCCTCAAAAATTATTTTCACGATCAAATATTTAAATACATTTCTGCGTCGCAGACTAGTTTCCAGACAGTGATTTCTTGATCTTTTCTCATGTTTAACTATCTAAACACACTCCTAAACATCATGAGATCGTTCGTATCATAAATCACAATCCTTGAATCCATAATTCAATTTAAGCAAAGTTAGGAGTCAAGTCAAGGAAAGTTAAGAGTCAAGTTAAGAGAAGTTCATAAAGTTTTCAAAAGTCTTTCACAAACACTTTAGCTTTGTTTTAAGACTTAGGTTTCGAGTTGACTAAAGAGTTAAGAGTAAAGTTCATTTCTTCAAAGATTATAAGGGAACTAAGTATTCCCAAAAGTTAGAAATGTTTTCACATTTGAACAAAAAAGGGAACATCGATTCCAAGAGAGCTTTTAACCTAAGTTTTGAGTAATTATCTCAAACCAAAAAAAGAAGTTTTGTTTTAAAAACATATGAGCGAAGTATATTTTTGGGAGTAATATTGAGCACCGATGTGGGGATGCGAGTTCATAGGAACTTAAGTCTCCATAAAGCATATAGCCATCATGGGTAGTAAAGGATCATACTTTTTAGATGATTCCTTAAGTACTTTTTAGCATAGACTAGTTGATCCACTTAGTTAAGGCATTCTATATGACGGCAAAGTACATGACAGTTCTGGTAGCGTGGGCAAGACACTGTATCACCACTTAGGCTCATAGTGGTGGTTGTCGGTTAGAGAAAACTTCCACATAAACTATATTACTTCATTATGTGAGTAAAGTTGAGTTTGTTATTGCATTTTCTTTAACGACCTAAGTTGTTTTCTACTTTTTAAAGGCTTTTTATACATTGCATGTGTTTTATTGCTTTATATTGAGTTAAGTTGTTCATGAGTTGAGTAAAGCCAAGGTAAGTGTTTCTTTCAGATTCCTTTCAAGCTTATGTTATGTTTAGTATTTCCCTCGCATACTCGTACATTTTAATGTATTGATGCCATTTGGCCGGCATCATTTTATGATGCAGACACAGGTAATTAGAATCAGCATCCAGGGCCTCGTTGATCCATTTGAGCACTTAGAGTCAGTTGGTGAGCCTCCTTGCTATTCGGATGACTCCTTTTATCATTTTCTTTTAGTATTTCAGTTGTTAGGATGATCGGGGGTCTTGTCCCAACATCCCTCCTTCTTTTAGAGGCTTTATAAATAGTTAGTAGTTCAGTTGTCTTTACATTATCATTTCATATATTAAGACTTGACTTGCCATTTTGGCCAAGTTGAATGTTTGATCTTTAAATGTTCTAAGTATTTTATTAAAGAGTTTAGTAGAAGTACATTTGATCATTGCAATAATGCTTAGAGTCTTTCGCTGAGTAAGTAGGCCAGACCAAGGGTTCGCTTGGGGCCAACAATGGTTCTCGAGTGCTAGTGCCGCCCAGGGTATATGCTCGGGGCGTGACAAACTTGGTATTAGAGTCCAGAGTTCAAGAGTCCTAGGGAGTCTATGAAGCCGTGTGTGTAGAGTCCTAGTTATCAGTGTGAAGCGCCCCACATCTATAATTAGGAGGGTGCAACACTTAGGAAATTTTCTCACTTCGTTCATACTCACTTCGTGCATTAGAGTTTGATCTCTAAAAAGTTTCTTTCTAATTCGTGCTTGCGTGTGTTTTTCAGTTAACCATGCCACCATGAAGAGTTGTCAGAGGTCGTCCTGCTAGGCGTAATGTTAAGGAGCAAGGGGTACCCAATGCACCTAAAGTGCAGCCCCAAGGCAAAGTTACTAATGCGGAGTTCAGAGAAGTGATAAGGATGCTAAGTCAAGCTGTGACTAACCAAGTTGGGAAACAAAAAGGGGCTCAACAAGAAGAGGCTGACACTTCGAGGATCCGTGAGTTCTTGAAGATGAACTCTCCAAGTTTCACTGGTTCGAGCACTACTGAGGATCCAGAGAACTTTATGGAGGAACTGAAAAAGGTATTTGATGTTATGCACGTTGTCGATGCTGAGAGGGTACAAATAGCTGCATATCAATTGAAGGATGTTGCTAGGACTTGGTTTGACCAGTGGAAGAAGGGTAGAGCTGAGGGAGCACCCCTGCGAGTTGGGCTTGTTTTGAGGAGGCCTTCTTGGGGCATTTATTTCTCTGAGAACTGAGAGAGGCCAAGATACGAGAGTTTCTTACCCTTAAGCAAGAGTCACTAAGTGTTCATGAGTATGGGTTGAAGCTCACTTAAATATCCTGTTATGCTCCGGAGATGGTTGCGTATATGAGGAGTAAAATAAGTCTTTTTGTTGCTGGGTTGTCCCGTCTGTCAGGCAAAGAGGGCAGGGCAACTATGCTAATTGGGGACATGGATATAGCGAGGTTGATGATTTATGTGCAGTAAGTTGAGGAAGAGAAACTAAGGGATAAAGAGGAGTTTAGAAACAAGAAGGCTAAGACAAGGAATGAGTCCGGGCTGCAGAAAAGTAATGTGTATCGTTCGTCCTTTCAGCAAAAGCAAAAGGGGTCTGCTCCATCATCTGCTAGTGCACCTGCACCCAAAAACAAATGTGAGTATAATAGTCAGAATTCCCAGCACTTCAGGGCTAGACCTGCCCAATCTCAGGGTGATGTGGCACAAAGAGGTAATTGGGCTCCTCATGTGCTAAGTATGATAAAACCCACCCAGGTAAGTGTCGTGATGGCTCCACAGGTTGTTTCAAGTGTGGGCAAGAGGGTCACTTCATGAAAGAGTGTCCTAAGAACCGCCAAGGAAATGGAAATAAGGGCAATAGAGCCCAATCTTCATCAATTGCTCCACCAGACAAGGCTGCACCTAGAGGAGCTACTTCGGATACCGGCGGAGGAACAAACCGCCTTTATGCGATCACAGGTCGTCAAGAGCAAGAGAATTCTCCAAATGTTGTCACTGGTATGATCAAAGTCTTTACTCTTGATGTTTATGCTTTGCTAGACCCAGGAGCAAGTTTATCTTTTGTGACTCCTTATGTTGCAAATAATTTTGATGTTCTTCTTGAGAAACTTTATGAACCCTTTTGTGTTCCTACACCTATTGGGGAGTCTATTCTAGCTGAGCGAGTATATCATGATTGTGTCATTTACATCAATCACAAGAACACTATGACTAATTTAGTTGAGTTAGACATGATATATTTTGATGTCATTCTTGGTATGGACTGACTTCATGCCTGTTATGTCTCCATTGATTGTAGAACTTGAGTTATTAGGTTTCAAATTCCTAATGTGCTAGTTATAGAGTGAAGTAGTAGTTCAATAGTGCCTAAGGGTCATTTTATTTCGTACCTTAAGGCAAGAAAGTTACTTCCAAGGGTTGTGTCTATCACTTAGTCAGAGTTAATGACTCTAGTGTTGAGATACCTCCTATTCAGTCAGTTTCAGTGGTAAAAGAGTTTCCAAAAGTCTTTCCGGAGGATCTTCTCGAAGTCCCTCTTAAGAGAGAAATAGACTTCGGTATAAATATTCTTCCAGATACCCGTTCTATAACTATTCCGCCATACAGAATGGCACCAGCAGAGTTGAAAGAGCTTAAATAATAGTTTAAAAATCTTATTGATAAGGGATTTATTCGACCAAGTATCTCACCTTGGGGCGCTCCGATCTTATTTGTGAGAAAGAAAGATGGTTTCCTTCGAATGTGTATAGATTACCATCAGTTGAACAAGGTTACCATCAAGAATAAGTATTCTCTTCCGAGAATTAATGATCTTTTTGATCAGCTTCAGGGTGCTACTTGTTTCTCTAAGCTAGACCTCATATCAGGCTACCATTAGTTAAGAGTAAGGGAATGTGATATTCCAAAGACAGCATTCAGAACCCGTTATGGTCATTATGAGTTCCTAGTTATGTCCTTTGGTTTGACCAATGCGCCTGCAACATTCATGGATCTTATGAATAAAGTATTTAAACCTTATTTAGATATGTTTGTTATTGTATTCATTGATGACATACAAATCTATTAAAGTAATAAGGAAGATCATGCTAGTCATCTCAGAATAATTCTCCAAACTTTAAAAGATAGAGAGTTATATGACAAGTTCTCTAAGTGTGAGTTTTGCCTTGAGTCTGTGGCATTCTTAGGCCACATTGTGTCTAGAGAGGAAATTAAAGTTGATACTCAAAATATAGATGCAGTACAGAATTGGCCTAGACCCACATCTCCAACTGATATTAGGAGTTTCTTGGGTTTGGCTGGATATTATAGAAGGTTCGTAGAGGGGTTCTTGTCTATTTCGTCTCCTTTGACCAAGTTGACTCAGAAAACAATGAAGTTTCAATGGTCTGAAGCTTGTGAGAAAAGCTTTAAGGAATTGAAAAAGAGGTTGACTACTGCCCCAGTATTGACCTTACCAGAAGGTACGCAAGGCTTTGTTGTGTACTGTGATACGTTTAGAATTGGTTTGGGTTGTGTGTTAATGCAGAATGACAAAGTTATAGCTTATGGCTGTAGACAGTTGAAAGTTCATGAGAGAATTACCGAACCTATGATCTAGGGTTGGCTGCTGTAGTATTTGCTTTAAAAAAATGGCGCCATTATCTGTATGGTGTCATGTGGATGTGTTCACCGATCACAAGAGTCTTCAGTATGGTTTTACTTAGAAAAAGTGTAATCTCATATAAAGGAGGTGGTTAGAATTACTCAAGGATTATGACATGAGTATTCTTTACCACCTAGGCAAGGCTAATGTTATTACTGATGCTTTAAGCAGGTTGCCTATGGGTAGCACCGCCCATGTTGAGGAAGAAAAGAGAGAGTTAGCGAAAGATGTGCATAATGGATTCCACAAAAGGAGGAGTAGTAGTGATGATGGGCTGAATCTTCATTAGTGTTAGAAGTGAAAGAAAAGCAAGACCAAGATCCTATTTTTCTTGAATTGAAGGCAAATGTTCATAAGCAAAAAGTATTGGCTTTTGAACAAGGGGGAGATGGCGTATTGATGTATCAAGGTAGATTGTGTGTACCAAGGGTGGATGAACTCCAAGAGAGGATCATGAAAGAATCTCATAGCTCTAGATATTCCATTCATCTGGGTTCCACAAAGATATATCGCAATTTGAGAGAGGTTTATTGGTGGAGTGGTATGAAGAAGGCCATTGCAGAGTTTGTTGCTAAGTGTCCGAATTGCCAACAAGTTAAATTAGAGCATCAAAGGCTCGGTGGTTTGGCTCAAAATATAGAACTTTTGGAATGGAAGTGGGAAATGATAAACATGGACTTCATCATAGGTTTGCCAAGGTCACGTAGGCAACATGATTCTATTTGGGTGATTGTGGATCGAATGACCAAATCAGCCCACTTTTTGCCAGTAAAGATTACTGACACATAAGAGGATTATGCTAAGTTATATATTCAAGAGGTAGGTAGACTTCATGGGGTGACAGTTTCAATTATTTCGGATAGAGGTCCGTAATACTGTACAATTCTGGAAATCTTTTCAGAAAGGCTTGGGTTCAAAGGTAAACTTAAGCACTGCTTTTCATCCTCAGATAGATGGTCAAGCAGAGCATACTATTTAGACTTTAGAAGACATGTTGAGGGTCTGTGTGATTGATTTCAAAGGTAATTGGGATGATCACCTACCCCTTATTGAATTTGCTTACAACAATAGCTACCACTCTAGCATCCAAATGGCTCCTTATGAAGCTCTTTATGGGAGAAGATGCAGATCTCCTATTGGATGGTTCAAAGTTGGTGAAGTAGGGTTGATAGGACCAGATTTAGTTCATCAAGCTATGGAGAAAGTGAAAGTGATTCAAGAGAGGTTGAAAACAACACAGTGTCATCAGAAATCCTACACTGATGTTAGGAGAAGGGAGTTAGGGTTTGAAGTAGATGATTGGGTATACTTGAAAGTTTCACCCATGAAGGATGTTATGAGATTTGGTAAGAAGGGAAAGCTTAGTCCCTGGTATATTGGCCCTTACAGTATATCCAAGAGGATTGGTAATGTAGCTTATGAGTTGGAGCTACCACAAGATTTAGCAGAAGTTCATCCGGTATTCTATATCTCCATGTTGAAGAAGTGCATGGGGGATCATTCACTTATCATACCAACAGAAGATATTGGAATCAAGGATAGCTTATCTTATGAGGAGATTCCTGTTGAAATTCTAGATCGCCAAGTTCGCAAGTTGAGAACAAAAGAGGTAGCATCAGTCAAAGTTCTTCGGAGGAACCAATTTGTTGAGGAAGCTACTTGGGAAGCTGAGGAAGACATGAAGAAGAGATATCCACATCTCTTTAAGACCGGAGAAATTCCAAATCAAGGTGCTAATTCTCTTCTTAGTACTCTTTAATTTATAAGTTAGCATGTTGTATTTGTATTGCTTGTTGGGTGTTTGAACTAAATGTTAGATGTTACACCCTTAGCTTAGTAAGATTAATCTCATTTGAGGACAAACGTTCCCAAGGAGGAGATATTGTAATGTCTTGCTAACTGAAAGAACTAGAAAGAGTTAGAATTGGGAATAGTCATTTTAGGAAAGAATGAAAAATCTGGAAATTTGTTAAGTTATGTTAAGGTTGGGTTTCTGGTCAACTTCAAACGACTATAACTCCTAGATCAGGATGAGTTAGGTGTGTTTCTAGATATCGTAGGAAAGATCTTGTAATAATCTTTCCAACGCTGCTGAGTTTGAGCAATTATGAGTTTGAATGAGTGAGATATGCCCATTTGAAGTTGGGCTGTTCAAATAAGGAAAGTCTAAAACAGATTTGGAAGGGTATTTTGGTCTTTACCATACCCAATTAAATTAATTCATTTTTGGTAATTACTTAGGGGTCTTGAACTTGGTCAGTTTACGCTTTTGAAAAATTAAGTTAGGGTTTTAGTGAAGAGAAAAGAAGAGGAGAAAAGAAGAGAAGAAGCAAGAATCGTCAATTCTTGAAGCTAAGATTGTGGATTTCGTCAGGGGTGATTCCTACAATGTATGTGAGGCTTTCATAATGTTGGGTTCGTTCACTCATGTGCCAAACATGTTTATTTCAGCGTGGATTCATCCTAAAAGGGTTGAAAGTTTGATGTTCTTGATTGTATACTTGAATTTGATGTCATTCTTGAATTAGGCTGAGATTGAAAAGTTTATGAGATTTTTACGTCTAATGATAGAGTTGTTTTGAGTTAGGTTCTTAGATACATTTGCTGGGTATATGAATCTAAAGATAATTTGGGGAAAAGAACCGAGTTTAGGCGTTGTGGTTGGAAAAACGAAGAAGGAAAAAGTCGGGCAAATCTGCTGCCCCAAGCCGCGTTGCGGATCTGCCCCTGAGTTTCGCAGAATTTTTCTTCGCGTCGCGTCACAGTAACAGACCATTCTGTCTCAAAAATTATTTTCGCGATCAAATATTTAAATACATCTCTGCATCGCGGACTAGTTTGCAGACAGTGATGTCTTGATCTTTTCTCATGTTTAACTATCTAAAAACACTTCTAAATATCATGAGATCGTTCCTATCACAAATCATAATCCTTGAATCCATAATTCAATTCAAGGAAAGTTAGGAGTCAAGTCAAGGGAAGTTAAGAGTCAAGTTAAGAGAAGTTCATAAAGTTTTTAAAAGTCTTTCACAACGTTTTAACTTTGTTTTAAGACTTAAGTTTCGAGTTGACTAAAGAGTTAAGAGTAAAGTTCATTTCTTCAAAGATTATACGGGAAGTAAGTATTTCCAAAAGTTAGAAATGTTCTCACATTTGAGCAAGAAAGGGAACATCGATTCCAAGAGAGCTTTTAAGCTAAGTTTTCAGTAATTATCTCAAACCAAAATAAGAAGTTTTGTTTTAAAAACATATGAGCTAAGTATATTTTTGGGAGTAGTATTGAGCATCGATATGGGGATGCGAGTTCATACTTAAGTCTCCATATACCATGTAGCCATCATGGGTAGTAAAGGATCATATTTTTTAGATGATTCCTTAAGTGCTTTTTAGCATAGACTAGTGGATCCACTAAGTTAAGGCGTTCTATATGACGACAAAGTATAGGACAGTTCTGACAGCGTGGGCAAGACAGTGTATCATCATTTAGGCTCATAGTGGTTGTTGTCGGTTAGAGAAACTCCCATGGAAACTATATTACTTTACTATATGAGTAAAGTTGAGTTTGTTATTGCATTTTCTTTAATGAACTAAGTTGCTTTCTACTGTTTTAAACGATTTCTATATATTGCATGTGTTATTGCTTTATATTAAGTTTAGTTTTTCATATGTTGAGTAAAGCCAAGGTAAATGTTTCTTTCAGATTTCTTTCAAGCTTATGTTATGTTTTGTATTCCCCTCGCGTACTTGTTCATTTAGTGTACTGAAGCCATTTGACCTGCATCATTTTATAATGTAGACACAGGTAATCAGGATCAGTATCCAAGGCCCCGTTGATCCAGTTGAGCACTCAGAGTCAGTTGGTTAGCCTCCTTGCTAGCCGGAGGACTCCTTTTATCATTTGCTTTTAGTATTTCAGTTGTTAGGATGATCGGGGGTCTTGTCCCAACATCCCTCCTTGTTTTAGAGGCGTTATAGACAGTTATTTGTTTAGTTGTCTTTACATTAGTATTTCATATGTTAAGACTTGGGTTGCCATTTCGGCCAAGTTGAATGTTTGATCTTTAAACGTTATGAGTATTTTATTAAATAGTTGAGTAGAAGTGCATTTGATCATTGTAATAATGCTTAGAGTCTTCCGCTGAGTAAGTAAGACAGGCCAAGGGTTCGCTTGGGCCAACAATGATTCTCTAGTGCCAGTCCCGCCCAAGATATAGGCTCATGGCGTGACAGATTTAGTTTACATAGTTTCTCAAAAAAAGAAAAAGAAAAAGATTTTACATGATTTTTTAAATATTAAAAGAAATTATTTTACAAGTTTAATAGGATTTTTTAAGGCCACGAGAAGTGCGGACCAGTTCCCTAGTATATTTATAAAGGAGGATATGAAAAAGTTGATGCGATATACTTCTTTGATCAGGATTGCTAATTATCTTTTTTTATCAATTTTTTTGGAAATTTCCCCTTTATTTTAGAATTTAAAATATCACATTAAATTAATGGTGATTTATGTATATTATTCCTTATCATTACTATTGATATAAATGTAGCAATCAATGTACTAATTGTAGAAAATTGGTTGATTTCTTCTTCATTGAAATATAAAACATTATTTATTTTTAGAAAAGACATAAAGTGATCCATGAACTTGTCCTGAATTTTCAAAAATACACATTAACTATGTGGGCGTCCTATTACCCCACTAAACAATCTTAAACTGATATTATTACATCATTTTTTGTCCATCTGATATAGAGAGTGTTGCACTCTCTCAAAGAGAGTGAACAACCTATAATAACTAATATAATTTTATTTTTACAAATATTTTATTATAAAATATATTTTATTATTATTTTAACTTTTTTTCCTTATTACTTTTTCTCTTTCTTCTTCAAAAATTCATTGTCATCTCCATTGAAGCTTCTCACTTTCAATGTCACCATTTTTACAACAATTTCACCTTCCTTTTTTTTTTTTTTTTTTTTTTTTTTTACTACTATTAGTTTTACTCTCTTGAATTTTAAAACTCTATCTAAATATTTTCTTACATTTTGAACAATTTGATAAACCTATTAGATTTCAAGATGATTAGGAGGTATCATATAGTTTTTTTTATCCGATTTCAATCAAGTTCTTTTAATTTTTGGAGAATTCATTGATTCTTTTAAAATTGTCATTTCTAATTTTGAAGTTAAATGAAAAGGAGTAATTGACGATACCTTCAAAATTTTAAATTTTCTTAGAAAAATAATTATTTTTGTTATTAATAATTCAATAAAGTCTAGAGAATAACATGATTCTTTTTTATAAAAAAAAAATCATTGAAATAAAGAATTTGATTAGAGAAAAAGAAGAAAAAGAAGAAAAAGAAAAAAAAATGTGAGAGGGATTCAACTTGATGTGAGGGGTGGGGTGAGAGTGGGAGGTGAAGAAAAAGAAAGAAAATGGAGGATGGATCAGCTTGAAAGTGCGGGGTGGGGGTGGAAGATGAAGTTGAATTTAAGATGAAATCAAAATAAAAATATGTTAAAAAGTGTGTGTGAGAGAGAGATAAATAAATGAAAAAATAAAGAAAGAACTTAAAATGAAAAAAAAATATTTTTTTAATTAAATTAACACGTGTCATGTATTGATTGGTGTGTGAACCCTCTTGCTTCTTAAAATTCGGGGCTGATAGAAAAATGGTATAATAATATCAGTTCAAATTGTTTAGTGGTGTAATAGGACGGTTGCAAAGTTAAAGTGTCTTTTTGAAAATCCGGAACAACTTAAGTGGTGACTTTATGTCTTTTCTCATTTTTTTTTTAATTAGACCTAATTATGAGATCCTCATTTAATTAATTACTAATCAACATTATTTTTCAAAAAAATCCACCATTGTTATTTATCTCTTCTCCAAAAATTATTTTACTTTCCTTGTATTGCATACATTTCTATAAGGAAATGTAGAAATCAATGTAGTAGTTATGAAATTTCAAAAGGTAAGTTTCATTGCAAATTAATAAATGCAAAAATGTGAAAAGTCATTATATTTAACGGCATTTACCATACGGGTTATTATGTTATACAGTTACATCATATTTGGACATATAGATATAAGAAACATGACAAAAGATGGAGAACCCAATCTACTAATTGTAGAAAATTAGTTGATTTCTTCTTCATTGAAAAATAAAACTTTATTTTCTTTCTTTAATTAGACCTAATTATGAGATCATTATTTAATTAATTATTAATCAACTTTATTTTTCAAAAAAATTCACCATTAAAGATATTCTTCACCATTACTATTTATCTCGTCTCCTAAAATTCTTTTACTTTCCTTGTATTGCTTATGTTTCTATAAGGAAATGTAGAAATCAATGTAGTAGTTATGAAATTTCAAAGGTACATTCCATTGCAAATTAATAAATGCAAAAAAGTGAAAATTCATTATATTTAATGGCATTTTTACCATCCGGGTTATTATGTTTTGCAGTTACATCATATTTGGACGTATAAATATAAGAAACATTGCAAATGATGGAGAAACTGATCAGTTAATGTTGGGTTATAGTGATATTTCACTTGCTATCTTTAAAGGTGAGATTGTCTATTTTCTTTTATATGAATTGATGGTAAGAAAATCTATCTTCTTTTATTTATGCATTTTCCAAAAGGAAATTATTAAAATACATGTGTTTATGAAATGTGAATTCTGAATTATGATTTTATATTTTGCAGGAAGAAGTGTTACTTGGAGTCTCAAATCTATTTATTTTATATGAATATTTTTAAAGGTGAGATTATCTATTTTCTTTTATATGAATTGATGGTAAGAATATCTATCTTCTTTTATTTATACATCTTTTGAAAGGAATTTATTAAAAGACATAGTGTTTATGAAATGTGAATCCTGAATTATGATTCTATTTTTTATTGGAGGAAGTGTTACTTGGAGTCTCAAATCTATTTTCTTTTATATGAATTAATGGTAAGAATATCTATCTTCTTTTATTTATGCATTTTCCAAACGAAATTTTTATTAAAAGGTATGAGTGTTTACGAAATATGAACCCTGAATTATGATTTTATATTTTTGCAAGAAAAAGTGTTACTTGGAGTTTCAACCTAAAAAGGTTTCTAAAAAACTCACACATTCCAAAAGAAGTGAGAATATCTATTTTCTTTTCTATATACATTTTTCAAAAATAGCATATTAAAAGACGCGACTATCTATAAAATGTGAACTATAAACTATAATTTATACTTTGCAGGAGGAAGTGTTATTTAGAATCTAAACCTCAAAGACACATATTGAAAGTCAATAACAAAAAAAGATTACTCAAAAATTCACACATACCAAAAGAAGTAAAAATATTTACTTTCTTTTCTATATATATTTTTCAAAAGTAACATATTAAAAGACGTGAGTATCTGTAAAATGTGAACCGTAAACTATAGTTTTATATTTTTTTAGGAACAAATGTAAATTCAAGTTCTAAGAAAACGTTTTAGAAGCCAATAAACAAGAAAATGATGCTAAAAATTCACATAGGGAAAGAGGTTGTTCATCAATTGATATGATCATAATGAGAAAACTTTGTAGGCATTTGACCGCTTTCATTGTATAATTTTTTAAAAATAATTGTTATTTTCGAAATGAAAAATAATTTATGAAAATGGAGTTTTGTAATGCAAATTTTAATTATTTTTACTTTTTGTCAACAATTGAAGTGAAAACACATTTTTATTATTTTTCAAATTTTTGAAAATTTTGAGTTGAATTATTAAACTTCGTAGTCAAAATGTATTTTTCAAATTAAAAATTAAAAATTAAAAATAATCAAACGCCTCCCTTAGTAACTTATGATTGGATAGGCATGAGAGATGAATTTGCAAGGAAATGAGAAAATATAGATAGTTTATTTTTAAAAATTATTTCTTACCGTATAATATACTTCAATTATTTTTCTACCAAAATTTTAGTTTCTTATTGTGTGTTGCTTTTCTGTTTCTTTTTTAAATTTAAGTCATGAAGACTTAAAATGGTAGAATGGTCAAAATGAAGGTCTAATGATAAATTGAGTTTTCACAATTCAATGATATTTGATGAAATTCTGCTCAATACCATCATTATTTTCCTTATTGCAAATGTCACGCCCCGAGCCTACATCCTGGGCGGGATTCGCACTCGAGAACCATTGTTGGCCCTAAGCCAACGCTTGACCTAGTTTACTACTCAGCGAAAGACTTAAACACAAGAAAATAGTCTGAAATAATGAACTCATGAAATAAACATAGAATGTCTTAAAAGAAACAAGTACTCAAGTAGCCAAGATGGCAACTCAAGTTTAAAAACATAAGCCAATAACAAAATAGTGACAAAAGAACTATCTATCTATGAAGTCTCTAAAACTGGGAGGGATGTTGGGACAAGACCCTCGATCATCCTAATAGCTGAAAACTACTAAAGCAATGTAAATAGGGATCCTCCGGAAAGCAAGGAGGCTCACCACAAGACTCTGAATGCTAAACTGATTCAACGAAGCGCTAGATGCTGATCCTGGTTACCTGTATCTGCATCATAACAACGATGCAGACCAAATGACGTCAATACATTGAATGTACGAGCATGCGAGGGGAATACTAAAACAAGACATAAGCTTGAAAGAAACTGAAAGAACAAATCTGGTCTCAACTGAACTGAACTGAACTAAACTCATTTCCATATAAAGCAATAATATAAATGTAATATAAAGAAAAGTTTTTAAAACATGGATATCAACTCTATGTATTTAGAAATACAATAGTAACTATGTATGCATGCAAAGATACAATATAAACTCTAGATATATATAAAAATACAAAATACTTCTGTGTATATAATAATACAAAATACTTCTGTGGGAGTTTCTCTAACCGACAACCATCACATACGAGATATTGTGCTGATACAATGTTTTGCCTCACGCTACCAGGGTCGTCCTATACCTTGCCAAGGGTATAGAGCATGACTACTAAGTGGATCAACTAGTCTATGCTAAAAAACACTAAGGAATCATCTAAAAAGTATGACCCTTTTCTACCCATGATTGCTACATGATTTATGGGGGTTGGAAGTGGTTTGAACTCTCCCTATATCGGTGCTCAATACTACTCCCAAAATATAATACTAGCTCTTATGTTTAAAAACATAACTTCTTTTGGTGGTTTGAGAAATTGCTCAAAACTTAGCTCATAGGCTCTTCTTGAAAATTAAAGTTTCCTCTCTTACTTAATTGTGAAAGCATTTACTCTTTACTGAAAAACTAGCTCAAAGGCTCTTTTGGAAATCAATGTTTCCTTTCTTGTTTAAATATGAAAACATTTTACCCTTTGGGAATACATAGTCCCCATATACTCTTTTGAATAAATGAACTTCAATCCTTACTCTTTACTCAACTCAAAACTCAAGTTTTAAAACAAAGTTAAAACGTTTGTAAAAGACTTTTGGAAAACTCTATGAACTTCTCTTGACTTGACTCCTAACTTTCCTTGAATGGAATTATGGATTCAAGGCTCATGATCTCATGTTATGGATGATTCCATGTTGTTTAGACATATCTTAGAGTATAGAAATCAACTAGAAAGCATAGATACATTTCAAGGGAACTAGTACGGAAAGAAGTGGGAAAGGGTAGAGAACCTGGGGTTCCTGGCGCTCTGAGTGGCGCGGGGCACCACAGCTGAAATTACAGAAGTGGGGATGGGGTGCACTGGCTGGCGTGGTGCCCTAGAGCCCACACTACAGAACACAAAGTGGGGCGCAATGGCTGGCGCGGCGCCCCACCCATTTCCCCAATTTTTCTTGCTCGTTTTTCAACTCTAAACCCTTTAGATTCACTTGGTTCTTTCCCCAAACACTTAGATTCGACTACATAATCAAAATATGCAAGAATCTACTCAAAAGAACATCTAATGTCATGAATCTAAATCAAGAATTCCTCAACAACTTCAACAATCAAGAACCCAATAGAAACTTCAAACAATTCCATCACGTACTCAATTTTTATACTTTCAAGAACACAATTTCACTGAATAAAATCATGATTGGCGCGTGGGTGAACTAACCCAACGCTATGTGATCTCACATAGCTCGTAGGGATCACCCCTTGGCGAAATCCACAAGCAATTCTTCAAGAACTTTGCGATTCCTTGCTTCTTCTTCTCTTTTCTCCTCTTCTTTTCTCTTCTCTCAAAACCCTAACTTAATTTCAATAGCGTAAACTGAATCTCATCAGTTGAGACCCCAACTTAATTACAAAAAATGAATTTAATTAATTGTGTAGTGAAAAGACCATAATACCCTTCTAAAATTCAGTTTTGACTTTCCTTATCTAGACAACCCAACTTCAAATGGGCATATCTCCATCATACGAACTTGAAACTGAGCAAACTCGGCGTTGGAAAGATAATTCAAAGATCTTTCCTATGGTATCTTGTAACACACCTAACTCATCCTTATCTAGGAGTTACGGTCGTTTGAAGTTGGCCCAAAACTCATACTTAACTTAACTTTGTCAAACTTTTCAATTTGATTATTTCCAAAAACGGTTTATTTCTAATTTTAAGTTTTTCTAGTAGTGGGGTGTTATAGCAACAAATAAGCAAGATATGTGATGATTATCGCCAATTTTATTTCGATTACTGGAAAAGCGAAGAGACCAGCATTATGAGAAGATAAGTAATACATAACGAGGTATAATCTACTGCAGAGGAGAAAATGGATGACATTGTCAGTAAATCTTAGATTACCTTACTAATACATAACGAGGTAAATTTAGAGGCATTTTTACATTATAAACTACACTAGGATAAATATTTGAACTTTGTTTAATGCGTGATACGGAAGAATCCTCTATTTTTTTTACTACTCAGGTTTTAGTAGTCTCAGCCCATGACAAAGTTACGATTAAAAGGGAATCAGATTCAAGGGAAGTAATGTTGATGGCACAAAGTTCAACTTCCTACATAGAAGTAGCCCAAGTGGAACAACTGGATATTAAGGATTCAAGTTTAAATAGCTAATTTAAATAGATTGTTTTGTATTTATATTGAAATGTTTTTCACCAATATTTTGAGATAAATTTTTGTATAGAATGTTAAAAGAATTATAAAAGGATGATAGAATCATGAATGATATTTTTTAGGTAGTATTTTTTTTGTAGCGACTCTAGAAGTAATTATTTATATACATTATGGTTTAGCAAAAATTTACACATTATTTAGACAAACAAAAGTAATTATTTTATAAATTTCAAAATAAATGAAAGGAAAGATTATGTATAGATAAACATGTATATAAAGAGTTCAACTTACTGAATCAAATTTTCTTTTCGTTACAAAAATAAGGAGCATAAGTTTATTGATATAAAGAATATTTTCGGAAGATGAAAGACTCTTAAGCGACTTAAAACTTAAGTACTAATAATAAACTTCACTAAAACTTGAAATCTGAAATATATAGTTATTAGGATGACACTACAAAAAATATATAGAATATTTTAAGTACTCAATTATTCTAAAAAGTTATTTATTGAATTTAACACGCTATTATGATCGCGCGAAGTCCGTCTAAGTTCACTAGTGAAAACTATATTGTATGAGACAAAGTGCTGACTACTGATAAAACTCACATGTCCATATATAAAATGAGAAAAGCGAAATGATAATGGTTTGATGGATGGGTAGAATATGCTAGGAGTGATCAGACAAGATGAGGAACGAGGATATATTGGGTAAGGTAGAAATTGTTGATCATATTTTAGTCTACCACTATTTACTTAATTAAAAAGTCACGCCTTTTGAATTATCAATAAATGAAATAAATATTTTATTTCATAAAATAAGGCATTTTTTCAAAATTATTATTTTCATATTATTTGTCATTTTTTACAAAAATGACGCGTAGTATATCAAATATATTTTACATAATCTTAAGTATCAATTTTATTTATAAGTGTAAATTATATTTTTATATATATTTCTTAATTAAAAATCAATTTGTTCCAAACTGAATATTATTTTTTATATTTATATTAGGTTTAATTAAGCTATATTTATATATAAGCATTTCATTCTTTTAAAGTCAAGACGCTTAAGTAATTGATTAAAATATAATTTATAATAACCTTTTTTTTTTTTATATATTTTATGTATTTAAATTTTAACTATTAAATTAATTTATCTAATTTGGTATCAAATATTTATTAAATTGACAGAACATAAAATGTGCAATATAAATTGAAATGGAGGAGTAAGAAAGAAATTTCATTCAAATTCATTATTTTCTTTCAAAAACACAAGAGAACTTTAATTGATTAGAAAATTATGCTAATTAATGACATGAAATTATTGATATAATATTGATTGACGAGACATACGACAAAGCTAAGCTTATAATAAATCATACGGTTAGAACGGTAGAGTCTAAGGACTTAAGGTTGAGCAAAATTAAAATAAAGTATATGAAGTGCAAGTTCAATGTGACAACACATGAGACAAATATAAAAATTAAGATTGATAAATAAGTCATCTCTGGGAGAAGAAGCTTTATGTATTGATTTTAATCAATAAAGCAAGAAAATGAGAAGCTCAAAAAGGATGTCGCACATCTTATATATTGGAGCGAGGTGGATAAAATGAAAAATCGAATTTGTTTTTTTTATATAATAAGAATGTACCATCAAGACTTAAAGTAAGCTTTATAGAACAATTATTTAATCAAACATATTGTATGAGGCAGAGTGTTGATCAGTAAAAAAACCCACATGTCCATATTTAAGACGAGAGTAGCGAAATGATAATTGTTTAGGTAGATGTGTGGACACACTAGGAGAGATCAAACAAAATTAGATATGAGGATAAATTGGGCAAGATAGAAATGATTGACACCCTATTTTGATCTCCCAGTTTGAATCCATTATTGCCACTTTCAATCATTGCCAATTACTAACTATGGCAATCATTGCTAATTGACCACCACAAAAAATTGGAACGAACAATCAAATGTAACAATTACCTGAAAAAAGCATTCTTTGTCGACGGCGGAGGTGATGTATTCTCCTGACCTTTTTCTTTTCTATTTCCCTCAATTATAATCAAAACACGGTTAAACCTCTTTAACTTATCTCAATATATGGGCCAAGTGGTATAGGGTATTATAAATTATGGACTTGGCTCCTTGACCACCTATTAAAATTAATTATTTAAAATTTACTTGCTAATTAATTCACTATCGCTGAGCGAATTGTTCAAAATTTCCAAATCAATTTCACTGACTGAATAGAAATGACCCAGAACAACTATCGGAAGGGGTACAAAAATGGTAATTTTATGAAAATTTTTGTAAAATGACCTTTTGGGTCATTACAGGGCAGAACCATATTGGCAAGCCTAAGCTACTTGGGCGACCATCAAACCAAGTTTGGGATGGGCATCGCCATATTGGCGAGCTCAAGCCACTTGGGCGAGCATCAAATAAAATGTGGTGATAAAGAAGCACTTGGGCAATGCCAAGTGCATTTGGGCGATCAAGCATGGCCACTTTTGGGCCATTTGTTAAATAAGCTACTTTTGGGATATGTGTGTAAAAGCTAGGCTATATATGGTTGTCTTAGTCATTTCATTCCCAAGTTTTGATGAATTGAGAAATTGTCGTGAATATTGTAGTTGACAACCATAACTTAAGCATTTGGGTTGATTCCCAAATGAGGTTCTCAATCAATAGGTGGATTCCTATTGGTTTAGTTGAGTGATTAGGAGTGACTCCTCTTTATTTCATATTAACTTCTTCTAGTTTGATTAATCATCGAGTCATCAATTTGTGGATTCATTTGGTTTGTCATTGCTTGATAGAACTTGGATTATTGGTTAATTGATTGTGTTAAGCTGGGAGGTGAGGGTATCATGTCCCTGGTTGCCCATAAACTCAATTAATTGTTGATAATCCACATATCTTTTCCTATTTCAATTTCCAAGTTGATTCAAATTCTAATTGTCCAATTAGTTTCGTATCAGTTAGGTTCGAGGTGTCAATTTTAGTCTAGATGGACCTTTACTTTGGGTTCTGAGGCTTCCAGACTCATTTCAAGCTACCTTGTGGCCTTTAGCTAATATAGAGAATTAGGTGTGGGATCCACTTTTTTATAGAGACAATGTTCATTGTAAGTTTGACCTTTCCATTGAGTCCAACATATTAAATTTAGTGGGGTAGCAAAGTTCGTTTGTGTGCACGGGGTTTCAAACAAATATTGAGACCTCAGTTAGAGCATTTCTCAATTTCAAGTTTGAGCATGTGCAACCTTTGCTACTGCACTATGATTTTCTCTTTGTGACGCGAGCTTGGCATCACTTTCGCAAAGTTCATTTTCCTTTGCCTCTGTGATCTCGACTCTTGGGCTCGGCGATCATGATGAACAAATTTAAAGCCTATTAACTGGTAGGTGAACGATTTTCAGTTCATTTTGTCTTAGTTGTTTACTACATATCAGTTGGTGTGAGCTCATTTTAAAGGAAATCAGTGAGAATTGTTGGTAACTGACTAAACATCATTTGGAAGTGTGACAAGGTCGTTTATATCATGTTTATCTTGTAAGTTTTCATCAAATTCCCTTCGTTTAATTTCTAAATGTGTGTTCTTAAGATTTATAATCATGGACTATTTTAAGAGTTGTTTATGCTTTGATTGTGACCAACATCATGCCCTTCAAGGGCGACACTCGGAGGAACCGGGATTACCTACACCAAAGCTCAAGGTGCAACGCCTACGGTCATAATAACTCTTTTGCCTTCTCTAAGCTTCTCGTAGCCTATCCTGAATCACACAAACTCTATCCAATGCCTCCTAAAGGAAGTTTGTACCATGTTGCCTAGGCTCCGAAGCCTCAAACCAACAAACTAGAGATTGATATCATCTATCATAAAATGTCTCAAATGAAGCCATTTGAATACTCGAATGGTAGTTATTTATTATACGCAAACTCTGTCATGGAAAAATATTGATCCTGCTATTCTCCAAAGTCTAACACTCATGCTCGTATATCCTCCAAAATCTGGATAGTCTTTTCCGATTGCCCATTGGTTTGTGGGTGAAATATTGTGCTAAGATCCACTCGAGTACCCAACTCTTCCTAAAAGGTTCTTCAAAAGCTAGAAGTGAACTGGAGTCTTTATCTAAGATAATAGACATTGGCACTCCGTGAAGGCGAACCACCTCTTGAATATAGATAAGGGCTAACCCCTCGATACTAAAAGATGGAATGGTTAAAAAAGAGCAGATTTAGTAATTGATCCATGATGACTCAAATGCTATCAATACCTCCAGAAGTTTGTGGCAAAACCACAACAAAATCGATAGTGATCCACCCCAACTTACACTCAAGAATGGGTGATCTCTAAAACCTACCACTAGACATCAAGTGATCGACCTTTCAACAAAGCTATGAATTTTTGACATCGAGGTGAGCCTAACCCAATCATGAATTTTTTAAATCTTCGTTGTGTATACCATGATCTCATCCTTAGACACAACGTTTCCCAAGAATTCTACAAACTCAAGCCAAAACTCGTACTTTCATAATTTGTCATAAGCTTTCTCACAATCCAAAATCTCAGGTCATGATGACACCTACTAAATCCTATCTTTAAGTAATCCAATCCTTAGCCCTAAATAAGAGTAACGGGCTTAATGAGTGGACGTATCAAGAAAATTAAGATATAAGGTAGTGAAATAGATAACAGTAGAGAATCACATAAACTAGCATGTATAAATACAATGTACAAGGACAAAAGACACAAAAAAGATCCATCCCAAAACCTAGTAGACATTAGTAAAAAACTAATGCAAAAGACCGAATGCAAGACTAGATATATACAAATATACAGATTGTCTTAGAATACAAAAGACTACTCAAAATATTCAAAAGGAACTCCAAATAACACTAAGCTCTCCCTCAATCTCCATATATCAAGTCCACTACACGAGAATCAACTCAGTCAACTCGAACTCGGACTTGTATCAGGGAAAAGAGATGTAGAGATAGTATGAGTACCGAAATAACAAGTATTAAGTAGGCATCATAGGCCGACCGAGCTCAAAATTGAAAAAGCATAGTAAAATGTGAGTAAGTAAAACAATAAGTAAGTCAACTATAAAAGAACAATAATTGTAACATAAGTCATAAGTTTCATAGGGAGAATCCAATATTGTACTCAAGAAATCTAAACTAACTAAAACCTAACTGAACCCCCATAAGACCAAAAGGTGCACATAAGACACAAGATAGAGGAAATAAACCCGAGTGGACTCTTATAAGCTTGACAAGTACACATGAGACGTAATATTAAAGGAGAACAACTCCAGGAAAAACCAAGAACATTAATCGTAAACTCAAGTAAGGACTACCTGAAGTCGGACATCAGAATAGTTGCGAAGAAGGTATAGCTCATTCTAGAATCTTACATCAGGATTGCTACAATGAAGGTCAACCTCTTTCAACATATTACATTAGAAGAAGCGATCATTCCCAAAATCTTAAATCGGGATAACCTCACGAACCTAGCTTTTAGAATCGTATATCAAAATAGTTGATTCCTTTTGAAATATTACAATGATAACCCACAACAAAAGTAAGCACCTATAAAAATACTACATCGGAATATCTAGTCAATCTCATAATCTTATATCAAAATAACACAGAGTAATCTAGTTTCTATCAGAATCTTACATCAGAACCCTTCCAAAATCTTACATCGAGAAGCCACCATAAAAGAGTTGGTCCTTTCCATAATCTTACAATGAGAGGATCCAACCACGCAAAAATAGGATCAATCATCTAAGGAAAGAGTAAGCAACAAACAAATTACAAGTAGACAATATTGATACATAAAAGGGTCTCTAAAGATCAAAGTCCAACTTGAAAGGTCATATCTAACTCAAAAATGAGTCGTATGAGCCACCAAGGCTAAAGTATAAGGCACAGAGTAGCCAATCCTAGGAAAAGGCCCTAACTAAGCAATAAAAAGGTAATCCCAGCCCATACATAAATCATGGAAGCATAAACAATAGAGGCAATTACTGAATAAATCTGAAATAAGGCTAACAAAGCAATAAGGATATCCACAAGAATTATACTAGATAATCCATCCCAAAACTATTAATTCATCATACAAAAATGGTCAATGAGATAAGCATAGGATCACTAAGTCATAAGCTACCTCGATACTAATCATATGTGCTTTAAATCCACTAAAATGAGGCATTTCCTTTTTGAGTAGCCTCCGAACGATGTCATGCTATCAAGTTAGGGGTCTACAGGTCAATACAAATGAATTGATACTCATATTTTCATAAATAATTTTAGGCTCAAAATTGGGTAAAAATTGGTCTATGGGACCCACGTGTGGGAATCACAAATTACGACCCACATGGATCTTGAAATACTTTCTTTTACAAACTACTAAAGAAACATGTATAGAGATTAAGTGGAAACTCTTCAGCTCTTGATGAACATTAAGAGGCTTAAGTTACCTTTCCAAAGTTAAGTATTAAAGTTTTTCCAGAAAACATATGACGTTCTACGAGTTATTTACATGTTATACGAACATAATCATGAACTTATAACAATAAAAGTAGAAAAGAGTCAAATTAGCTAAGTTCTTATTATGTAACGACCTAACCCGCTAGTGATATTTTTCACTCTAGGACCTAGGTCTGCATGACCTAAGCCAAATTCCATTTGTAACGACCTAATCTCTAGTGATATTGTCCACTCCTGGCTATTAAAAATTGTTTCACATCCACTCATGTATTGGCCTTGTTGATGTAGGCCAGAGTTTCGCTAAGTTTAGGCAAATCTCGATAAGACAAGGCAAACCTCAGTGTTGAGTCTAGGCAAATCTCATATTGTGGGAAAACCTCAGTGAGGATGCCGAGTCCATATGGGGGGTTTATGTGACACTCCAACTTAAGACAAGAAGTCCCGCATCAACAAAACACAAGAAATATATTGAGTATATAAGTAAGAAGACCTTACCACCTAGTGATGCATTTTAAATTTGTGCTGGCCTAGTGTCAGAGCGGATAATATCACTAGGGAATGGGGCACCCCAGCTTAAGAAAAACAATCCCACATCAGCAAAAACACAGGAGAGATGTTGGGTATATAAGTAATAAGGTCTGACCAACTAGTGACCCATTTTAAATTCGTGCTAGTTTAGGCCCTGAGCGAACAACGTCATTAGAAGGTTGGGATGTTAAAAATGGTATCATAGCCACTCTTGTATTAGCCTTGTTGATGTGGGATAAAGTTTAACTTAGTTTAGGAAAATCCTGATAAGGTGGGGCAAACCTCATGCTAAGTCTAGGTAAATCTCATACGATAGGGCAATCCTCAGCGAGGATACTAAGTCCATTGATGGGGTGTATGTGACACCTAGTTTAAAATAAGAAGTCCCACATCGGTAAAAACATGAGAGATACTGAGTATATAAGTAAGCAGGCATTACTAGATAGTGACACATTTTAAAATTGTGTGGACTTAGGCCTAGAGCAAAAAATATCACTAGCGCGCTATGATGTTACAAATGGTATTAGAGCACAGAGTTTAAGTGTACAAGGAAGCCTATGAAATCGTGTGGGCTAGAGTGAACAATATCACTAGCGAGCTAAGTTGTTACATATTATGTCAAATGATATGAATTCATAATTCATATCATGGCATGTTATATAAATTAACTATGAGCTATAATCGAAGGGAAAGTGCTTATTTTTCTATAAGTATATATGGCATAGATGTCCACAAGTTGACAATTATGATGTCAGTTAGCTACCGTAAAAGACCATAACTAATAGTATTTTGTTGGTATGACATGCATTTGCATATATATATATATATATATATATATATATATACATATATATATATATATATATGTATATATACACACACACACACATATATATACATATATATATATATATACATATACATATATATATATATACACACATATATATACACACATATATATATATACATATACATATATATATACATGTATATATATGTATATATATATATATATATATATATATATATATATATGTATATATATACATATACACACACACACACATATATATATATATACACACATATATATACATATGTATATATACATATACATATGTATATATACATATATGTGTGTATATGTATATGTATGTATGTATATGTACATATACATATGTACATATACGTATGTATATGTACATATACATATATACATATACATATATATATATATATATATATGTATATATTATATTCTGTGTATGCACGCGCATGTCACAATCCGAGCCTACATCCTGGACGTGGTCGGCACTTGAGAATCATTTCTGGTCCCGAAGCGAACCCTCATCCTGGATGAGTACAAGCGGAAGACTAACTCAAACATACAAAAGCTTTAAAACTAAATAAAATTCATGAAACTCAAATACAAAGCTTTAACTCGAATGATTTACTCTGAATATAAATAGAATATTCAACTAGCCAACAATAGGCAACTCAAATATTTAATACATTTAATAAGATAAATGAAACAACCTTCTCAAAATCTACTGTCTATCTTTGAAGCCTCTAACAAACAAAGATGGAAGTCGGGACAAGACCCACGACATCCTAACAAATGATATAACTGAAAGTACAAGTGGAACCCTTTGAAAGCAAAGAGGCTCACCATAATTAACTTGAATTCCATGTGGTATCAATGAAGATCCTGTTGATGATCCTGAATACCTGTATCTGCATCATGAAATGATGTAGGCCAAATGACTTAGTACACGGAATGTACGAGCATTTAAGGGGAATTCTAAAGCATAACATAAGCTTGAACAGGTGGAATAGAAACATACTTACCTCTTCTCAACTCACTCAACTCAACTCAAAGAGACATAGTTTAATTAAACTCGGAGAAAATAGGGCTTAACTCAATGATAAGATATTCAACTAAGTGAAATAAGGTTCAACTCAACAATAAGATATTCAACTCAGTGAAATAAGGCTCAATCTCAACAATAAGATACTTGACTTTGGGTACTCAACTCTAGATACTCAATTATGGATACTCAACTTTGTATACTCAACTCTAGATACTCAAATTTTTATATTCAACTCAATATAAAGCAATAATATAGATGTAATATGTGAGAAGCTTTTAAAATAGTAAAAAGCAACTTAATGTATTGAAAAATACAAAATAAATCTATGTGTATATAAGAATACACAATAAAATCTGTTGGTATATGAAAATACAAAATATCTCTGTGTATATAAGAATACAAAATATAATTATGAGAAGTTCTTCAACTGACAACCATCACTTATGAGCTATGTGATGATACATCATTTTGCCTCACGCTACTAGGGCCTTCCTATACCTTGCTGGGGGTATAAAACCTAACTACTACGTGGATCCACTAGTCTATTCTAAAAAGCACTAAGGAATCATCTAAAAAGTATGACCCTTTTCTACCCATGCTGGCTACACGGTTTATGGGGGCTGTGAGTTATCTTAACTCTCCCCCATATCAGTGCTCAATACTACTCCCAAAATATAACTAGCTCATTTATTTAAAAACATAACTCTTTTTGTGGATAATTGCTCAAAAATTAGCCCAAAGGCTCGCTAGGAAATTAGTATTTCCCTTATTGCTTATATGTGAAAGCATTTACTCTTCACTGAAAAACTAGCTCAAAGGCTCTTTTGGAATCGTTGTTTCCTTTCTTGTTTAAATGTGAAAACTTTTACTCTTTGGGCATACATAGTCACCATATACTCTTTTGAAGAAATGAACATCACTCTTTACTCAAAACTCAAAACTCAAGTCTTAAAACAAGTTTATTGCATTTGCAAAAGACTTTTTAAAATAAAGTTCATGCCGAATTATGGACATGAACGACTCAATTCAAGGTTTTCAATAACCATATATAGAATTCAATAGTTGGAACTCAAGAACTTCAATGATACTTCTCATTTCAAGAATGCTCAACTCAGAGGATTAATGCGGAATGATGAGCATGAACTACTCAACTCAAGGACTCGAAGATACTTCTCATCTCAAGACTGCTCGACTTATAGGGTTCATGTGGAGTTATGGCCATGAATGACTCGACTCAAAGGTAAAAATATCAATATGGAACTCATGTATATGACTCTTCTCATTCTCATACTTACTTCCTCAAAACATAGCTCGAATCAATAGTTGATCTAAAAGGATTCACAATTGAACTCAAAGGCTTTCTTGAACTCTACTCTTAACTCTCTTTTGAATGTGGATTATGAATTCAAGAGTTATGGTTCATGATATGAATGATCTTGTGATGATAAAGTAGACTCATGAATAAATTCTTCTCACTCTCATACTCATTTGCTCGAGTCTTGAAACAAGTTATTAGAAATTATAGAAGACTCCTAAAAAAGACTCAAAGGGACTTTGTCAAAATATTTGAAAGAACTCTCAAGACTTACCTCTTAACTCTACCTTGAATTATAATTATAGATTCTAGGGTTATGAATGATTTCTAGGTGTTTAGAATTAGTTTAGAGTTTTTAGAATCAAAGGGAAGTGAAGGTACACTTTAAAAGAACTCAAACGGAGCAACTGACTGCAAACTGGACCAGGCAGGTGACCCTGGTGCACTGAGTGTCTTGGGGCGCTAGCTCCTAAACTACATAAAATTATTTGGGGTGCACTAGCTAGCGCGGGGTGCCAGGACCTAACACAGAAAACCTGACGAATTTCTTTGCTCGATTTCTCACCCTAACTCGCCTATAATAGAACAGATTCTTCCCCAATCACTTGGATTCGATTACTCAGCATAAGTACACTCTAATCCACTCAATTTATCCCTCAAAACACTTACTTTCACATCAAGAATTCATCAAAAACCCAGTAAAACAAGATTTAGAATGAACTTCAGGAACACTTATCAAGAACTCATCAAGAACTCTAATCTTTCAACTTCAGGAATGAAATTTGTGCTGAAAATAACATGATTGGTACGTGGGTGAATGAACCCAACACTATGGAAGCTTACATACTTCTTAGGGATTAAACCCATGGCGAAAATCCACAACAAAGCTCAAGAACTTCGACGAACGCCTTGATCCTTTCCTTTTTTCACCTCCTTTCTCTTCTTTTCTCATCTTGAACTCTCAACTAAAACCCTAGGCATGTATTAGGATTATAAAACTGAAACTAATCATATTAGACCCCTAAAAACTTACTAAAAATGAATTAAACCTGATTGGGTAAGGAAATGACCAGAATACCCTTTACTATTTTTGGATAACTTTCTTTATTTGGATAGCCTAACTTCAAAAGGGAATATCTCACTCATCTAAAGTCTAAAATTAGTAAACTCGGTGGTTGAAAAGATAATTCAAAGACCTTTCATTTGATACCTTATGGCTCACCTAACTCATTATGTACTGAGAGTTATGGTCGTTTGAAGTTGACCCAAAACTTAGAAAAACTAAGGAATGACTTGAATGAATTCTCTTTAATTCTTCTTCGAACTCAAGGTGCTATATCTAGTGACCGTAACACTCAAGAAATTTTAAATTCCTTGGTAAAATTCTACTCACAATGAAGGATGGTTCGAGTCTCAGATAAAAAAATTTCTAATGTGTTATAATATCTCCCCTTTGGGATCATTCGTCCTCGAGTGATGACTAGACTAGGTATGGAATGGGGTTACTCTTACTAAGGTTTGAGTATAGTGGTATGCTCTTACTATATTCAGGCTTAACCCAAATCCTTAAGTTCGTGTTCTATACCTCTCTATAGGGAATCTCATCCCTAGACTATTATTCTTTACCACCACATTGGGCTCATATCAAGAACCACCTAATGTTTAACAACACCACATTCAAGCTTAGTACTCTAACAACTCCATGAACTCCTATTACCCAACTCTTTTGAAACCAACTAAGGGCTCTCTCATTTAACTATTTCTCATAGTAAAACCTCATCCTCCTTTTCCTCCTCACTTATAACCTTAGATGGAATTATCACATCATCAATATCACGATAAAAACATCAACCTCCTCTTTCTAACATTATTCAATTATTAAAAGGACCTCTGAAAGGATATCTCCCGTACTCTTTTGAACTCATTACTATCGTACTCTCAAACACTTTACTTGATTTCTCATCTCGTCATCTCCCCCTTGGGTCTAAAGCTGACACTTAAAAGTTATGGACCTATTCCATCATCTCTAAATGGTCTATATCTTCTTTTACTCTAACAGTTGGGAGAAGTTTATCTCATGACTACCGAACTCTCAATAAGCAGGTACTAAGACCTCTTTCTAAGGTGTTTCTCTTAACCTCTTCAGATTGCATACCCTCTCGGTACACCTCTTAATACTCTTGTGACTTAGCCAAACTTCACTACCCTCATCTAAAAGTTAGGGTCTCTCACCTGTACCACTCATATTTACTACAGCTAATCACCTCAATTTCTCACCTGTTCTATGTTAAGTCTTTTAGATCAAATCTTAAGACTAACATTATCACCATCATGTTGTCATTCTTTCGATCATGAAACTCAACTCAAATTCAAGCTTAATGTTTATTACTAAACCCGAATATCAATATAATTGCCCGCCTACTATACTATACCTCATTACTTAATCAGTTCTATAAGCTTCTGAACATCATGACCCTTTCAAACAAATCATAAGCCTAGCTTAGATCTATCACTTTATGAATACTTTGTATGTCTATTCAACATATATATTAAGCCTTTTCTATCATGATGGCACATCGACATCAACTCTATCTGGTTAAAAAGATATACTCTATCTCATCTTGACTAACAACTCTTACTCTACCTCCTATCATGAGATCTTCACAACTCATCACTTCTTAGTCTACCCATAAGGGAACACTCCTCATCAATAACTTACTGGGTGCATGACTATAATAACATAGCCTGCCTCATCACTATCTCCTTTTCTTGGATTACTAAACCTATGCATACTTTCCTCTAATTCTGGGTTCTTTCACTACTACTACTACTACTACTCATGATCTCGTAACTCATGTTACCTTTTCAGGTGAAAATACTACCCAAGCTCTACAACACACTTCCTCATAAGGATCTCATCTAAAACAATATTTAGAGAAGGGAGTACAACTTGACTTTTAGCTCAAATGTACAATTCATATGAATATGAGTGTATTCCTTTAAAACTCAACAATAAAGCTCACTCACGAGTTTCTCTCAAGCCCCTCAGAGGTCTCTTGAATTTCTCAGGACTTTTGTTAAGAGCAACTCATTGATAAAGGACTGACTTTGCTTCTCAACCACTTCTAGTATGATGGGTAGTCGAATGATTCTGAGAAACACACGAGTATGAATAAATCTCTATGACTTAGCTTTATTGCACGATTAAGATTATGAAAGAAGGGAAACTTTTCATAAATGTCTATAGTCTCTCGTTTATATAAATGGGGCACTCACAACTATAAACAAGACCCTACTGACACGACTTCATGGATAACCTAAGACAATTGAACTTTGTGCTCTGATACCAAGATTGTCACGATCCGAGCCTATACCTTGGATGTGGCCGGCACTCGAGAACCATTGTTGGTCCCCAAGCGAACCCTCATCCTGGCTGACTACAAGCGGAAAGCTAACTCAAGCATAGAAATACTTAAAAACTAAATAAAATTCATGAAACTCAAATACAAAGCTTTAACTTGAATGATTTACTCTGACTATAAATAGAATATTCAACTAGTTAACAATAAGCAACTCAAGTAGTTAATACCTTTAATAAGATAAATGAAACAACCTTATCAAGCTCTACTATCTATATAAGAAGCTGCTAACAGAAAAAGATGGAAGTCGGGACAAGACCCACAACATCCTAACAACTAATATAACTGAAAGTACAAACGGAACCCTCCAGAAGAAGGGAGGCTCACCATAGCTAACTCGAACACCATGTGGTATCAACGAAGCTCCTGTTGATGATCCTGAATACCTATATTTGCATTATGAAATAATACAGGACAAATCGCTCAGTACATGGAATGTACGAGCATGTAAGGGAAATTCTAAAGCATAACATAAGCTTGAACTGGTGGAATAAAAACATACTTACCTCTTCTGAACTCACTCAACTCAACTCAACTCAACTCAAAGAAACATAGTTTAATTAAACTTGGAGAAAATAGGGCTCAACTCAATGATAAGATATTTAATTCAGTGAAATAAGGCTCAACTCAACAATAAGATATTCAACTCAGTGAACTAAGGCTTACTCTCAACAATAAGATACTTGACTCTAGGTACTCAACTCTAGATACTCAACTCTGGATACTCAATTCTGGATATTCAACTCTGTATACTCAACTCTGGATACTCAACTTCGGATACTCAACTCAATATAAAGCAACAATATAAATGCAATATATGGGAAACTTTTAAAATAGTTGAAAGCAACTCAATGTATTGAAAAATACATAATAACTATGTGTGTATATAAGAATACACAATAAACTTTTTTCGTATATGAAAATACAAAATATATTTGTTTATATAAGAATACAAAAGATAACTTTGGGAGGTTCTCTAACCAACAACCATCACTTATGAGCTATGTGATGATACATCATTTTACCTCGTGCTGCCAGGGCCATCCTATACCTCACATGGGGTATAGAACCTAACCACTAAGTGGATCCACTAGTCTATGCTAAAAAATACTAAGGAATCATCTAAAAAGTATTACCCTTTTTTACCCATGCTGGCTACACAGTTTATGGGAGCTGTGAGTTGTCTGAACTATCCCCCATATCAGTGCTCAATACTACTCCCAAAATATAGCTAGCTCATATGATTAAAAATATAACTCTTTCTGTGGTTTGAGATAATTGCTCAAAAACTAGCCCAAAGGCTCTCTAGGAAATTAGTGTTTCCCCTATTGCTTATATGTGAAAGCATTTACTCTTTACTGAAAAACTAGCTCAAAGGCTCTTTTGGAAATCGGTGTTTCTTTTCTTGTTTAAATATGAAAATATTCACTCTTTGGGAATACATAGTCCTCATATACTCTTTTGAAGAAATGAACTTCACTCTTTACTTTTTACTCAACTCAAAACTCAAGTCTTAAAACAAGTTTACTGCATTTGCAAAAGACTTTTTAAAATAGAGTTCATGTTGAATTATGGATGTGAGCGACTCAAATCAAGCTTTTCAATAACTATAGATAGAACTCAATACTTGGAACTCAAAAACTTTAGTGATACTACTCAATTCAAGAATGCTCAACTCAGAGGCTTCATGCGGAATTATAAGCATGAACTACTTACCTGAAAGACTTAAAGATACTTCTTATCTCAAGACTGCTTGACTTATAGGGTTCATACGGAGTTATGGGCATGAAAAACTCAACTCAAAGGCTTTATGGGCAACATGTAGTAGTACTATGATTAGAAATATAATCTCAAAGGGGTTAGGAACTCAATACTCAAGACTTAAAACTTGAAGATATTACTTCTCTCGAAGGTACTCAACTGATGGAGTGCATGCGGAAGTTATGGGCATGAACGACTCAACTCAAGGGTCAAAATATCAATAAGGAACTCATGTATATGACTCTTATCATTCTCATACTTACTTCCTCAAAACTTAGCTCGAATCAATAGTTGACCTCAATGGATTCACAATTGAACTCAAAGGCTTTCTTGAACTATACTCTTAACTCTCTCTTAAATGTGAATTATGAAGTCAAGATTTATGGTTCATGATATAAAGGATCTCGTGATGATAAAGTAGAATCATCAATACATTTTTCTCACTCTCATACTCACTTGCTCGAGTCTTGAAACAAGTTATTAGAAATTGTAGAAGACTCCTCAAAAAGACTCAAAGGGACTTTCTCAAAATATTCGAAAGAACTCTCAAGATTTACCTCGTAACTCTACCTTGAATTTGAATTATGGATTCAAGATTTATGATTAATGTTATGAATGATTCTAGGTTTTTAGAAGTAGTTTAGAATCAAAAGGGAGTGAAGGTACACTTTAAAAGAACTGAAACAGAGCAACCGATCAGAATTGACGGGCAAAGCCACTCGACGCATTAAGTGGCGCGGAGCGCCAATTCCTAAACAACAGAACATAATTTGGGGTGTACTGGCTGGCGCAGGGAGCCATGACCCAATCCAAAAAACCCAAAGAATTTCTTTGCTCGTTTCCTCACTCTAACTAGCCTAGAATCAAACGGTTTCTTCCCCAATCGCTTGGATTCTATTACTCAACATAAGTACACTCTAATCCACTCAATAAAGCCCTCAAAAAACTCACTTTCATCTCAAGAATTCATCAAAAACCCAACAAAATAAGATTTAGAATGAACTTCAAGAACACGTATCAAGAACTCATTAAGAACTCTACTCTTTCAACTTCAAGAATGAATTTGCGCTGAAAATAACATGATTGGCATGTTGATGAATGAACCCAATAATATGGAAGCTTACATACCTTTTAGAGATTAAACCCATGGCAAAAATCCGTAAGAAAACTCAAGAACTTTGAGTAACGCCTTGATCCTTTCCTCTTTTCTCTTCTTTTCTCTTCTTGAACTATCAACTAAAACCCTAGGTGTATATTAGAATTATAAAAATGAACCTAATTAGATTAGAACCCTAAAACCTTACTAAAAACGAATTAAACTTGATTGGATAAGGAAAAAACCAAAATATCCTTTTTTCTGGTAACTTTGCTTATTTGGACAGCCTGATTTCAAAAGGGAATATCTCACTAATCCAAAGTAGAAACTTAGCAAACTCAGTGGCATTGGAAAGATAATTCAAATACCTTTCATTTGATAAGTTATGGCCCACCTAACTCATCGTGTTATGACAATTATGATCGTTTAAATTTGACTTAAAACTTAAAAGAACTAAGGAATGATTTGAATGAATTCTCTTTAATTCTTCTTGGAACCTAAGGTGCTACATCTAGTTACCTTAAAACTCAAGGAATTTTAAATTCCTCGGTAAAATCCTACTTACAATGAAGGATGGTTCGGGTCTCAGATAAAAAAATTTCTGGGGTGTTACTATATATATATATATATATATATGACTTACGACAACACGATCGTACCATAAATATTTGGTTATGATGAGCTCAGATGTTGGTTAGGGAGACAAGTAGGATTTCACTTTCAGGTGGTAATTCTATTACCCATCTATCATAGTTTTTTATGATTCTACGTTTCTCCTTACATACCAGTACATATCTATTTGTACTAACGTTCCATTGCCTAGGGATTTTTCATTCGTGTTGTAGGTTTAGACAGAGGTCATGATCCACCTTTGTAATAGAGGTGTTGTCCTATTAAAGGATTGACAAACTTCATTCTTCCTAGAGCCATTAGTTGTCTATCGGTTTCACATACTTATGTTTTGAGTATAATTTTTGATATTGTCTGGTCCTTTTCCCAATTAGTTGAATTGTATTACTTGTAGAGACTTCTGGACATACTATATTGGTGTAACACTTCAGTCTTTAGAAAGAGGAGAAAGAACCTTTTGGGCAGAAGTTTGGTTTTACAGGTCGCATCTATAGGCTGTAAATGGAGACCGTAGGAAGAGGGAAAATAATTTTTCAAAATCAAGTCCAAGTGCCTTTTTTTACACGTCACAAGGATGACCCATCAATCTTTATACGAGTGATAGATAGGTTTTAGAGATAGGTCACAGACTTAATGAGATTTTAAAGTTGAAAGTTGGTTTCTATGATCGGTGTCTACGGACCGTAGGAAGAACTTTCAACCCTAGACAGGGTCAATCAAAATTTGGTCCAAAATTAAGGTTTCTGAACTTTTCTACGGTTCTTACTAATCGTATGTCCAAATCATAAAGGGCTTTGACAGTTATTTTAAGGGGCTTTTGAGTCTTTTCCCTAATTTTTTCAAACCAAAACTATGTCTTTTTGTCTTCTAACGTAAGCCCTATATAAATTTTTTAGGTCCTAAATCTACCCACTTCAACCCCATTCTATTGACTTTCTAAAAACTAACCAAATTCACTTCCTAATTTCCTCCCAAGAAGAAGATGAAGAAGAAGCTAGGATTCAATTCAAGTCACCAATTCATCATTCATTGTGGGCTTTTAGTAACAAGGCATGTGGGTATTCACCCATGGATTCATTTCTTTCATGGGGTCCCCAAGAATCCAAAATTTCTCAATTCAATTTCAATTGTTTAAGCTAGGATTTTAATCCAATCTTTATGAGTTTCATTCAATTGTGATTGATTGTTATTAATTAAGTCTTCTAATGCATGATTCAATGTTAAAACATGATATTTAGTTAAAATTATGTTGACTCATGCCTAAATTATGATTTTCAATTATGAACCTATGATGAACTCATAAACCTATGAATTTAGGAAGGCATGCAAGTTTTTATCAAGTTGTTATACATGATTTGAGGATCCTTTGAAAGGAAAGTATCAATGTTATTGTAAAAGATCTTCTCACATGTTATTATGGTCATGACTGTGAAAGGTATTTCTCACATATAGATTCACATTGGTGAAAGTCTTTCTCATCTATGTTGAATTATGTTTAAGGAGTTGTTCTATGTTTTAATCTTGAAAGATATAGATTAGTTTATCATTGTCTTTCCTACGTTAAATTTATATTTGACTTTTATCTATTCCATTGGAATTTAGACTTAGCACCGAGAGGGCTTTGAGGTGGAGGCTCAAATAGGGTAGTCTCTAGTAGCAACCTCTAGTCCCAAACTATGTGCCCACTAAGGATTGTCTTAAATGAACTAGTTAGTGAATCCACTTTAGCAAATGATATGTACGGAGTCTACCTTGGAAATTTGGTTCCCCTTCTTTTGGTATGAGGTATATACCGGATTCCATGATATAGCTTTCATGGTCATATTGTCGGTTAAAACTAATATACCATAAAATGACTATATTTTCTTCAAAGTTTTTCTCATGTCCTTTATGTTAATGTAGTTAACCTTATTTCTTGATTCACTTTTCATTTCTTCTTCTTAAGTATTTAAATTTTAAAAGAATGATCATGCCTATATGTTTGAAGTCATTCAACTATTAAGTCTATTAAATGCATATGACCCCATACTTAGTACATTCCATGTACTAATGCATACTTGTTCCTACATTGTTTCACTAATATAGGGTCCGATGCTTCGACCTCCCAGACTCGTGGCTAGTTGGTTTCATTGGCTTTGAAGATTGGTAAATCCTCATGTTCTGAGGGCCAAGATACTTTTATTGCTTTATGTTATTTCCATTTTTAGACTTTGTATGTGATGTATGGGTTACGTCCCAATCACTTTTATTATGATGTATTAGATGGCTTTTGAGACTTATGTTAGACTTTCGCTTTGTTATAACTCTTTGAAATATGAAATGCTTTGTTTGAATTTTTTAAATTCTATTACCTTGTATGATGTATGCTAGGTGATTTGCGTAGCGCCTCTTGGGCTCCTATACGCCATATTATGCCTAGGGTATACTTTGGGTCGTGAAAAATTTGATATCTAGAGTACAAGGTTTATAAAAGTCCTAGAATGTCTCATAAGCCACGTCGAGTAAAGTTTTGTTCATGAGTGTGAAGCGCGCCATGTTTATGAATGGGAAGCTATAAGATGTATAGGAAATTTCACTTCTTTCATCATTCTAAAGTCGTGTTATAGAGTGTAAATCTATATGTCTCTATCCTAATCCTTATACGATAATTTTCAGCATATGGCCCCTCAAAGAGCATACGTTAAGAGGAATGTGAATGAGAATATGGAACAAAAAGCTCCTCAAGAAGCTCCACAAGTTTTGGTGGACCCTTTGGCCGAACAAGTGACTAATGCGGAGTTTTGAGCTACTTTTCAAGTATTGACTCAGGCCATGACGGCTTAAGCCAATAAGAAAGTTGTGGTCCCCGTGAACCCGAATGTGGGTACAACTGCAACTAGAGTGAGGGATTTTACTAGAATGAATCCTCTAGAGTTTCATGGTTCCTAGGCTGAGGAAGATCATCAAGAGTTCATTGATGAAGTGTATAAGATTTTGATGATCATGGGAGTGACCCCAGTGGAAAAGGAGGAATTGGCTGCTTATTAACTTAAGGGTGTTGCTCAAGTTTGGCTGAACCAATGGAAGGAAGAGATGGCGGTTGATGCGGGTCCTCTTGATTAGGAAAGTTTAAGGTTGTTTTCCTTGATAGGTTCTTTCCCCTTGAGATGAGTGAGGCACATGTACTTGAATTTATGAGTGTGATGAAGTATGCCTTTAAAATCACTTAATTGTCTAGGTATGCTCCTACTATGGTTGTCCATCCGAGGGCAAAGATGAACAATTTGTTTTGGTGTGTCTGAAATGGTGGTTAAGGAATGTCGTACCGCCATGCTCATTAAGGAAATGGACATTTCTCATCTAATGATTTATTCTTAACAAATTGAAAAGGATAAGCTCAAGGAAATGTCTAGGGAAGTAAGGAGGGCAAAGGCCGGTGTGGTGACTTTTCACATTCAAGGTCCGTTGGATATGGTCGTTTGAGGTTCTGACAACGGTTTTATGGTCAAGGCTCTTCCAATGCTCTGTCTCTTAAGTTCAACTAAGAAAAAGTGTCTAACCCTAAGCCTCAATGAGAAAATTCTGGTGGAAATGGATCTTCGGTTCCCGCATGCCAAAAGTATGGCAAGAGTCATACAGGAAAAAACTTGTTGGGTACGGATAATTACTTTGGCTATGGTAAAAGTGGTCACCGCTTGAGACATTTTCAGTCTAGAATTGAGAAGGTAAAGAATGGTAGGAAAGTTCTGCCTAGTGGTTCGGGTTCTAGTTCTCCAAAGCAAAATTGGTTTTATGCACTTCAAACTCGACATGATTAAAAGGGTTTTTCCTATGTGGTTACCAATATGTTGAAAATATTTCATCTTGATGTTTATTCTTTGCTTGATCCCGGTGCTACTTTGTCATTTGTGATGCCATATGTGGCTATGAGATTTGATGTTCTTCCAGATGTGTTGATATACCTTTTTTTCTCTACTTCTATTGGTGAATCTATTGTGGCTAAGAGGGTCTATAAAAGTTGCCCCATTTCCTTATCTCATAGAGTCACGCATGTTGATCTTATGGAACTTGATATGTTAGATTTTGATGTTATTCTTGGTATGGATTGGCTCCATTCTTATTATGCTTGATTGTAGAACCCGTGTGGTCAAGTTTCAATTTCCAAATAACCCCATCCTAGAATGGAAAGAGGGAAATTCTATACCTAAGGGTTAGCTTATTTATTGTCTTAAAGCTAGAAAAAAGTTTTCTAAGGGTTGTATATATCATCTTATTTAGGTTAAGGATACAAATTTTGAAACCCCTATGTTTGAATAGGTCCTCGTTGTAAATATGTTTCTGAAAGTGTTTCTCGATGAACTACTCAGTGTTCCTCCCGAAAGGAAAATAGATTTTGGTACTGAACTTCTCTCAGATATGCAACCTAACTTTATTCCCCTTTACCGAAAGGCTCCAGCAGCACTTAAGGAATTGTAAAATTAATTGAAGGATTTGTTGGATAACAGTTTCATCCAACCGAGTATCTCTCTATGGGGTGCTATAGTTTTGTTTGTAAGAAAGATGGTTCACTTCACATGTGTATTGAATACCATTAATTGAACAAGGTCACCATTAAGAATAAACAAGGTCACCATTAAGAATAAATATCCTCTTCCAACAATAGATAATTTGTTTGATAAACTCCAATAGGTAAGTAATTTCTCTAAGATTGACTTCCGATCAGGTTATCACCAATTTAAGGTGAAGGAAGATGACATTCTGAAGATGGCTTTTAAAACTCGATATGGTCATAATGAGTTTTTGGTAATGTCGTTTGGTTTGACTAATGCTCCGACTGCGTTCATGGACTTAATGAATACAGTGTTTAGATAATACCTTGATATATTTGTGATTGTGTTTATTGACGACATCTTGATTTACTCAAGGAGTGAGGATGAGCACGCCAATCATTTGAGGATTGTGTTGCAAATCTTTAAGGACCAACAACCCTTCGCAAAGTTTAGTAAATGTGAGTTTTGGTTGATATTTGTGGCTTTTATTGGTCATATCATTTTTGGTAAGGGCATTGAGGTAGATCCTAAGAAGACGGATGTGGTCAAGAGTTGGCCTAGACCTCTATCCCATTTGGATATTCGAAGTTTCTTGGGTTTGGTTGTTTATTATAGAAGGCTTGTGGAAGATTTTACTTTGATTGCCTCTCCATTGACGACATTGACCCAAAAGAAAGTTAAGTTATTATGGTCGGAAGCGTGTGAGAAGAGTTTCCAAGAATTAAAATATAAACTTACCTCTGCTCCAATGTTGACTTTACCAAAAGGGTCCGATGGGTTTGTGGTCTATTTTGATGCTTCTAGGATCGGGCTAGGGTGTATTCTTATGTAAAATGGGAATGTTATTGCTTATGCTTCAAGTCAACTTAAGATTCATGAAAAGAACTATGCTACCTACGATTTGGAACTAGAGGTGATTATATTTGCCTTAAAGAATTGGAGGAATTACTTATATGATGTACATGTTGATGTCTTTACCGACTATAAGAGTTTGCAATATTTGTTCAAGCAAAAAGGATCTAAATCTTCACCAAAAGAGGTGGCTTGAGTTGTTAAAGGATTACGACATAACTGTCCTCTTCCACCCGGATAAGGCGAATGTGGTGGCGAATGCTCCTAGTCAACTATCAATAGATAATGTTGGTTATATTGAGGATAAAAAGAAGGGGTTGGCTCATGATGTTCATAGATTAACCGAATTGGATGTTCGGTTGGTTGATTCTAACAAAGGTGGTGTTATTGTTCATAATGGTTCAAAATCTTCCTTTATGTTGGATGTGAAAGCCAAGCAAGGTCTTAATCTGATTTTAGTTGAATTAAAGGAAGGGGTGCTTAAAAAGTCCATTGAGGCTTTCTCCCAAGGGGGAGATGGTGTGCTTCGATATCAGGGTCGGTTGTGTGTTCGCAATGCTGATGACTTTAGATAGAAAATCTTATTAAAACCCACAGTTTTCAATATTCCATCAATCCGGGAGCCACCAAGATGTACTATAAATTACGAAAGGTCTATTGGAGGAATGAGATGAAGAAGGGTATTGCGGAATTTGTGGCTAAGTGTCCTAATTGTCAACAAGTAAAAGTTGAGCATCAAAAGTTGGAAGGTTTGTACGATATTAGTATTCCTACTTGGAAGTGGAAAGATTTGAATATGGACTTCATTGTTGGTTTACCATGCACCCGTCGACAACACGACTCGATTTGGATTATTGTAGATCGTATGATAAAGTTGGCTCATTTCATTCCTGTCAAGGTTTCGTACTCGGCGGAAGACTATGTTTAGTTGTATCTAATAGAGATGTTTAGGTTGCATGGAGTTCCCTTATAAATTATTTTCGATCGTGGTACCCAATTTACTTCTCAATTTTAGAAATCTTTCTAAAATGGCTTTGGTACTCGTGTTAATGTAACACCTCGAAAACTAGTAGACCAAACTAGAGCCACAAACTAGGGTTCTATGATTTGATGTATGGGAAATTGAGTCGTAGAAGAGACTTTATGTGTTTAGAATGAGGAGTTTAATGGTTGAATATCAATATATGTATTTAAGAGTTTGGTTGTGCATTCGAAGGGCAACTACCAAGGAAAAAGGGAAAGCCTAAGCCAAAGGGCCAAGGCTGCCCAACCTTGGCAGCTACTGCCCAAGGGTTCACAACCACCTTCACGACCAATGGTGTGGACCACAGTCTATGAGGGGATCCTTGGAGATACCTTAGACACTTGGAAGGCCAGGACAAGAGGCCAAGACACTGCCCCAAGTTCACGAGGCACTTCATGAGCCGTTGGCATGACCACAGCCTGTCAAAGTGCCCATGAAGGTGCCTTAGTGTTTTAGGGTGTTATAGGGTCTTGGAAAGTTGGGGGAGCTACTGGTCAAGGGACCACGGGCACCACCACGGACCATGGTGCCCTTCACGGACAGTCCAAATGCCCGTGGTGCCTGGGACGGGGCTGCCAAGTGAGGGACATTTAGGTAAATTCCTATTCGACTATGTTTAAGTGAGGGTCATTTTGTATGTCTTTTATTCACCTATTTAGACTATTTTGTGTCCTTAGCCCCCAAGTTTAATTCACTTTACATTAGACTCAATTCAAAACCCCAAATCACTCCTCTTTCAAATATTTCTCTCTCTAAGAAGAACCTCCATTGAAGAAGAAGCTAGGGTTGAAGCTAAGGTCAAGAACAAAGGCTCCATTGAAAAAGGATTGTGCTAGGGATTTGATTAAGGTATGTTTAAATCTTCATCTATGGGTTCTTCCACCCATAGAGTCCCCTAGAATTTCCCCCAAATTTGTGAAGAAGACCTCCAATCAAGTTAGGGTTGCTTCCAATGTATGGGTTTTAGGTGGGTATGATACCAAACGGTTGGATACTACTCATATATGATTAATTTAGTGTTGATTCATGATATTATGAAAAATTTATGTGAATTCCTTGATTAACCCAAAAATTTCAAAGTATGTGGGTTTGTGTCTTATGATGAGGAATTGATGATTCTTGCTAGATACTCTTGGATTGTTGTCATGAATGGGACTTATTCAAGATTAGTAATATGAAATCATGAATTTAACTATACTTATGTATGAATGATACAACATGAATCGAAATGGCTAGATTTGGGACTTTGATGAATTATGCTTAGAATTAGCTATGCCTAAGGCTTGTGACTACTATGTATTGTGATCTAGACTAGTATGATGATTGTGGAGTAAATCTTGAATGTAGGGATTAAGGATCTATGCTCTCCTATGGGTAGCTTGAACTAGCATGGTTAGAATGCTCTTCATGAAAGCTTGACTTGGTTAGGCCAAGACCAGTTCATGATAGCTTAGGATTGAGACACCATACTCTCCTAAGGATAGATTAGGGTTGAGGATTCATACTCCCTTAAGGATAACTTGCACCTTATTGAATGGTTGCGTGGTGGCTAGGTTGGTACTTGTATCCTTTCTTTGATAGCTTGGATTGTATGATAGTATGTTTTTCATGGTAGCTAGGTCTAGCATGGTAGTATGCTATTCTTTGATAGACTAGAATTAAAGATAGTTAGCATGGAGTAAGCTAGCCTAAAGGAGTACTTAGTGTGAGTTGTATTATGGGATGCCCCATATGCATTGCACAAATGCGCCTTGAGGTTACTTAGGGGTATAGTGATCTTATGACATGAAAACCTAGATCTTGACTATGAAGGTGGGTTATGACCAAGAATGAACAAAGAGAGGTACTTAGCTTGGATAGTATTATGGGATGCTATCTTTGCATTGCACAAGTATACTTGGAGGTGGCTTGTGAAGTAGTCCTCTTGAGTATGAAGGATTAATGGTTGAAGTATGCAATTATGAATGTCTTATGTTAATTTTTTATGATATAATGCTTATGTTGGAATTTAAGATATAGTCATGTTATTGTCTGTTATGCTTATGTCTTATGTTGACTTACCATTTGAGATGCTTTATGATGTTGTGCTAGCTTTCATACTTGGTACATTTTGTACTAATGCATATTGCCTACATTCTAATCAAATGTAGAGTCTTGGGAGATTGAGTTGCTTTTAGGCTAGGTTCCTAAGTGCAAGAAGACTTGAAGATTGGTAAGTCCTGATAGTTTTGAGGACAAACCCCTTTATGTTCTTTTTTTGTCTTTTCTTATGTTTTAGACTTTGTATGGGCTGTGTCCCAATGATTTTTATTCACATTATTCATAGATGGTTTGAGACAAGGTTTTTAGTAAAGACTTCCGCTCATTTATAAATTATTTTAGATGGATTGAAAGAAAGTTTTAAATTCTCCTTGCTTTTCAATGATCTCATGTTATGATGATGCTAAGGGTTGTATGCGACCCCTTCGGGGTCAAGTACTCCATGTTATGTCTAGGGGGTACCCCTGGGTCGTGACAGTTAAGCTTAGTACACCCTTTCATCCTTAAATCGATTGACAAGTGGAGCGTACCTTCCAAACTTTGGAAAATAGGTTTAGATCTTGTGTGATTGACTTCAAGGGTAATTGGGATGATCATTTTTCTTTGATTGAGTTTACTTATAATAATAGCTATCATTCAAGAATTGATATGGCTCCATTTGAGGCTATTTATGGTAGGAGGTGTAGATTTCCTATAGGTTGGTTTGAAATTGGTGAGGTTGCTTTGATAGGTCCCAAGTTGGCACATGAGCCTATAGATAAAGTTTGACTTATTAGAGAAATATTGAAAACGGCTCAAAGTCGACAAAAGTCCTATCCAGATGTTAGAAGAAGAGATCTTGAGTTTGATGTAGATGATTGATTTTACTTGAAAATTTCACCCATGAAGGGTGTGATAAGATTTGGAGAGAAAGGGAAGTTTAGTCCTCGATATGTAGGCCCATATCAAATTTTGATGATTATTGGTAAAGTTTCTTATGAACTTGATTTACCTAATGACTTATTATCGGTGCATACGGTTTTCCATGTCTCATTGTTGAATAAATGTGTTGGTGATCCGACGTTTATTGTGCCATTGGAGAGCTGTTGTATCAAGAAGAGTCTTTCTTATGAAGAAGTTTCGGTTGAGATTTTGGACCGGCAAGTTAAGAAATTGAGGAATAAGGAAGTTGCATCCGTAAAGTTCTTATGGAGGAATCAAAGGGTTGAGGGTGCTATTTTAGAGGCCGAGGCCGATATGATGTCCCATTACCCCCATTTCTTTCCCTTTGATCCTACACTGGATTAAAGTATTTAGTTCATCAGGGTTCATCCTTTGATTTCATGTGTCTTAGTTGTTCTCATGTTTCCTCAGGCATGCATACTCATAAAAAAAATGGTTTTTGAGAAAATGAGTGAGCTTGATTAATTACTTCATGATTATGTGCATTGAGTATGCTTTACATGTATGCCTTATGAAATGATGTTTTGAATATGTTTTAGCTTGGGTTTAATGTTACTCCTATGTTATGTGCTTATGATGAAGTTGTTTTTGTTGGGCTATTAACTCTCCTCCCCTACCTTCCTTGTATATCTTTAAGTTCCATTCGATGATGAATGTTCCTAAGGAGGAGATATTTTAACCACTCGAACTTTGGAAAAAGGAGAAAGGACCTTTTAAGCTGATGTATGGTTTTACGGGTCTCGTCTCGAACCGTAGAAGCTTCTAAGGGTTGTAGATGGCAACTATAGGAAGAAGGAAAATAATTTTTCAAAATCAAGTCCTAGTAACTCTTTTTACTATTCGACAACTCGTCATCCTTTGTATGAACCGTAAATAGGTCAGGTAGGTAGGTCCCAAACTTAGTGAGATTTTATGGGGTAAAGTTAGTTTCTTTGATTGGTGTCTACGGATCATAGGATGACCTATGAGCCATAGACAAGGTCCATCGGAAGTTTTTCCAATATTAAGGTTTCTGAAGTTTTCTACGATTTACTAGTACGGTCCATAGAACTTCCTACGAACTGTAGGTCCAAACCATAAAAGGGCTTCGACAGTTATTTTAAGCGGCTTTTAAGTATTTTCCCTAATTGTTTTAAATCAAAACTTTCATTTTATCTTCTAACCTAAGCCCTATATAAAACTTTTAGGTCCTAAAACTACCCACTTCAACTCCATTCTCCTAAATTCCCAAAACCTAACCAAATCCACATCTAATTTCCTCTCAACCTAAGGAAGAAGAAGAAGTTAGGATTCAATTCAAGCCTCCAATTCATCATTCTTTGTGGGTTTTAGTAGCAAGGCATGTGGGTATTCACCCATGGAGTCCTTTCCTCCATGGGGTCCCCAAGGTTTCCAAATTTCTCGATTTAATTTCAATTGTTTAAGTTAGGATTTCAATCCAATCTTTATGGGTTTCATTCAATTGTGATTGATTGTTGTTAATTAAGTATTCTAATGCATGATTCAATGTTAATACATATATTAGTTGAAATTATGTTGACCCTTGCCTAAATTATGATTTTCAACTATGAACCTATAATGAACTCGTGAACCTATGAATTATGAATGTGTGAAGGTATGTGTAACGACCCTTTCGAAATACCTAAACCAATAACTTACGAGATTTTTATGCATATATTGTCCTCACGCTAGTAACATGATATACAACAATTATTATCAATGTTCGAGTACCAAATCAAGTGGTTCAAGCTTCATACAACCATTCAAAACTAGTAGTAAAATTAATATATTACATGACTTGGGTTTACACACCCCAAATGAACCAAACAAGTAGCCATACTTATATTACAAACCATTGTGACATGATCTGATTAGTCCTCAAAATTTCATGCAAATATACAACACATAGGTCATGTATAAGTCCCAAAGTTTATACAAAATATAGATGTCTATATGCAAATGTGATCTTCTTTAAAGTTCTCAAAATTTTCATCTCCAATGGTCAGCTTCATGCCTCCTCTCAATCATTCCCTACGATAGAAACAACTATCGCTAAGCATAGAGCTTAGTGGGTAAAAACTATAGGTTCGGAGTCCTCAAAACTTACCAAGATACTTTTTTCAAGTCAATGAGTAGCATACTTGAACATAATAAATAAATCAAGTAACAATATATAACGAGTATCAAGTTCGATATTCAAAGATACAAATGTCAAAAACGCTCATAGCACTATTTTCAAGAGATTCAATAATAAGAATCGCCCAATATATACCTCATGTCGTCACACCCGGCACAAGCAAGTATCAAGAAGGGCCAACGCCCTGAATCAAGAAGGGTCACAGCCCAATAATCAAGAGAACCAAGAACCATATTAAAAATGGCTTCCTAGTTCGTACTTAAAATGAACAACTTCCATTCTTAAGACGGACTAAAAATTGAAAGTCAAGATGGCAAATGATCCGAATCAAGAGGCATGCCAATAGTGATAGAGTCACAGCCACAAGAAGGACAAGGTCCCAACAAGAGTGCCAAGTGATCAAACAATCCGTACAAGTGGGCGAGTTACACAAGCATCATATCAACACGACAATGCAAAGTGACAAGAGGTAACCAAGGTATCAAGATCAACTTCCAGATATACCAGCAGTTAAAAGAGTGCAAGTACAAGTTTATACACAAGCCTCAATACTTTAGCGTAGCAACAGTCCAACACAACTCCTCGAGTTCAAACCGTAGACCAACCAACGTATCAAGGTCCTCAACTTGTTCACAAGTATATACAACCTTAAAAATACAATTAAATAACTTCTTTAATTCCTAATATCTCAATAATGTCAAAATAAAAATGGATTATCATCACAAGTAAGCTCAGCCTGCACAGATATAACTATGCTCCCAAAACAGTGATTCTGGCCAGTTTAGTACCCCATGTTGTAGCTTAGATTTGAACAGGAAAATGGCAAAATTAGACTTTATAACCTTCATGAAAGATGTAGATACAACTATTAAGATTGCAACTCAACAAGAATCACTGAAAAATATTTTTTTTTACAAAAATATATCATCGAAACACTAACAGTTGTTCATACAGGATTTTTAAATTCGAAATCTAGACAGAACTTATCTTGTGTTGCGTCCCATATTTCAAATCCATAACAGCTAAATTAGACTTTCACATAAGCATAAGAGTTGTAGGTATATGAATCAGCTTTCTAAATCATATTTATTCACCCAAAACGGAGTTCTAGAGAATGAGATATTCTGAACGTAATACACACTACTCAGCCACTAGATAGATTTTGACTACTTACAAAAAAACAGTGTGTGTCTCGAATTCCAGCTAAAAGAACCAAGTTTTTCTCTTGTGATTTTGATGAAAAATTGGTTAATTAAGGTTCTAAGGTTTTTAGGCTTTGAAGGAATCCAAATTCACTAGAGAAGATGTAAAAAAAATAGGCTCAAAAGTGATATTTATCCCAATCCCCAGCTGTCCCCCAAGGCTGCCCAAAACAGTGTTGTGTACTGCCCAAAATGCATACATATACACCTATATATATATATATATATATATATATATATCCTTCACCTCCTTTTAAAAGTATACAATATTCTAATTATACTATTACGTAAATACCCCAATACAATCCCATAAATTATGATATAATTTATGCTAAGCAAGCTAGCAATTATCACAACATTTCAAGTTCCCAAAATGAGAATAAAACATATTGAAGTAATTTAGCGACGGTAAATAGACATGCGACTCTTGTTTAATATTTTAGGGGTGTTACAGTATGCATATTTTTATGAAGTTATTATAAATAATTTGAGGATGCATTGAAAGGAAAGTATCAATGTTATTATGAAAGGTTTTCTCACATGTTATTATGATCATGATTGTGAAAGGTATTTCTCACATATAGATTCACATTAGTGAAAGGTTTTCTATGTTGAATTATGTTTAAGGATCTATTCTATGTTTTGATCTTTAAAGTTGTTGATTGGTATTTATGGTTGTCTTTTCAATGTTAAAATTGATATTTGACTTTTATCTATTCCGTTGAGATTTAGACTTAACACCGAGAGGGCTTTAAGGTGGAGGCTCAAATAGGTTAGTCTCTAGTAGCAACCTCTAGTCCCAAACTATGTGCCCCCATAGAATTGGAAGTGGATCTGAATTATTATTGTGGTTTAATTTAATTATTACATGTTTGGTGTGATATAGTTCAGAGTTTTGGGCTTGCTCGAGAGAGAAGTATAGCACAAAAGTAGTAATTTGGCATCCTTAGTATTGGGTCATGATTGTCTTAAATGACTTACCTAGTAGATCCACTTTAGTAAAAGATTATATGTACATAGTCTACCTTAGCAAGTAGGTTCCCCTTCTTTCGGTATGAGGGATATATCGAATTTCATGATATAGCTCTCATGGTCTTATTAATGCTAAAACTAATATCCCACAAAATGACTATATTTTCTTCAAAGTTTTTCTCATGTTCTTTATGTTAATATATTTGACCATATTTCATGATTCACTTGTCATTTCTTCTTTTAAGTCTTTAAATTTTCAAAGAATTATCATGCCTACATGTTTTAAGTCATTCATGCTATCATGTCTATTTTACGCATATTATCCCACTTAGTACATTTCATGTACTAATGCATACATGTGCCTACATTGTTTCACTAGTGTAGGAATCGACGCTCCTACCTTCCATACTCATGGCTAGTTGGTTTCATTGGCTTTGAAGATTGGTGAGTCCTTATGTTCCGAGGATCGAGATATTTTTATAGCTTTATGTCATTTTTTTTGTTTTCAGACTTTGTATATGATGTATGGGTTACGTCTCAATCACTTTCCTTATGATGTATTAGATGGCTTTTGAGACTTATGTTAAACTTCCGTTTTGTCAAAACTCTTTGAAATATGAAATGCTTTCTTTCAATTCTTTAAATTATATTACCTTGTATGATTTATGCTTGGTGTTTTATGTAGAGAATCTTGGGGTCCTATTCATCATGTTACGCCTAGGGTATACTTTGGATCATGATAGTTGGGTCTTTTCAACTTCTATTTGTAGACTTGTCGGCTTATTGCATTTACAATTTTAGTTGCAGTTTTATCGGCCTGCTAGTTTTTTATTAGTTAACCTATTCTTGTTTTCCCTTTCATTATTTCATTGATATTATTATGACATTGTTGGTTCATTTATCTTACTTCATCCATTTATTATGATGGACTTACCGACCTTCATTATCCCCTTTCTATTATGTTTCAGTAGCTAGCTCAGTTAAATAAGATATCCAATGCTAGTTCCACTTCCCCTAATTTGGGGTGTTACAATAATGGTGTGATGAAGATGAAGCGGAGGGGTACCTCTGGAGTCTTGTGTGATAAAAAAAGGTACCATCGAAACTCAATGATTAGTTCTATAGAGTGGTTGTTAGACCAACTTTTTTGTATGAGGCAGAGTGTTGGCCAGTCAAAAGTTCTCAAGTACAGAAGATGCATGTTGTCGAGAAGATGATGTTGAGGTTGATGTGTGGTCACAATAAAAGCGATAAGATTAGAAATGAGGATATTTATAACAAGGTGGGAGTGGCCTCCGTGGTGAACAAGATGACAGAAGTGAGATTGAGATGGTTTGAACATGTGAATTAAAGATGCAAAGATGCACTAGTGAGGAGGTGTCGGAGGTTAGTTATACAAGATACAAGGAAAGGTAGAAGTAGGCCGAAGAAGTATTGAGAGGAGGTAATAAGACATGATATGACCCAACTTTAGGTTATCAAGTACATGACCTTAGATAGGATGGTAGAAGGTTAGTAGGTAGTGTAGGATTGTCTTGCTTATGATGGTGGGTGTTTGTCATTTTCATTGTAGTAGTATTATTGTAGTTCTTGTTTTGATGTTTCAATTATTGCACTATTTTCTTGTTACTTGCTATAGATTTTTCATTGTCTCTGTCTTGTTTGTAACTGAATTTGCTGCACTTGAGTCGTGATTCTTTCGAAAATAGTGTCTTTACCTCCACGAGGTAGTAGTAAGATCTGCGTATATTCTATCTCCCCCCACTCTACTTGTGATGTTTCACTGAGTATGTTATCGTGTTGTTGTACTAAAATTCCAGAACAACCAAAACAAATCCAAAACCAAATTATAATGCCAACAATAATTTGAACTATTAGGGTGTGTTTGGCACGATGGTAAACATTAGGGGGTGTAAAAAATGAACCCAAACATAGGTAACCCGCCCAATCCGCTCATAATTTTAAGGGTTGGGCTCAAGATAATTTGAATTAGGTTCAATCTCAACCCATTCAAGCCTAACCCATTTTAGGAGAATCCTCAATTGAGCCCAATTCAATTTCCAATTTCAACTCACTTTAAAACTCTTTACTAAGATATGTTCTTATATTAATGGTATGAATTATTATCTATTTAACATCTTTTAGGATTTATCTATCTATTTGTTACATTTTTTTTAAAAAAAATAAAAGCTTGAGCTGATATTCGAATTGTGATTATAAAAGTTAAATATCACTATGTTAAAATTATTGAGATTAATTGGGTCAAATTGGATGGGTCAAGACCCAACCTGTTTTTAGCCCATTTGAGCCCAAAGTAAATTTGGGCGAGTAAAGACCCAACTCGATTTCTATTTCAACCCATTTTAATATCTCAAATTTCAACCCAACCCGCCCATTGACACCCCTAGCATGTTTCTTTTGTCTTTCATTTGGTTGAACAAAATTTTAGAAAATATTTTTCTGAAAAAGTAAGATCCTTAAAATGAGAAAAAGTAACTTTTAGTAGTGAAACAAGTTCCTCAAGTGATATTCCATGCTTCCTTCTACCCTAACCTTCTGTTGGGTGATTAGGGCATCATGCGGAAGCTTATAATTTGCAAATCATATAGTTGATAAATCTGATAACAAAAATTTATACTAAAAACATAATATTATTAAATGGTTTAGCCAATTGACCTACATATGAAAAACTAATAAAAAGAAAAATATTAAAAATGTTGAGGGAAAAAATCTCCCCATAAACAAGACTCTTAAACGATTACATTGTAGATGTTATTGTGTGTTGTGTTAGAAGAAACAAATCTATATTTATAGAGTCCTAAAACCTTTTCTTACTAGAAAAGGACTAGCTACTCCAAAACCTTTTCCTAAAAGAAAAGAATAAACCAAATATGAAAGAATATTATATTTTTCTTTCAGGAAAAGTAAAAACATTTATGGTAATGTTTTGTCTTTTCTTTAAAGAAAAATAATTCTTAAATTATGGTAAGAAAATCAGGGCAAAACCCTAACAAATCTCCCCTTTTGGCTGAATTTTCTTGACAAAACTTGATCCATCTTCTTCATATGCATGATAATCTTGTTCTTCACAAATCTTCAATACTGCTGCTTGCCATGGTTAAAAATAAAGTTTAAAATATATGAGTTAAAAATGGTTTTAAAATATTTTATTTTTATTTTCAAAGATGCAGCAGCAGGAGGAATTTGAAAATATGGTTTTAATCTCTTCTCCACATGTAGCTGGACAAAAATCTTCTTTATCATCAAATTAGTTGCAAATTGATTTGAAACTGCGTTAAACCTGTTTCAACCTCGATGAACCTGGGTCATTGAACCATTAGCTCTGATACAACTTGTTGGGTTATGAAGGGTGATTAGGGCGTCATGCGGAAGCTTACAATTTGCAAATCATATAGTTGATAAATCAAATAACAAAAATTTATACTAAAAACATAATATTATTAAATGGTTTAGCCAATTGGCCTACATATGAAAAACTAATAAAAAGAAAAATATTAAAACTGTTGAGGGAAAAAATCTCCCCATAAACAAGACTCTTAAACGACTACATTGTAGATGTTATTGTGTGTTGTGTTAGAAGAAACAAACCTATATTTATAGAGTCCTAAAACCTTTTCTTACTAGAAAAGGACTAGCTACTCCAAAACCTTTTCCTAAAAGAAAAGAATAAACCAAATATGAAATAATATTATATTTTCCCTTCAGGAAAAGTAAAAACATTTATGGTAATGTTTTGTCTTTTCTTTAAAGAAAAATAATTCTTAAATTATGGTAAGAAAATCAGGGCAAAACCCTAACACCTTCCACCCAGGTCCAAAATACGCCATCGTCACCTTATCCGTGTAGCTCCTATCCCCACCATCGATTACATATTCCTCACCTTCATCCCCACACATCCACCCATATCTCTCATAATTTTTGTGTAGATTATATATAGATAATTTTGGAAAAATATATTTTGTTTATATATCAAAAATAAGAAAATAAATAAAAGATGAACCCAGGAAACATTTTCCATAAAATAAAAAGGGTTTTCCCGTTAATATTTCACATAATAATGTGGATGTTATGTACTTTTAATATATATATATATATATATATATATTTTACTTATGTGATTCTGTTATGAAGCCAAATTTAAAGAAATATCTTCAAAATTATTCATATTAATTATTAGAATGATTTATCATACTTTTTTATGATTCCAAACATCTTCATATACAAAATTTAAAATAAATTTCACTCACAAGAAAATTAAGCATTTTTCTCATCCTTTGAACCTTATCAGATAAAAGATAATAATAATAATAATAATAATAATAATAATAATAATAATAATAATAATAATAATAATAATAATAATAATAATAATAATTTTGATGACAGAAAAGCATTTTTGCAGTGTGAGTTTCAGGTTGCAGTATATATGAGGTAACACTTGTCCTATCCCCATTCCCATGCCATTCTCATTTCTCTCACATCTAATTTTGGTGAATTTCTGCATCATATTTTCCTGTTGGGAATATGACTTGCCTCCTTTCACTATGTGGGCCTCACACAATTCAATTTACTTAGGGCTAGAGTAATTTATTATCATGGTTGAATTTATTAATTAATACTTTCTCCGTTTGAAATAAATGATATAACTCGAAATGAAGTTGAAGAAATGAAAAAAGACTTTTTAATCTAGTGGTTCTAAATTAAAGTTATGTCAAATTTATCAAAATGCCTTTTAATCTTGTGACCTTAAATATGTCACATAAAAAATTAAAGTTAAAATGTTGCCAAAAAAGGAAATGGGTCATTCTTTTTTAAACAGACTAAAAATGAAACCAGGTTATTCTTTTTTAAACGGAGGGAGGGAGTATAAAAATATATACTAATTAATTATAATTTAATAATAGAAACGTACTTCCGATACATAATACATTTTGATGTAAATATCATGCGTGGTTACACTTTACATACCAGAGAGTGAGATTATACACTTCATAATTAATATGAATAAATGCTAAAATTATTATATCAATAATTATTTTTTTAATAGATGTGTCAATTTAAAAATGGATAAATAATTACGAATAGGGAAGGAGTAATAAACAAAAGTTGATGACCTTATCCACTTTAGTCATCCCCTTTCTCTTTAATTACACACATATTGTAAAAAAAAGGCAAAAGATAGAAGAAAGGCATGCCAATAAAGTAGATGATTGGGAAACGATCAATACTGCGCCTTGTTTGCTGTTGTAGAAATGAGGAAATATCAAACTCGTCAGAATTTGCCGGCCGGTTCAGCCACTATGTCCCTAACTATGATACACCCCTACCCCCTAACCCACTATAATATGAGTACCCCCCCCCCCCCCACACTCTACTGCTATATGATCCTAACAAACAAATTTCTTCTCCCCAATTATTTTTATTAAAACCCCAATAGAAATGCAATATACTTCTAAAATGTCGAAACATTTAATACCATTTAAATACATTATACACACTTTTCATTTAAAACTCATAAGATTTATAGAGTATGTTTGGCTTCACCGCTAAAAATTGCTTATTATAGAGTATTATTATTTTTAAAATAATTTTTTGAGATAAATGGTTTTGAAAAATAAAAACAACTTGTATTTGATTAATTCATTTGAAAAGTTAGAATTAAAACACTATAAAAATGCGAAAGAAACATTTTTATTAAATGAATTAAAATAAAAAGTAAGAAAAACAAATTAAATTAATAGTAGTAATTATTCTTTCATCAAGTGGTCCTAATAACATCATCTTAGTTAATTACATACTCTCTAAACTCCTTCTCGTCCTTAATTACTTGTCTTATTTTTCTTTTTTACTTTTTTTTTTACATGTTTATTTTGACAAATAAAAAAAGAATAATTTTTTTTTACTTATTATATCATCAATTAATTAATTTTGAAAAAGGAAAAACTTTTTGAAAATCTTAAATTTTTAATTCATTTACTTCATAATTAATAGGGGTAAAATGTTAAATTCACTATATCAATAATTGTTTTGTTAATAAGTGTGTCAATTTAAAACTGAACAAGTAATAAACAAAAGTTGATGACCATATCCACTTTAGTCATCCCCTTTCTCTTTAATTACACACATATTGTAAAAAAAAAAAAGGCAAAAGGTAGACGAAAGGCATGCAAATAAAGTAGATGATTGGGAAAAGATCAATCGTACTGCGCCTTGTTTGCTGTTGTAAAAATGAGGAAATATCAAACTCGTCAGAATTTGCCGGGTTCAGCTACTATGTCCCTAACTATAATACACCCCTATCCCCTAACCCACTATAATATGAGTACGCCCTCCACTGCTCCTATAAAACCCAATCTTTATTCATATGCAAACAAACAAATTTCTTTCTTTCCAAACAAATTTTTATTTTATTAATAAAAACCCTAATAGAAAATGCAGGTAGTGAAGGAGTCGTCGTCGTCGTCATCGTCTATGAGGATGGTTGGAGAATCAAGAATGGAGTCAGTATACGAGAGGGTACGATTGTTGGTGTCGGGTAATGCGGTGGTGGTTTTCACAATGAGTGGTTGTTGCATGTGTCACGTAGTGAAGCAGCTACTCTTTGGGCTCGGTGTGGGACCTACTATTGTTGAGCTAGATAGGGATGTTGCAGGCAAAGAAATTCATGCTTTGTTGTTTCAACTAGCCGGAGATGGCCCGCAGCAACCTGTGCCGGCCGTCTTCGTTGGTGGGAAATTCTTGGGAGGGATTGAAACTGTTATGGCTTGTCATATAAATGGTACTCTTGTTCCTCTACTCAAACAAGCCGGAGCACTCTGGCTCTAAACTTTAAATCCTCAATCCGCTTTCATATATACTATTAGTAAAGGGAGACAAAAGAGTGTCTAGTATTACTCTTTTTGTTTTATTTTTTCTTTTTCTTTGTTGAAGGATTTAAAGAAGAAGAAAAGATTAGGGTTTGTTGTATTTTATAATGACTTACTCTATATATTATCTTGGATTTCAATGAATCATATTAACTGAATATACTTCTCTTATAGTTTATTTTTCATTATTATTTGAAGTTACGAAGTTTACTAGTATACTAGAGAGAAGGGAGAGATAAAAGGGACTGTTTTGTTTTCCCTCTTTTACCTTACTGTTGCCTGTCGGAAAGAAAGGATACAGAAACATTATAGAAACTAACTACGCATATTTTCTTGGAATTTGAGAGAATTTGCTTTTCATATACCTAAATTAGTAGCTTCTCTTTAGTTTGGTTTTGGTTGTCACTATTTAATTTCTTAAAATGCATGGGTTCCTCTATCAAGTTTTACCCTTTTGTTTGTGGGTGGGGGTGGATAAGGTAATATGATCAGTGGCGAAGTCACAAATTTTATTAAACATATTCAGAATTTTTATTTTTATTTGACCTGTATTTTGTAACAATATATAGTATAATTTTTTGACAAATAATTTATAATTGGCAACCCTTCGGCTACATTAAACATGAGCATAAATAGAGAGACTTCAATTATGCCGCACACATTTTTTTAGTCCATCTCATAAAGAATATTGTCTTTCTACCCTCGAAAACATTTAAACTTTAAATTCTACTTTTATCCATAGTTAAATAATTTATTAATCACATGAACAATCAATGAGTGTTTTAAATGAATCGGACAATTTCCATTTCTCCTCTTCTCTTCTTTCCAAGTTCTTGGTCTGGCGACTCCTCATCAACATGAACAATAGCTTCCAGAGGCTCTTTTTTTTCTCTCTCTCTATCAGTTGAAACCTTTGATGCTAATTCGATCTACCACAACTGCTTCCATATATATGATTTTAAAAATATACTTTCTCTATCTCAATTTATATGACACTTTTCATTTTTTCATTTTTTGAGAGTCAAATAGTTTAAGTTTGATCGGAGATTTGCATGTAAAATCTTCAATTCTTTTTAAATGAATATATATATTTGTAAACTACGTAAAAAGTATTATAAGTCACAATAATTGGTATTTCAAAATAATTAAAGATATATGAAAATATTTACGGTCAAAGATACACTTGTTTGAATCTCAAAATCCAAAAGTGCCAGATAAATTGAGACGAAGGGAGTATATATTAAGGAAAGATATAATGTAGATCTAAAATTGTGGAGCTGTGAAAATATTTTAGAAGCAAACTGATTGCAACAAATTTTAAAGTGATAGAAATAAGCAATCACAAACAATATCTGAAGAAACAAGAATATTATATTAATAAATAATGTGTACAATTTTGTTTCTTATTTTTAGAATTAGGATGCTATGAACCTCGTTGAGATTTATTTGATCTCCATTGATCTTTGTGAATATTTTATGAGTTTGCGAAATATTCGAGATACATTTTTAAGGGAATATAATACTCTTTGTATAGATGACATAGTATATGGTTAAACAACCTCCAAAATCCTTAACTGGAATCGAACACGTATTTAGAATCCCAAAAATTTTTAATGCTTACACAAATATATAAATGTAACTAATTATTCCAAAGCAGGATTTTAACTTTGTTTTAGGCGGGGAGAGTAACTATTTTACACTTAATTCTCTTATTTATAGAAAAAAAAAAAAAAAAAGGAATGAAGAGAAAATGAATGGTAGTTAACGTTTTACGTTATATCACGTAGGAAAGTAAGGGAACGTACGTCAATTGAAAAAGGAAAGAATTATGTTATATTTCGTATTAATGATGATCATATGATATGAATGTTGGATGAAAGTAGTTGAATTCATTGGACCCACCTTCTTTGAACTTTGGATAATGGAAAAAAAAAAGAAGTAAAATGACTAAAAACAGAATATATTACTCAAATCTTTTGTTAAATGGATTTAAATTATTTATTAAAATGGCCCTATATACATTATATTTTATGTTTTAAATCGTATTACTTGTTTTTTGAAAATGTACATTCAACAATCAAATATGATTTTTATATCAAAATTTCAAATAAAGTGAAAATATTTGTAATAGTATGTAGTAGCTTGTATATGAGATCTAATTTGTGATATCATGTGACTATCTATTTTGAGATACTACTCTTTTAGAGCAAATGTGATTATATGTTACAAGTAAATTCGTTAAGTTAGATGATTTGGCTATTTTTAGAAATTGAGGTGTATAAACCATACTATTTTTTTTAAAAAATACATTCAAATTTAAATATTCTTTGCAAAAAGAGATCAAACATAACTTCGATTTTAATTTAAAAATTCCAAATAAAGTAAATACAATTTGATTTTCATTGTCAAATGACAACTTAATAAAAATCAAACGAGTTAAATTATGACCAGTTTGTTAGCCCATCCAAATAGGGAAAACAACCTTATTAGACTACATTAATATCATATATACTAATTCTATTTATATTTTTAAATAATTGTGTCTCTTACCGCTTATTAAGAGTTTCCTATCATATTTTGAGAAAGATATACCTAGATACATTTTTTTTCCTACCAGATAACAAGCCTGTTTGACATACCTAGTAAAAGCTACTTATTTTTATAAGCACTTTTTTAAAATAACTTTCTAGAAAAGTTCTTTTGAAAAAAATCAAGTTATGTTTTATTGATAAGTCAATAGATTATGTTTGACTAATTTTTTTTAAAAGGTGTTTTTGAGAGTCAAATTACGAAAAAAATAAAAATAAATGCACTTATAATATTAAGTTTATTTTATAAAGAGAAATTATTTGAAATATTTATTATAAGTTTTTAATTAATTTTTTATTTTTATTAATAAAATGTTTATAAATATTATACATAAAAGTTATAGTCAAATATTGATGTAATATTAAGATGACGATTTCAATATAAAGTAAAATAAGCTTAAACATTATTCCACAAATTAAATCATTACATATAAAAAATTTACCACAAAAATAAATGAAGTCGTAATTTTTTTTCTTTTTTAAACTCAGGCAAAAGTATTGTTGTTACATTTTTTCTAATCCTACAAAAAAATATGTAAAATAATATATAAAATACAAAATATAAAATAATAATATATAAACATAAAATAAAAAAACTTATTATATAAAAATAAAAAATAGTTTTTTAAATGAAACTTAACCAAACTTTTGAGATATGGTAATTAATTAATACTCCCTCCATTTTTATATATGTGTCATCATTTTAGATTTCACGTCTTTTAAGAAATTAGATAAGCTTATTATTGTACATTTATTTTACATTCTCTTAAAGTCAAGTTTCAATAAATGAACATAAATTAATTTTATTTGATTAATTATATTTATCTATGAACATAAATTAATTATTTAGTTTTCCTATGTTGGTCAAATTCATACTTTCAAAGCTAATAACTTTCAAGGGTAAATAAGGAAGAATAATGTTATTTATGCATTGGTTTTGTGAAATGACAAGTACTCCGTACTATGAGATTACATTAATTCGATATTTTAAACAAAAAAAATTAGATATTCAAAAAACTATACGAAAAGTACTAAAAATTACAATTTTTTGCATATCAATATGATGAAAAAATATATCGTAAAATGTTAGTCAAAGTTATTATAGTTTGATTCTAAAAAAGAAAACTATGACAATTAAAAGTAGACGGAGGTAGTATTAAAGACCGTCTATTTTTAGTAAGGATGATATATAAATAGGAAATGAATAAGAGATATATTGATAAATATGTATATATGACAGATATATTTTGGTCTTGAAAAAAAATATTTTTCTACTTATGCTTCTACTTCTTTTTAGAAACAAAAATATTCAACTCCTTTCCAATTACAGAAAAAACTACTTATGCTTTCATTTTTAAAACATTTTACTGATTTGTCAAACACCTTAATTTTGTAAAAAAATAAATTTTTTCTTTTCAAAATAAGTGTTTTTGGCCTCCCAACAACAATATCAAACAAACTCTAAAATAAAAAGAGAGGTGCGGGAGATCGGGAGGGAGGCAAACGAGTGAGATCGGGAGGGAGATAATCATGTATCTCATATATATGTGATTCACACTAGATACATGTATATGTATGTATCTGGTTTGATTCACATGTATATGGTGTCCTATATAAAAAGGAGACTAACGAGCGAGATGGGAGGAAGGTAAGGAAAGAGCGCGAGATTTGTTTGTGTATCTCACATACATACAAATCCACTTGAATACAGTATATCTAGAGCAAATTACACTTAGTTTTGACCCATGTATCTCGAGTTACATACATTTGAACACACGAAACTCTGATAAAATTTATAATATTGCAAACTTAAATGTATGTAAATAATTAGCTTCTAAACTAATCGAATTTATGTAACTTTGCCTCACTTTTAAGCAAGTTAGTAACCCCTCAATGTATTTACTCAATATTTTGACCCGCCCAAAGTATCTGTCCAAATCGTCTTATTAAAATTATTTATAATAACATGCGACTTTTTATAACATGTCTAATTTGATAACCTAAAAAATAAAATACATAACCTATTGGCTATTACAATAAGTAAAAAATGCATTGATAATCTAAAATTTCTTTCTATTAAAGGATGGTTTTCATCAAAATATAGTTTTTCCCTTCTGATCAAGTGTGAGCTGATCATTATTTATAAGTCAAGTCATTTTGACTTGTCCAATTCAATTTTATCTAAAAGTTAATGTGCATCCCAAATTAACTTATGAGAAATGTTATCAAATATTTATTTTTTCGGATATGTTATATAATTAAAATAAAGAAAAAAAAATTACTCCTACCAAAATAAATTATAAGAAACAAACAAACAATTTGAAACTTACCTAGTAAGAATTGAGTCGGTTAGATTGTGACTCATTTATTAGCCCAATATATTTCAATCTAAGTAACTTTTAGTTGTGTCGGTGACCTGCCCATTTTGACGAGTCTGGCATTAAAACGGACACTTTCTGAATCTTAAACACCAAAAGGGACACTCTCTAAAAACACACACCAAAACAGACAATTTATCCATTTATGGGCAAACTATAACTACCATATTTTCACACAATCATCCCCGTTAACTCCAAATCTGTCAAAAATAATATTACACAAACTTTAAAGGTAGTTCTCCCACGAATGAGCAAACAACATTTTTTTTATTAACTCCTCACGTGAATCTATATCTCTTTCTTCAACAATAAATATGAGTTATTCACTCCACGTTTTCTCATCTATCTTCTACTTTTTTAATACTTATATTTTGATTTTTGAAATTTGATAGTCATATCAACAATTCGGAAAGTTTGTATATTCAATTGAACCAGATGTTTGTTAATGTAAATAGTATTGTAAATTGAAAACATCGAGGACTCCTAGAAATCTTGGACGTAAGTTTTGGAGTTATGCGCGTTCAAACATATAAATTGTCGAAAGAGATATTAGATTCACGTGAAGAGTTAATAAAAAGAAATGTAGTTCACCCATTTGCGGGAGAAGTTTGTGTAATATTATTTTGGATGGATTTGAAGTTAACGGGATAACAATGTTAAAAGATGATAGATATAATTTGCACATAAATAAGTGATTCATTTATTTTGATGCGTGTTTGTAGAGAGTGCCCTTTTGGTGTTTAATTAGGGTTAAAATATGAGATTAAATAATTCCACATTGAAATTACTTTTGTTTATAGTTATAGTGGAAAGATGGTCAAGGGAGTGACGCATAAAGTGAAGGACAAAAAGGGAACAGTTTGTGATGTGCCATTGATATTGTATGACCAGAAACATGATGTTTATTGCTTTCAGTTATTTACTTCCATTTGGATTTGCAGTGTTTGACTAGCATGCCTTCAATATACATCTATATAATTTGCAAAAATGACCAAACACTACTTCTTGTTCCAACAACACTTGATTCTGTTTTTCCAAAAATAAAAATAAAACAATTTTCTTGTAAGAATTAGAAAAGAGAGAAAAGAAACAAGATAGGAAGATAATTATGGTTCATCATTATGTTACTCTAGTATATATTTTCTTCATTCATTTTTATAGACATGTTTGACTTGATACATTTCTTAAGAAATAATTAATAAATGATAAGTTTAGTATAATACCTTTTGAATATAATAATATCAGATTCAATATTTAGTGATAAATTATCTCTTGATTATCTAAACTAGACAAATAAAATGAACATTTACTTTTGAAGGGTGGACAAGTAAAATTGGAGTATATGATTACTCCTTAAGCAAGCATATACATTATATTTGATGTTTGTTTACGAAAGAAATTAATCTATTTACAAGTTTTGTAATATTAGAGAACAAGACTATCGTGCTATTGTCATATCAATGAGGCTATTAAAGTTATGATTAAAATGCTTCAAATTGATATTTTTATGTTAATGTTGTTACATATGATTTGAAAAAATGTTTTTAGAACTAAATTGAAAAATTCTTTGTAATATTGAAATGCAACAGGTCTGTCGGAATTGAAATATATTGCTGACACCAGTGTTTTAAAAGGTGTGGGTGTGAGACGAGGCGGTTTACTTAGTATAGGGCAAGGCGTAAGCCTCGAGACGTAGGGCGTAAGCCCTATGGATCTTTAAATTTTTAATTTATAATATAGCATAATAATATAATAACACAAAATTATAAAAATAAATCAATAGTTTGAAATAATTACAAATATAATTAAATAAACTAATAGAAAATAAAAGTTCTAACATGATTATATAAGTATAAATAATCTAATATCTTAACTTTCTAATAATAAAAGAATCATTATTTCTCAAAAATATTTTTTTATCAAACTATACGATTACCCCTCTAAAATAAAATAATTAATAACCTTTCTAGTATTATAATAAAAACATCACTCCATCATGAATAAAAATAAAATTACTTTCAAATAACTAAATTAAATATAATAATTTTGAGATATATTACAAAACCATGCGGACCAACGATAAGTGAAAAAGTAAAATTTCATGACGTATTTTTAAAAGAAATGTTGTGTAATTTATAATTACTGTCACGGTGTTACCAAACAAGAAAGATGCGATACTAAAACTTGTTATTTGAGTTACTCTCAATCTTCTTTCTCTATAGATTAAAAATTATTAAGTATCATTCAATTATTCAAGAATTATGAGGGTCAACAATGTTAACTAAAGATTTTAACACTTAATTTGTGTAAGATCTGTTAGGCGAGCCTCAAGTGTTGGGCGTGCTTAGGGCGTACACTCGGGCACTTAGGGTCGTAAGTCTTAAAGAACTAAGCCCCACACTTGAGTCTCAGGGCATTTTGCTAGAGCCTCGCCCTAGGGCGAGCCCCGAGGCGAGTCCCAATAGAGTTTTTTAAAACACTGGCTTACATTAATTATGTCATGCCCCGAGCCTACACCCTTGGCGTGGTCGGCACTCGAGAACAATTGCTGGCCATAAGAGAACCCTTCGCCTGGCTCAATACTCTCAGTGGAAGACTTTACTCAACATGTAAAAAACCTCAAAAGATAAACTCATGTAATAAACTTAGAATGTTATAAAGGAAACATTCAACTGGCCAACGAGGTACTCAAGTCTTTAAACATAACAACTGAAATGAACATGACTCTATCTATCAATGAAGCCTCTACTACTATGAGGGATGTTGGGACAAGACCCCCGATCATCCTAACAAATCTGAAATGATTAACCATAATAAAGGGATCCTCCGGAAGCAAGGAGGCTCACCAAATGACTCTGGAACTCGACTAGATCAACGAAGCGGTGGATATTGATCCTGGTTACGTATATCTCCATCATAAAATATGCAGGTCAAATGGTGTCAGTACATGGAATGTACGAGCATGCAAAGGAAAATCTAAAACAAGACATAAGCTTGAACTGGAACTCAAGAAATACTTACCTCGTCTCAACTCAACCTTATTTCAATATAAAGCAATATAAATAATGCAGTATAAACAAAAGCATAAAACAATAGATAACTACTCAATATATTAGAAAGTACAATATAAACTTTGTTTGTATGCAAAAATACAAAGCAAAAATATGTTTAGGAGATTCTCTAACCGACAACCATCACTATGAGCTATGTGATAATACAACGTCTAGCCCACACTGCCAGAACTGTCCTATACTTTGCCGGGGTATAGAACTCCTTAACTAAGTGGATCCACTAGTCTATGCTAAATAGCATTAAAGGAATCATGTAACATTCCAAAAATGTGTAGACTTAGCTAGAACTAAAATGAAAGGGGTAAGAGCCAAGAAAGAGGACAAGGGCCTAAACTACCTAAACTACCCGGGAAGAGTGAAGGAAAACATTTTCTCCTTTCGACCTTTTGGCGAAGGGGCAACATGGTTGCCCAAGTAACTTGGCGAGTCGCCAAAGTACACTTGGGGTCACCTAGTGGACTATCCCTATGACCTAGCTGCTGGAAATTTAGGCGAGCTAGGTCGGGGCTCGCCAACTAGGTTGGTGCATTGCCTAAGCTCCCTTCCCATCTCCTAGTATACTGCCACCTTGGGGAGGTTTTCTAGAAATTTTGGAGGACCAAGGGTCCACTTGGCGAGTCGCCTAGTGCCCTTGGTGAGCCAAATTGTGCAAGCTAGGTGGTTTTAAGTTAGAACTTTAGGGGTCTTTAGTTATTCTTCCTAAATTGATCCCACAATGTTTTAATCTTTCCCTAGTAAGTATATAACATTTTTAGACTCAAATTTCTCCAAATTGAGTCACTATCAAAGAATAAAAAAGAAAACCCAAATCTTCATCTTCTCCAAAAGAATTTCTCTCTCTAGAACTCAAGGAAGAGGAAGAGCAAAATTGGGGCTAGGGCTCGAAGAATCAAGGCTATTACACTCAATTCCTTTGAGGAATCATTACTAAGGTATGTTAGTCTTTCATCCTTGGATAATTTCCATCCAAGGAGTCCCTTCAAATTCAATCTCAAAACTAGTAAATTCCCCAAAGTTAGGGTTTATCTTCAATCTTGTGGGTTCTTTCCAAAAACGTTTTTAATGATTGATTTATGATGGATTATTATTGAATTGATGATTTATGTTGAAATTCCCCTAAGAACCCATGAAATTCCTATTTTCCCAAATTTGGATCTTATGATGTGAATTGTTGATTCTAGAAGGATTGATATGAGATTATGCCTATTGTAGTTGGGTTACTTGAATCATGCTATCATTCATGCCTACTTTAGTAATTGTGGATGTGTTTATGGCTTGTGGCCTTGAAAGGCAAGATATATAAATTATGCATGATTATGAGAGATATGTAAGGGCCATAAGAACACTTTGAGAGTAAAGTGAATATGATCATGATCTAGTTGTTGTTGTGTTGGGTTGTTATCCTCATGAGCACATTTATGTATGAGTATGATATGATGTGAAAGGTTTGTCACATATGATGATTCTAAGGTTGGTAGACTAGTCTCACCTAATGAATCTATGAACTCTAGCATGAGTTGTGTTGGTTTGAGTGTGTCAAGACATTCTTCCATAATTATGAATTTAAGTCAAGACTTAATATCAACTTAATGGGAATTATGCTTAGCATTGAGTGGATAGTGCCAATGAGATGGAAGCTCTTCCGTTAGTAGAGTGCGGGTTTCTAGAAGAAGTCTCATGAGATAGAAGCTCCTCCGTTTTTAGAGGGCAAGTTTCTTGTAGCAATCTCCTTATCCCATAAAGTATGTGCCCACATAGGTCTATATCTAGTGGATCCACCTAAGCGAAGAGTATGGTTCTACCTTAGGCAAGTAGGAGAACCCCTTTTCAATGTGGGTTAGACATCGGATTCCATGTTAGCTCAAATGGTCTGTTAAGGCTTAATCCCTAAATATGTTAATATGAGCAAGAAGATGATTTATAGACCATAGCTACTCAAGAAGCTTTACTTAGTATGAGTAGGGGTATGGGACCTTACTCATGCATTGCACAAGTAGACTTTGAGGGTACTTATGATATGTTGACATTATGAGAAGATGATTTATGCATTATAATATGGTTTATGACTTATGCTTTTCCAATGTATTCATGATGAGTTCAAACTTGGTAAATTGCATGGTTTTCAACCAAAATGTCCCTTTTAGCATGTTTCAATGATTTCTTGCATGGCTATCATACTTAGTGCATTTTTGTACTAACCCATATTTTCTATAGTTTCTATAAGTGTAGGGCCCGGTTGTTGAGGTGTGTCCCATTCTTGTGCAAAAGCTTGGATCAACTATTTTCCTAGCTAGTGGTGAGTCCTCATGGATCCGAGGATGAGTGATAGCTTGTTGTTCCTTTTATTTCATTGTTGTATTAGACTTTCGGATTTCTATTGTAAGGGTTGTGACCCTATTTTGAGACTTTGATTGTATTAGATGGCTAAATGAGACAATGTCTAGACTTTCGGTTTTCTTTTATGAAAAAATTCGTAAGACTTGAAAAATGTGTTTTACTCTTCATTGTTCTTTACTTATGTTATGATATGCTAAGTGGCTTACATGACCCCTTTCGCGGTTTTATGTGCCATGTTACGTCTAGGGGGTACCCTTGGGTCATGACAAACTTGGTATTACTGCAAAAGGTTTAGAATGATTCTAGGATGATGTCTTATAAGCCACGTATAGTAGAGTCTTGTTCATGAGTGTGAAGCGCACAACATTTATGAATGAGAGGCTATAAGATGTCAGGAAACTTCACTTCTTTCATTACTCTTATGTCGTGCCATAGAGTGTAACTCTACAAGGTATTTCTTCTAATCATTCTCTTGTGTCTTCAGGAAATAAATACACGAAGGGGTGACGCAAGAAGGGTGGAAGAGGAGGACGTGAATCAAGGAGTTCCTCAAGATAACCAAGCCCCGACTAATCCTCCGGCTATGACGGATATGGAGATTAGGTCAGCCCTTGTATCATTGGCTCAAGCTATGACGACCCAAGCCAACAGAGATGTTAGACCCCATGTGAACCCTAATGTGAATACCATGGTTTATAGATTGAGGGATTTTACGAGGATGAACCCTCCCGTATTTCTTGTTTATTGGTTCCAAAGTAGGAAAGGATCCTCAAGAATTTGTAGAGGAGGTTTACAAGATAATTGATGCCATGGGGGTGACTTCGGTAGAGAAAGTAGAGCTAGATGCTTACCAATTGAAGGGTGTGGCCCAAGTATGGTATACTCAATGAAAGAGGAATAGGCCGGTAGGAGTGTGTCCCACAGATTGGGAGGTGTTCATGAAGGCATTCCTTGATAGGTTCTTTCCCCGAGAGATAAGGGAAGTTAAGGTGGAAGAATTTATCAACCTTTGTCAAGGAAGTATGAGTGTTCAAGAATATTCTCTAAAGCTTAACGAATTGTCCAAGTATACTCCGGCTATGGTGGCAGATCCAATGGAGGAGATGAGTAGGTATGTGATGGGTGTGCCCAAGGTGGTAAGAAAAGAATGCCATACGACAATGCTCCTTCATGATATGAATATCTTGCGTCTTATGGTGTATGCCCAACAAATGGAAGATGAGAAACTCCGAGGCAACAATAGGGAGGTGAAAAGGGCTAGAACCGGTGATGGGAAGTTCTCCAATGCTAATTCCGATGGACAAGGTCGACAAAGGTTCAAGAAAAGGTTCTCCAACCAAGGCTCCTCTAGTGCTACCCCAAGGGCCAACTATGATAGGGTTCCCAACCCTAAACCTCAAGGAGGTAATAGCGGTGGTTCTTATGTTGCTAAGCCTAGTTGTGCTAAATGTGGTAGAAAACATGAAGGCAAATGCTTAGTTGGCTCAGATGGGTGCTATGGTTGTGGAAAGAGTGGCCACAAGGTGAGAGATTGTCTAACACTTGAGGCAAGAAAAGAGGGAAAACAAGCTCCTCCAAGAAGTTCAAACTCCAATACTCAAAAGCAAAACCACTTTTATGCTTTTCAATCCCGAGGTGACTAAGAGATCTCCTAGGTTGTGGTGATCGGTATGTTTCAAGTCTTTTCTATTGATGTATATGATTTGTTAGATCCCGGTGCTACTTTATTATTTGTGACACCTTTTATAGCCATGAAGTTTGAAATACTCCCCGAAGTGTTAGTTGAGCCTTTTTTGATTTCTACCCCGGTTGGTGACTCGGTAGTGGCAAAAAGAGTCTGTAGAAGTTGTCCTATTTCTTTGTCTCACAAAGTTACCTTGGTGGATTTGGTAGAGTTAGACATGTTATATTTTGATGTGATTTTGGGTATGGATTGGTTGCATGCATGCTATGCCTCTATATATTGTAGGACTCGGGTGGTTAGATTTCAATTTCCAAATGAGTCTATTTTAGAGTGGAAGGGGGGAAATTCTATCCCTAGAGGTCAATTTGTTTCTTACCTCAAAGCTAGGTAAATGATCTCCAAAGGGTGTATTTACCATCTTGTTAGGGTTATGGATGTTGAGTCTGAAACCCCTTCTCTAGAGTTGGTTCCGATAGTGAATGAGTTTCCAAAAGTTTTTCCTTAAGATTTGCCCGGTATTCCTCCAGAACGGGAAATAGACTTTGACATTGATCTTTTATCGGATGCTTAACCTATCTCCATTCCTCCTTATAGAATGGCTCCAGCCGAGTTGAAAGAGTTGAAAGAGCAACTAAGGTATTTGTTAGACAAGGGTTTTATCCAATCGAGTATCTCTCTATGGGATGCTCCGTGTTGTTTGTTAAAAAAGAAGGATTTGTCTCTTAGAATGTATATTGATTATCGTTAATTAAACAAAGTGACCATTAAGAATAAATATCCCCTTCCAAGAATTGATGACTTGTTTGATCAACTTCAAGGGGCTAGCCATTTTCTCCAAAATAGATCTTCGTTTGGGTTACCATCAACTAAGGGTGAGAGGGGTTGACATCCCCAAGACGGCCTTTAAGACTCAATATGGTCACTATGAATTTGTGGTTATGTCGTTTGGGTTAACAAATTCCCCAGCGACATTTATGGACTTAATGAATAGAGTGTTCCAACAATATCTTGACATGTTTGTGATAGTATTTGTTGATGATATTTTGATATATTCAAGGAGTGAGAATGAGCATGTTGACCATTTGATAATTGTATTGCTTTCTTAAGGACCAACAACTATTTGCAAAGTTTAGCAAGTGTGAGTTTTGGTTAAGGTCCGCAACTTTCCTTGGTCACATTGTGTCAAGAAAGGGTATTGAGGTAGATCCTAAGAAGACGGATGCGGTCAAGAGTTGGCCTAGACCTTTAACTCCTTCCGACATTGGATGCTTTTTGGGTTTGGCTGGTTACTATAGGAGATTTGTTGAGGGGTTTTCCTCCATTGTTTCTCCTTTGACGGCTTTGACTCAAAAGAAGGCTAAATTTGAGTGGTCGGAGACTTGTGAGAAAAGCTTCCAAGAGTTGAAACATAGACTTACTTCTGCTCCGGTGTTGACCTTACCGGAGGGTACTGATGATTTTGTTGTTTATTGTGATGCCTCTAGAGTGGGTTTGGGATGTGTACTCATGCAACATGGTAAGGTGATTGCCTATGCCTCAAGGAAACTTAAGGTACATGAGAAGAATTACCCGACCCATAATCTTGAATTAGCAGCGGTTGTGTTTGCTTTGAAAATATGGAGACGTTGCTTGTATGGGGTCCATGTGGATGTCTTCACCAACCAAAAGAGTCTTCAATATGTATTTAGTCAAAGAGACTCGAATCTCCGACAAAGAAGGTGGTTAGAACTTTTGAAGGATTATGATATGAGTGTCCTTTACCACCCCAGCAAAGCTAATATGGTAGCGGATGCACTAAGTAGATTATCCGTGGGTAGTGTGGCTCATGTAGAGGATGAGAAGAAAGAATTGGTTTGTGATCTGCATAGATTGGCCGGTTTAGGTGTTCATCTAGTGGATTCCACCAAGGGTGGTGTCATTGTCCATAATGGCTCCGAATCGTCCTTTGTAGTGAATGTGAAGTCTAAACAAGACCTTGATCCTATATTAGTTGAGTTGAAAGAATTTGTACTCAAGAAGTCCGGTTAGGCTTTCTCCCAAGGGGAGATGGGGTACTTAGGTACGAAGGTCGACTATGTGTTCCGGATGTGGATGGGTTAAGGGAGCAAATTTTAGAAGAGGCTCATGGTTCTCGATATTCTATTCATCCGAAAGCCACCAAGATGTACCGTGATCTATGGGAAGTCTATTGGTGGAATGGTATAAAAAGGATATTGCGGAATTCATAGCCAAATGTCCTAATTGTCAACAAGTAAAGGTTGAGCACCAAAGGCCGGGAGGTTTCTTGCAAGATATACCAATTCCCACTTTGAAGTGCGAGGAGGTGAATATGGATTTTATTGTGGGTTTGCCTCGTACTCGAAGGCAACATGACTCTATTTGGGTCATTGTTGATAGAATGGCCAAATCAGCCCACTTTATTCCCGTTAGGGTATCTTACTCGGCGGAAGACTATGCCAATTTGTATATAAGGGAGATAGTGAAGTTACATGGAGTTACTTTATCTATTATTTTGGATTGTGGTACTCAATTTACTTCACACTTTTGGAAGTCATTCCATAAAGGATTTGGTACTAAGCTGAATCTTAGTACCGCTTTCCACCCTCAAACGGATGGTCAAGTGGAACGTACCATTCAAACTTTAGAAGAGATGTTAAGGGCGTGTGTTATAGATTTAAAAGGTAATTGGGATCACCACTTGCCATTAATACAGTTTGCCTACAATAATAGTTACCACTCGAGTATCGGTATGGTTCCTTTTGAAGCCTTGTATGGTAAGAGATGTAGGTTGCCGGTTGGTTGGTTTGAGGTAGGTGAAATTGCTCTTATTAGTCCCGAATTAGTTTATGAATCTATTGAGAAGGTTTGGCTCATTAGAGAGAGGTTGAGAATGGCTCAAAGTAGACAAAAATCTTACGTCGATGTTAGAAGAAAGGATTTAGAGTTTGAAGTTAATGATTGGGTCTATATGAAAATCTCACCTATGAAAGATGTGATGAGGTTTGTCAAGAAGGGGAAACTTAGTCTCTGGTATGTGGGTCCATATCAAATTTTGAAGTGCATTGGGAAAGTTGCCTACGAATTGGACTTGCCAAATGAGTTGGCTCCGATTCATCTGATATTTCATGTTTCCATGCTTAAGAAGTGTATTGGAGATCCAACATCCATTATCCCTTTAGAAGGTTTAGGAGTTGATGAGGGTCTCTCATATGATGAAGTTTCGGTAAAAATCCTAGACCGGCAAGTCAAGAGGTTAAGAAATAAGGAGATAGCTTTTCTGAAGGATTTATGGAGAAATCATTTAGTTGAGGGTGCTACATGGGAGGCCAAGGCCTATATGAGGTCCCAATACCCTCATCTTTTTCCTTCTACTCCTATTCAAGCTTGAGGTAATTAGTTCCTCTTGAGTTTTAGTGTTTTGGAGGTCCTGTGTGTTATATGGGTTTTTCCATGATTACCTTATGCTATGCATGTTCTTAATGAAATTCATGTTTAGTAAGAAAATTAGTTTTCATGATTTGTGTTCCTCATGCTGTTGTGCATTTAGTATGAGTTGCCTATTTGACTTCATGAGATGTATTGATGAATATGTTTTAGTATGCTTTTAAGAGTAATAGAATATTGGCTCCATAATGTTGTTTTGAGCATTATTTTAGTTGGAGAAGGTAGTTCCTCCTATGAATATGAGATATATGGAATTTCGTGCATATTGGATTGATAGATGTAGCTCCTACTCCTTTGTATTACATTGACTATGTTATGAGAAGGAGTTGATGTTTCCGCTTTTGGATTGTGCATTATTTTGATGTTTCATGCATGATAGGCTGCTAGTCTTGAGTCTCTAATTTCTTAAGGTGTCTAGATCACCATTTGAGTGAAGTCCTATACCCCCCCACACACTAAGTAGAACTCCTTGAGAAGTCATAAGTATAGTTCATGTTCATGTTCATGTTTTTGTCATAATTCATATTCTTGTCATGTAGGGAAATGTAGCTTTAACCGACATAGACCATTTGAGCTACATGGAATACGGTGTCATACCCCCACACTAAAAAGATGTTTCCTACTTGCCTAAGGTAGAACTCATGTTTGATAGCCTAGGTGGATCCACTGGCTAAAGACCTATATGGGAACATAGTTACGGGATAGGGAGATTGTTTCTAGAAACCTGAACTAACTGACGTAAAAGGTTTCCATCTCATGAGATAACTATTTTGGAAAGACAGACTAACTGACATAAAAGCTTTCATCTAATTTTCATAGCCACTCGGTGCTAAGCATAATTCCCTTTAAATTCATGTTAAGTCTTTACTTAAGTTCATGGTCATGGAATAATGCCCTAACACTCAAACCAAGATGGTATCATGATAGCTGATAGATTCTATAGGTGAGAATAGTCTTTCAACCTTAGAATCATGTATATGTGAGTAAACCTTTCACATCATGTTCATAGTGTGTTCATGAGAATAGCCTTTCAATCAACACAACACGATCATCATAGTCATAATTAATTCATGCATAATAATGTGTAAGGGTATAGGGGAGAATGATATTTCAATCAATACCACAATTACACTACAATCATAGAATCTTCATTCTCAAATTAAATCATAAAACATATGCATAATTCTCACATTCATGTACAATTCTCATAATTCACCCTTCAAGGATCATGCATCACATTCAACCCAACATCTAGAATTTCTACATCAGATATGGGTATTAACATAATTCAATCAATTCAATTAATCTAAACAAAACCCATTTACATGCTTCTAAAGTCAATCAACCCATATTTAAGATCACAATTTTGCAATACAGGGAATCCATGGGTTCTTAGGGGAATTTCACCATAATTCAACCATAAATCATAAATTCAATCATAACCCAGCTTATTTGAACTATTGAAAACGTCTTTAAATAGAACCCATGCTATTCGAATAAAACCCTACTTTTTGGGGAAATTGTAATATTTGAAATCAAGTTTTCAAGGGGCTCCATGGGTGGTATCTACCCATGGATGAAAACTACCATACCTTGATGAAGATTCTTCAAAGTATTTGATGAAAAACCCTTGATTTCTTCCAGCCCAAGCTTCAATTTTACTCTTCTCCTTCTTGGGTTTTTTGAGAGGGAAATATTGTGAGGAAGATGAGCTTTTGATTTTGATGTGGGTGTTTGTGAAAATGATTTAGTTTGGGTGTTTAATGACTTAAAATTCCTTATATAATTATTTAAAAATAATATAAAATAGACCCACTTAAATTGGACTTGAAATTGGAATTACCAAAAATACCCCCTTTGCCCCACGTGTGGACTGGCCATGCTCCTAAGGCAAAGTCCACGAGGGCTTTCACAGGCAGTGGACTGCTCCATGTGCCATGGTCCATCATGTGGACTTATGCCTTTGGCTTGTGAAGCTAAGGCAGTGTCCACAAGGGTCTCCACATGCAGTGGAAGCTTCCACGAGCCATGGACCCAAGCATGAACTTGCCTCTTGCCCACACGGCTAAGGCAGTGTTCACGAGAGGTGCTTCACGTGCAGTGGAGTCCTCCACGTTCTGTGAATCCTCATGTGAACTGCCTCTTCACCCCAAACGGCTAAAGCATTGGTCCACAAGTCCTTGCAAGGCCAGTGAGGGCCTTCACGCTCCGTGAAACCTCACATGGACCATGCCCTTTGCCTATACGGCTAAGGCAAGGTTCCACAAGGGTTGTCCAAGGGTAGTGGAGGCTTTCACGTCTCTTGAGCCCTCACGTGAACTTGCCTCCTTGCCTACACGACTAAGGCAAAGTCCATGAGTGCTTTCCACGGGCAGTGAAGGCTTTCACCTGCCGTGAAGCCTCACGTGGCAGTGTAGTTAGCCAAATTTTTGAGGGATAATATAGGGTCCTCCTCAAGGACCCTTGGTTACCAGGTCCTTGGGGTGTCGTATCTCGACGTTTAGCCCCTAAAATCTTAATTCTAAGTATGGGCAGCCATTTTACACTCTAAACCACACATCAAACTTTAAAACTCATACGTAAGGCTGTAGTTTCACCTGTAATTTTCTGGATGTTACATTATCTCCCCCTTGGGAACATTCGTCCTCAAATGATGACCTAGACACCTTACGGAATTAAAGACTCAAGACTAGCAGCCCAACATGCATGAAATATCAAAATAATGCACCGATAAAATGAGGAAACTTCAACTCCATCTCAATATGATCAATGCAACAAAAAGGAAGTAGAGACTACATCTATCAACCAAATATGCATAAAATGTTCAACATTTATCAACATTTCTCATGTTCATAGGAGGAACTTCTTCGTGGGTGGTTCTCGGATGTATAGAATATCGCAAACCATGAGCTTCTTCTAGAATTTGCTCTCTCAATCCATCAACATCTGAAACACATAACTGACCTTGGTACCTAAGCACCCTATCTCCCCCTTGGGAGAAAGCCTCAACAAACCTGTTGAGTACCGACGCTTTCAACTCAACTAAAATAGGATTAAGGTCTTGCTTAGACTTCACGTCCATCACAAAGAATGATTCAGAACCATTATGGACCATGACACCACCTTTGGGGGAATCCACTAGTTGAACACTTAGCCGGGCCAACCTATGCACATCACGAACCAATTCTTTCTTTTAATCCTCTATATGAGCCACACTACCCATGGACAATCTACTAAGGGCATCCACAACTATATTAGCTTTACCGGGGTGGTAAAGGACACTCATGACATAATTTTTCAAAATTTCTAACCACCTTCTTTGTCGGAGATTCAAGTCTTTTTAGCTAAACACATATTGAAGACTCTTGTGATCGGTGAACACATCAACATGCACCCCATAAAGATATTGTCTGCATATTTTCAAGGCAAATACTACCTCCGTTAATTTGAGATCATGGGTTGGATAATTCTTTTCATGGATCTTGAGTTGCCTTGAAGCATAGGCAATCACTTTACCATGTTGCATAAGGACACATCCCAAACCCACTTAAGAGGCATCACAATATACAAAAAACCCATTGGTTCCCTCCAGTAAGGTCAATATCGGAGCGGAAATAAGTCTATCTTTCAACTCTTGGAAGATTTTCTCACAATCCTCCGACCACACAAACTTAGTTTTTTTTTTTAGTCAAAGCCGTCAACGGAGAAGCAATAGAGGAAAAAGCCTCAACAAACCTCCTATTGTAACCGACCAAACCCAAAAAGCTTCTAATATCGATAGGAGTTAGATGTGCCAACACTTGACTGCATCCGTCTTCTTAGGATCTACCTCAATACCCTTGCTCAACACAATTTGACCAAGGAAGGCTATGGACCTTAGCCAAAACTCACATTTACTAAACTTCGCATATAATTGGTGGTCTTTAAGGACTTGTAATACAATCCTCAAATGGTTCATATGATCATTTTCACTCCTTCAATAGGTCAAAATATCATCAATAAACACGATCACAAACATGTAAAGGTAGTGTCTAAACACCCTATTCATTAGGCCCATAAATGCCGCCGGGGCATTTGTCAACCCAAACGACATAACCACAAATTCATAGTAACCATACCGGGTCCTAAAGGTTGTCTTGGGAATGTCAACCCCTCTCACCCTTAGTTGATGGTAACCGAAACGAAGATCTATTTTGGAGAAATAGTTAGCCCCTTGAAGTTGATCAAACAAGTCATCAATTCTTAGAAGGGGATACTTATTCTATATGGTCACTTTATTCAATTGACGATAGTCGATACACATTCTAAGAGACCCATCCTTCTTTCTAACAAACAATATCGGAGCACCCCATGGAGAGATACTCAGTTGAATAAAGCCCTTGTCTAATAAATCCTTTACTTGCTTCTTCAACTCTTCAACTCTGTCGGAGCCATTATATATGGAGCAATGGAGATAGGTTACGTATTCGGTAAAATATCAATGCCAAAGTCTATTTCCTGCTCGGGAGGGATATCAGGAAAATCATCGAAAAAAACTTTTGGAAACTCATTCACTACCGGAACTGACTCTAGAGAAGGGCTTTCAGAGTCAACATCCCTAACCCTAACAAGATGGTAAATACACCCTTTGGAGATCATTTTCCTACCTTTGAGAAAAGAGGCAAATTGACCTCTAGGGATAGAATTTCCCCCAGTCCACTCTAGAATAGACTCATTTGGAAATTGAAACTTAACTACCCGAGTCCTACAATCAATAGAGGCATAACATGCATGCAACGAATCCATACCCAAAATAACATCAAAATCTAACATGTCTAACTCCACCAAGTCTACCAAGGTAACTTTATAGGACAAAGAGATAGGACAACTTCAATAGACTCTTTTTGCAACTACGGAGTCACCAACCGGGGTAAAAACTGAAAAAGTCTCTATTAACACTTCAGGGAGTATTTCAAATTTCATGGCTACAAAAGGTGTCACAAAGGACAAGGTGGCACCGAGATCTAATAATGCATATACATCAATAGAAAAGGCTTGTATAATAACGGTCACTACATCTGGGGAGCTCTCTTGGTCACCTCGGGATTGAAGAGCATAGAAGCGATTTTTCTCGGGAGCATCATTTGAATTGCAAAAAGGAACTTGCTTGCCGTCTCTTCCTTAAACCTTAAGCATGGGTCAATCCCTCATTATATGACAACTCTTCCCACAACTATAGCAACCATCCGTGCCAACAAGGCACTTACTATCATGCTTCTTACCTCATTTGGAACAAGTAGGCCTCACCATAGAAGATCCACCACTAATGCCTCCTTGAGGCTTAGGGTTAGATACCCTACCTTTGTTGGACCTTGGAGAACTAGATGAGCCTTGGTTAGAGAGAATTCACTTGAACATTGGTGTAACACCCCGTATCCGAAAACAGTCCAAACTAACAGATTTCTAGAAGTTGCAGGTGCAACCCACAGTTGCCACCCACGGGCAGTAGGGTGACCCACGACCTGTTTTGGTGGTCTGTTGATGGCCACCTGCAACCCTCCCTAGAAACTCAAACAAAACTATTCTAAGGCATGACCCATAGTCGAACAGGAAGGATCGTCGATCTATCCGTAGGTCAAGACCCTGAGGACTCCTCAGATGCTTGTCTCTGAAGTTGAAAGACGGATTGACAGGGTGGATCATGGATCCATCCATGGACCGTCGATCCGTTTGTAGGTGGCTTCAGCCGATTTTAAGTCAGGGTCTTTGGGTCTTTTCCCCTATGCGTTGGACACCAAAACTACATCGTTTAACCCCAAAACTAAGGGGTTTTTGTCAATTTTAGCCTAGTAAACTAATTAGAACCTAGCCTAATTAGTTAGTCACCAAAAACTTAGAAAAATTAGAACACAGAAGGAGAAAGAGTCGACCAAGACCTAGACCAAGAATGCAATGAGTTTTCATCAGTTCCAACCCCAAAATCAAAAGATTTCTCTGTAAATTTTGTCACCAGGTATGTGGGATTTCACTAGTACGTTCCTTTCCCCCCATTAGGTCCTTAGAATTCAGTCAAATTCTTGATTCCCTTAATATTATCTAGACCTAGGGTTTTTATAATTTCAGTAGATCAGTATAAATTAGTTACTTTAATGTCCCTAATTAGATTTTCATGATTTTAGTATTGTTTGGTATAAATTCCTTCATACATTTAGAACCCTAGCTATGTAGTTCTTATAGTTCATGAATTGCACATGCTAGGTCAGTTTATTCAGTTATACATACTCCGATTATGAATGTTTCATTATCAGTACATTAATATTGCAATTTCAATTAGCATGTCAATATTTTAAGCTAACCAGTATTACACCATTTCAGTTATAAATTGCTAAATTACATAATTAATTGGGAGAAGCTTAATACCGAGTGGACTAGGGTTAGTCACCCTCATGTCCCAGAACTACGTACCCCATAGGTTGTAAGTCTCCTCTGTGGGCATCATTTTAGTGATCACACCAGTCATGCCTCTATAGCTCTGGCATGGTATATTGGGTCCTCTCAATGATGCGTATACATCGGACTCCACATTTATCTCATGTGGTTTTATGTCGGTTATTAATAGCTCCCACAATTTAGTCAAATTTTATTGTATTGACCATGTTATCAGTTACAATCAGATTTCAGTCTCAGCATGTTATAAACTTGGTCATTGCATTCAGTTAGTTCATGTTCAATATTTTCAGTATCCTTATTATGTTTAGATTACATTACTACTATTATGCTTTGGTTCAGTTATTCTTATTGTTCAGCTTTTGTCCATCCTGCATGCTCAACACCTTTCAAGTACTGACGCATACTCTGCGCTACATCTTCTTGTGATGTAGGTTCAAGTCCTTAGCTTCCAAATCACGCATAGATCAGTTTTTGATCTCCAATTCAGCAACATCAGTGGTGAGTCCTCATTCTTAGAGGACGGTTAACATGATTGTCTTTCCGTGCTTTTAGTTTTAGTTTTAGTTTTGCTAGATTTAGTTGGGGCAAGTCCCAGCATTTCTAGTTAATAGAGGCTATTTTCAAACATAGTTAGATTCAGCTATAGTGTTAGAGTTTGACTTTTCAATTGTTGTTTAAACACTCAGTTTCAAATATTTAGATTTAGTATATGGGTATTCCTCATCATTTCAGATTATCTCATGATCTAGCATCCGTACAGTATTTCCTTACTTCAGTTTATTTAAGTATGCTTATGATATGCCACCAGGGTTAGCCTGGGGTCACTTATGATCCTAGGTCCCGTGTCCGTATCCTGGGGGTAGCTTTGGGAAGTGACAAACTTGGTATCAGAGCATTAGGTTTAAATCTCCTAGGATGTTTGAAAAGCGGCACTAAGTGGAGTCCTTTTCATGGGTGTGAAGTGCACCATATCTAATGAGAGGGAGGCTACGAAGTGTTTTAGGAAAACTTCACTCTCTTTGTTACTTTTACTATGTGTGAGGTATGATCCAATTTCCTCATTCTAATTCGTCGCTATGCATTTAAGATCATGCCTCCTCGTAGAGCTTACATGAGGAATGCGAATGCTAGAAATGCAAAGTCAGCTCCTCCAATCCCAGATCAAGAAGTTTCGAATGCTGAATTTTGGAACGTTATCCAGTTGTTTGCTCAGAGTGTGACCAACCAGAACAATCAACAGGTTTCAGTTCCTACTAATTGAAATGGTTGATCAGTGGCAGCTAGGGTTCAAGATTTTGTTGGTATGAATCCGCCTGAGTTTTTAGGGTCACAAGTTGGTGAGGACCCACAGAACTTCATTGATGACATTAAGAAAATCTTTAGAGTGATGCAAGTGACTGGTAATGGTAAGGTTAAGCTGCCATCCTACTAGCTTAAGAATGTGGCTCACATATGGTATAGTAAGTGGAAAGACAACAGGGGCTACTTTGTATTTTGTTTACTCTATATAGCAGTAAACTTCGGTGTTAGTCCAGAAACTCTTTCAGAACACTTCTCAATCTCTACTCCAATTGGTGACCCAGTTATAGCTAGATGGGTATACATAAATTGCCATGTCACAGCTTCTCAGAAAGTCACCTCAGCAAATCTTGTAGAGTTAGAAATGGTAGACTTTGATATCATTCTAGGCATGTATTGGTTACATTTCTATTATTTTTCAGTTGATTGTAGAACTATGATCGTTTGTTTTCAGTTTCCAGATGAACCAATCTTAGAATGGAAGGGTAGTAGCTTAGTACCTATGGGTCGTTTAATTTCTTATCTTAAGGCTAGAAAAATAATCCCTAAGGGCAGTCTTTATCATCTAGTTCAGGTTAAGGATTCAAGCTCCGAAACCCCAACTCTTGAGTCAGTTTCAGTAGTCAATGAGTTCCCAGAAGTGTTTCCAGAAAATCTTCCTGGAGTTCCTCCTAAAGGGATATCGACTTTGGAATTGATCTTCTTCCAGATACCCAACATATTTCTATTCCTCCTTATAGAATGGCTCCAACAGAGCTTATGAAACTGAAAGAGTAGTTGAAAGACCTTTTAGATAAGGGCTTCATCAGATCTAGTATTTCCCAATGGGGTGTACCAGTGTTGTTTGTGAAGAAGAATGATGGTTCTCTCATGAGGTACATTGATTATAGATAGTTGAAAAAGGTCACAATCAATAATAAGTACCCTATCCCCAGAATTGATGACTTGTTTGACCAACTTCAGCGTGCTAGTCATTTCTCAAAGATAAACCTCAGATCTGGTTATCATCAACTCATAGTCAGAGATAGTGACATCTCAAAAACAGCCTTCAAAACTCGGTATGGTCACTATGAATTTTTAGTTATGTCATTTGGACTAACCAATGCTCCTGCAGCTTTCATGGATTTGATGAACAGAGTGTTCAAGTAGTATTTGGACTTGTTCATTATCGTCTTTATTGATGATATCCTCATTTACTCTAGGAATGAGGAAGAACATGCGATTCATTTGAGGGTTGTCCTGCAAACTCTCAAAGATCGCCAGTTATTTGCTAAGTTTAGCAAATGCGAGTTTTGGTTGCAATCAGTTGCTTTCCTTAGTTATATTGTGTCTAGCGAAGGGATTCGAGTGGACTCTCAGAAAATAAAAGCAGTGAAACAATGGCCCAGACATACATCTCCTACAGATATTAGAAGTTTCTTGGGTCTAGCAGGATCTTACAAAAGGTTTGTGGAAGGATTTTCATCCATGGCCTCTCCTTGACTAAGTTAACTCAAAAAAAGGTTACGTTTCAGTGGTCAGATGATTGTGAGAAAAGCTTTGCAGAACTGAAAACTAGGTTGACTATAACTCATGTTTTGACTCTACTAGAAGGTTCAGACTGTTATGTTATATATTGTGATACATCCAGAGTTGGCCTAGGTTGTGTGTTGATGCAGTGAGGTAAGGTTATAACTTATGCATCTAGACAACTTAAGGTGCATGAGAAGAACTATCCAACTCATGACTTGGAACTGGCTGCAGTAGTGTTTGCCCTTAAGATTTGGAGACATTACTTGTATGGTGTCCATGTAGATGTGTTAACAGACCATAAGAGCCTTCATTATGTATTCACCCAGAAAGAGTTGAATCTTCGCCAGAGGATATAGCTTGAGTTCCTCAAGGATTATGATATGAGTGTGCATTACCATCCTGGTAAGGCCAATGTAGTAGCAGATGCTCTTAGAAGACTATCTATGGGTAGTGTAACACATGTTGAGGAAGAAATAAAGAAACAATCAAAGGAGGTTCACAGGTATACTCGCTTGGGAGTTCGCCTTATGAGCATATTAGATGGTGGTGTAACAGTTTAATATGGGTCAGAATCTTCATTGGTAGTGGAGGTTAAGGAAAAGCAAGATAGTGATCCAATATAACTTTAACTAAAGGGTGCAGTCTATTAGTAAAAAGTTGAGGTTTTCTTCCAAGGGGGAGATGGTGTTCTTCGCCATCAAGGTCGATTAGTGTTCCTAAAGTAGGTGAGTTTAGACTGTAGATTCTTGTAGAAGCCCATAATTCTAGATATTCTATTCACCTAGGTGCCACTAAGATGTACCGTGATCTACGGGAAGTCTTTTGGTGGAATGGCATGAAAAGGGATATAGCAGATTTTATGGCTAAGTGGCCCAATTGTCAGCAAGTCGAGGTAGAACATCAAAAACCAAGAAGTATGACTCAAGAGATCAAAATTCCTACTTGGAAGTGGGAAGTGATCAACATGGACTTCATCACAGGCTTACCTCATACTCGCAGACAACATGACTCTATTTGGGTGATTATTGACCAAGTTACTAAGTCTGCATGCTTTTTGGCTGTTAAGACTACTGATTCGGCGAAGGACTACACCAACCTTTACATTAATAAGATAGTCAGGTTTCATGGGGTTCTTTTGTCTATCATCTTGGATAGAGGTCCTCAGTTTACCTCTCATTTCTAGAAGTCATTTTAGAAAGGTCTTGGTACTCAGGTTAATCTTAGCACAACATTTCATCTGCAGATGGATGGTCAGGTAGAGCATACCATTCAGACCTTATAGGATATGTTGAGAGCTTATGTGATCGACTTCAAGGGTAGTTGGGATGATCACCTCCCTCTTATAGAGTTTCCCTACAATAATAGCTACCATTCCAACATTCAGATGGCACCTTAAGAGGCATTGTATGGGCGTAGATGTAGATCACCAGTTGATTGGTTTGAAGTAGGAAAAGCTTGATAGGGCCAGATTCAATTCATAGTGCTATGGAGAAAGTGCAACTCATTAGAGATAGAATTAAGACAACCTAGAGTCGCTAGAAGTCTTATGCAGATGTAAGGAGGACGGAATTATTGTTCCAAGTTGATGATTAGGTTTTTCTGAAAGTATCGCCTATGAAGGGGGTGATGAGGTTTGGCAAGAAAGGAAAGCTCAGTCCTAGATATGTAGGCCCTTACTAGATCTTGAAAAGAGTTTGTAAAGTGGCTTATGAGTTAGAATTGCCAGCAGAACTAGCAGCAGTGTATCCGGTCTTTCATATTTCATTGTTGAAGAAATGTGTGGGTGATCCAGCATATATTGTACCTTTTAGAAAGTGTGGCTGTGAAGGATATTCTCACTTATGAAGAGGTACCAGTTGAAATCCTTGATCGTTAGGTTAGAAGGTTGAGAAACAAAGAAGTCGCTTCAGTCAAGGTTTGTGGAGGAGTCAGTCATTCATGCGTATATTCAGTCTTTGTATCATGTTCCTTAAGTTTGTACTTGCATTTTCAACGTATTTGCATGTTCTTGGAACTTAGTTCAGTTATAAAGCATTTTCTAGTAATTAGTGGCAGGGTTTACAACTCTTTCCCTCCCTATCCAACTAGTTTAGACTTTATTCGAGGATGAATAGTCCCAAGGGGGGATAATGTAACACCCCGTATCCAAAAAAGACCAAACCAGTAGATTTCCATAAATTGCAGGTGCAACCCACAGTTGCCACCCATGGACCGTAGGGTGACCCATGGCCCATTCTAGTGGTCCATGGATGGCCACCTGCAACCCTCCCCAAAAACTCAGACAAAAACCATTATAAGGCATAACCCACAATCGGACAGGACAGATCGTGGATCAGTCCATGTATCGTTGATTCTTTTAGAGGACAAGACCCTCAGGACCCCTCAGAACCTAGTCTTTGATGTTAATCGACGGAATGATAGGACAGATCGTGGATCCATACACAGACCTTCGATCCGTCCGTAGGTGGCTTCAGCAGATTTTAAGTCAAGGTCCCTTGGTCTTTTCCCATATGCGTTGGACACCTAAACTACGTTGTTGAACCCCTAAACTAAGAGGTTTTGGTCAGTTTTAGCCTAGTAAACTAATTAGAATATAACATAATCAGTTATTCACAAAAAACTTAGAAAAATTAAAATGCAGAATGAGAAAGAGTCGACCAGCCCTAGACCAAAAATGCAACGAGTTTTATCAGTTCCAGCCTTGACATCGAAAGATTTCTGTGTGAATTTCATCACCAGGTATGTGGAATTTCACTAGTGGGTTCCTTTCACCCATTAGGTCCCTAGAATTTAGTCAGATTTTTGATTCCATTAATATTATCTAGACCTAGGGTTTCTAGAATTGTAGCAGTTCAATATAAATTAGTTACTTTAATGTTCCTAATCAGATTTTCATGATTTTAGTATGGTTTGGTATAAATTCGTTCATAAATTCAGAACCCTTGCTATGTAGTTCTTTTAGTTCATGATTGCACATGCTAGGTCAGTTTATTCTGTTATACATGATCCAGTTATGAATGTTTCATTATCAGTACATTAATGTTGCATTTTTCGTTAGCATATCAGTATTTTGAGCTATCCAGTATTACAACATTTCACTTACATATTGCTAAATTACATAATCAATTGGGAAAAACTTAATATCGAGTGGACTAGGGTGAGTCATCCTCAAGTCGCACAACTACGTTCCCTGTAGGTTGTAAGTCCCCTTTGTGGGCATCATTTTAGTGATCACGCCAGTCATGCCTCTATACCTCTGGCAGGGCATATTGGGTCCTCTTGATAGGGCGTATACATCAGAATCCACATTTAGCTCATGTGGTTTTATGTCGGTTATAAGTAGCTCCCACAATTCAGTTAGATTCTATTGCATTGACAATGTTATTAGTTATAGTCAGATTTCAGTCTCAGCATATTATAAACTTGGTCATTGCATTCAGTTACCTCATGTTTAGTATTTTCAGTATCCTTATTATTTTTTTATTACATCAATGCTATTATGCTTTGGTTCTGTTGTTCTTATTATTCAGCTTTATTCCATCCTGCATGCTCAGTACCTTTTAAGTACTGACGAATACTCTGCGCTACATCTTCTCGTGATGTAGGTTCAGGTCCTCAGCTTCCCAATCTCTAGTTCAGCAGCATCAGCAGTAAGTCCTCATTATTAGAGGATGGTTGACATGATTGTCTTTCCTTGTTTTTAGTTTTAGTTTTAGTTTTGCTAGATTTAGCTGGGGCATGTCCCAGCATTTCTAGTCAGTAGAGGCTATTGTCAAACATAGTTAGATTCAGCTATAGTGTTAGAGTTTGACTTTTTAGTTGTTTTTTAAACTCTCAGCTTCATATATTCAGATTTAGTATATAGGTATTCCCCATCACTTTAGATTATCTCATGATTTAGCATCCGCACAATATTTCCTTACTTTAGTTTATTTAAGTATGCTTATGATATGCCACTAGGGTTAGCTTGGGGTTACTCATGATCCTAGGTCCCGTGTCTGCATCCTAGGGGTAGCTTCGGGGTGTGACACTTGGTTGCCCTTGACCCTTGGATTAACCCTTGGAAGAATTCCCATGATCTGTGTTTGCTCTTTTTACTTCCTGATTCTTCTTTCTAAGTCTTGACTCCTCGACTTGTTGAGCATACACCATTAGACGTAAGATATCCATATTATCATAGAGCTTTGCCGCACGACATTCCTCTTCAATCAAGTTGGACACCCCCATCAATAACCTACTCATTTCATCCCTCAGATTTGACACCAAAGACGGAGCATAGTTGGACAATTGAGTGAATTTGAGTGAATAGTCTTTCACACTCATGTTCCCTTGATGAAGGTTGATGAATTCCTCAACCATAGCTTCCCTCAATTCCCGGGGAAACTATCTAGCAAGAAATACAGATTTGAACACTTCTATGGGGCCCATTCCTACCAGCCTAGTGTCTTTCCATTGTTTATACCAAACATTGAGCAACACTCTTTAATTGGTAGGCGGCTAGTTCCACTTTCTCTACCAAAGTCACTCCCATAATGTCAAGTATCTTGAAAACCTCTTCCACAAACTCATGAGGACCCTCTCCCCATTTGCAACCATGAAACTCGGGGGAGGGGGGGTTCATCATAGCAAAGTCCCTAATCCTTGAAGTGACTGAATTCACATTTGGGTTAGCTAGGGCAAGAACCTCCATATTAGCTTGGGCCGTCATGGCTTGGGGTTGAGTTGTTATGGATTGAGTCAATATTTGGAGAGCCGACCTTATTTCCACATTTGTCATTGCCCCCGCATCAATAGGAGCTTGAGGAACTTGAGGAGCTTGGGGACCTTGGGAGGAACTCCCTTATTCACATTCTCCTCTTCCATCCTTCTTGCGTTCACCCTTCTTGTATTCATATCCTATAGACAAAAGAGAAGGGTTAGGAAAAGGACTTGATAGAGTTAAAACTCTAAGGCACGACTAAAGAGTAATGAAAGAAGTGGAATTTTCTAAGTATCTTATTGCCTCTTATTCATAAATGTGGCGCGCTTCACACTCATGAACAAGACTCTATTAGGCCTGATTTATCAGACATCATCCTAGAATCATTCTAAATCTTGTGCTCTGATTACCAAGTTTGTCATGACCCAGGGGTACCCCCTAGATGTAACACATCATCCTTAACCCTGAAGGGGTTTCATACAAGCCCTTAGCATATCATAAACATAAAGCCATAGAAATGATGCATAATTAAAACTTTGTACAATCGAAGTCTTTTCATAAAATGATATTCAAGTCTAGACATTGTGTCAATAAACCATCTAATACAATCGAGTATTAATAAGGGTCACAACCCTTTACAACATAGTCTCAAAAGGAACAGTAGAAGAAACTAGAAATGAACAACTTCCGTCCTTGAATCTTGAGGATTCACCAAAAGCATGGAGAGAATCAATCCAAGCTTTGCACAAAGGGAGAAGTACACCTCAACTACCGGGACCTACACTTACAGAAAAATGTATAAAATATGGGTTAGCACAAAATTGCACTAAGTTTGATAGCCATGCATAAAATCCTTGAAAACATGCTAAAAAGGGACATTTAGTTGAAACCATGCATTTTATCAAGTTTAAGAGTCCTCATGCACATTTGTGAAGAAACATAAGTCAAACCATCTCATAAGCAACCCTAATCTATACTTGTGCAATGCATATACAAGATCTCATAATCCTATCTAATACTAAGTATAAATTTTAGGCCACCATAATCATATATATCATACCTTGTCCTCATCCAAAGCCAATACTCATAAACAAGGAAACATTCATGTTCATTAACTTGTAACAAGGAAAGCCACTCATAGCAACAATCCATATCATACATACATAAATTTATGTACCATCATAGCATAAGTAAACCACACCAAAACCCCTTTCCAAAGCCTACTTGTGCAATGCATGAGTGAAGTCCCATACCCACTCACACTAGGTAGAACTCCTTGAGAAGTCATAAGTATAGTTCATGTTCATGTTCTTGTCATAATTCATATTCTTTTCATGTAGAGAAATGTACCCTTATCAAGATAGACCACGCTAGCTACATGGAATCCGGTGTCATGCCCCAACACCGAAAATAGGTATCCTACTTGCCTAAGGTAGAACACATGTTTGACAACCTAGGTGGATCCACTAGCTAAAGACCTATGTGGGTACATAGTTATGGGATAGGGAGATTGCTTCTAGAAACCCGAACTAACTGACGTAAAAGGTTTCCATCTCATGAGATAACTATTTTGAAAAGCCGGACTAACTAATGTAAAAACTTTCATCTCATTTTCATATCCACTCGATGTTAAGCATAATTCCCTTTAAATTCATGTTAAGTCTTTACTTAAGTTCATGGTCATGGGAGAATGTCCTAGCACTCAAACCAACATGGTATCATGATATCTTATAGATTCAATAGGTGAGAATTGTCTTTCAACCTTAGAATCATGTATAAGTGAGTAAACCTTTCACATCACGTTCATAGTATGTTCATGAGAATAGCCTTTCAATCAACACTACAAGATTATCATAGTCATAATTAATTCATGCATAATAATGTGTAAGGGTATAGGGGAGAATGACGTTTCAATCAATACCACAATTACACCATAATCATAGAATCTTCATTCTCAAATTAAATCTTGAAGCATATGCATAATTCTCACATTCATGTACAATTCTCAAAATTCACCCTTCAAGGATCATGAATGGCATTCAACCCAACATCTAGAATTTCTACATTAGATATGGGTAGTAACATAATTCAAACAATTCAATTAATCTAAACAAAACCCATTTACATGCTTCTAAAGTCAATCAACCCATATTTAAGATCACAATTTTGCAACATAGGGAATCCATGGGTTCTTGGGGGAATATCACCATAATTCAACCATAAATCATCCATTTTCAGTCATAACCCAACCTATTTGAACCATTGAAAACGTTTTTAAAGAGAACCCATGCTATTCGAATAAAACCCTACTTTTTGAGGAAATTGTAAGATTTGAAATCAAGTTTTCAAGGGGCTCCATGGGTGAAATCTACCCATGAATGAAAACTGTCATACCTTGATGAAGAATCTTCAAAGAATTTGATGAAAAACCCATGATTTTTTTCTAGCCCGAGCTTCAATTTAACTCTTTTCCTTCTTGGGTTTTTAGAGAGAGAAATATTGTGAGGAAGATGAACTTTTGATTTTGATGTGGGTGTTTGTGAAAATTATTTAGTTTGGGTGTTTAATGACTTAAAATACCTTATATAGTTATTTAAAAGTAATATAAAATAGACCCCTTTAAATTGGACATAAAATTGGAATCACCAAAAATACCCCATTTGCCCTACGTGTGGACTGCCCATGCGCCTATGGCAAAGCCCACGAGGGCTTTCACGAGCAGTGGACTGCTCCACATGCGTGGCCCCTAATGTGGACTTGTGCCTTTGTCTTGTGGAGCTAAGGCAGTTTCCACGAGGGTCTCCACGTGCAGTGGAAGCTTCTATGAGCCGTTGACCCAAGCATGAACTTACCTCTTGCCAACACGGCTATGGCAGTGTTCATGAGAGGTGCTCCACGTGAAGTGGAGTCCTCCATGTTCCATGAATCCTCACGCGAACTACCTCCTTGCCCCAAATGGTTAAGGCATTGGTCCACGAGGCATTGCAAGGCCAGTGAGGGCCTTCACAATCTGTGGAGCCTCACGTGGACCATGCCCTTTGCCTATACGGCTAAGGCAAGGTTCCACGAGGGCTGTCCAAGGGTTGTGGGGCTTTCACACCTCTTGAACCCTCACGTGAATTTGCCTCCTTGCCTACACGGCTAAGGAATTGGTTCACGAGGGCTTCCATAGGTAGTGAAGGCTTTCACGCTCTGTGAAGCCTCACGTGAACAATGCCCTTCACCCACACGGCTAATGCAAAGTCCACGAGTGCTTTCCACGGGTAGTGAAGGCTTTCACTTGCCGTGAAGTCTCGTATGGTAGTGTACTTAGCCAAATTTTTAGGGGCTAATTTAGGGTCCTCCTCAAGGACCCTTGGTTGGTCCTTGCATGGTGTATCTTGACATTTAGCCCCTAAAATCATAATTCTAAGTACGGGGACCCATTTTGCACTCTAAACCACACATCAAACTTTAAAACTTATACGTAAGGTTCTAGTTTCACCTACTAATTTTTTGGGTATTACAACTTTATAATTGGCTCATTGGGAAATTTGAACTTAACAACTCGAGTTCTACAATTGACTGAGGCATAACAGGCATGAAACAAGTTCATACCTAGAATAACATCAAAATCTACCATATATAACATGGTGTCCTTGTGATTGGCAGAAATGGTACAACCACGATAAACTTTCTAGCTAGAATAAACTCACCAACAGGTTTAGAAACACTAAAGGGCTCAAGAAGTTGCTCAAGAAGAATATCAAAATTCATGGCAATATAAGGAGTCCCAAAAGATAGACTGGCTTTTGGATCTAGCAAAGCATAAACATCAAAAGAAAAGACTTTGATCATACTAGTGGCAACATCTGGCGAATTCTCTTGCTATTGATGACTGGTGATAACATACGGACGGTTTTCTCTTTCGCATGTCCCTGAAGTAGCTCCTCTAGGTGAAGCTCTATCTGGTAGAGAAACTGAAGAATATTAGTCTCTATTGCCCCCATTACCACTACCTTGCCTGTTCTGTGGACATTCTCTCATGAAGTGACCATTTTGACCAAATATGAAACAACTAGTGGAGCCATCACGACACACTCTTGAGTGGGTCCTACCACACTTAGCATATGCAAGAGTCCCATTACCTCCTTGTGCCACACTACCCTGAGACTATGCAGGTCTAACTCTGAAATTCTATGAATTCGAATTCTTGAACTCACCTTTATTCCTTGGTGCATGTGCACTAGAAGATGATGGAGTAGGTTCATTTTGCTTTTGTTGGAAGGATGATTGGTTCATATTACTCTTCTGCTATTTGGACTCGTTCCCAGTTGTCTTAGATTTCTTGTTTCAGAATTGTTCTCTATCCTTTAGCTTATCTTCCTCAACCTGCTGGACATAGATCATAAGTCTTGCTATGTCCATATCTCCTATCAGCATAACTGTCTTTCCCTCCTTACTTGACAGACGAGACAACCCAGCAACGAACAGACTCATCCTTCTCCTCATGTTAGCAACAATCTCCAAGGCATAACGGGACAATTGGGTGAACTTAAGTTGTACTCATGTACGCTTATAGATATCTGTTTAAGAGTAAGGAAATTCCTTACCTTGGTCTCTCTCAGTTCATGGGGAAAGAAACACCCCAAGAAGGCCTCATCAAATAGCGTCCAGCTCACAATTGGTGCACCTTCAGCTCTATTCTTCTTCCATTGGTCAAACCAAATTTTAGTGACACCCTTTAATTGGTATGCACCTAGTTCCACTCGTTCGGCATTAGAAACATGCATAATCTCAAAAACCTTCTAGTGATCTTTCACAAAGTTTTCAGATCTTCTGTGATACTTGAACCAATGAAATCTGGAGGATTCATCCTTAAAAACTCTCGAATCCTGGACATACCAGCCACATTCTGTCGAACCTCTCTCTGTTGCCCATTTTTGTTGGTCATAACTTGACTTAACATCTGGATAACTTCCCGAAATTTAGAATTCGTGACCTCCCCTTGGGGTTGCACTTCTAGTGCATTAAGTGCCCCTTGATCCTCAACGTTCCTCCTAGTAGGATCTGAAAGATACACGTAAGCACGAGTTAGAAAGAAGCTTTTATAGAGATGAACTCTACCGCACAAAGAGAGTATGAAAGAAGTGAGATAGTTCCTAAATGTCATAGCCTCCTAATTATAGATATGGCGCGCTTCACACTAATAATGTAACACTCCAAAAACTAGTAGGCTAAATTAGGGCTTAACATGAGGGTTAGAGTTGTAAACTCACCTCGCTGTACCTAAAAATACAAGGTTTCATGTTAGAACATCAAGGTACAACCCTCAAGAACCAACCAAGGATCCTTGAGGAGAACCCTTAGAAAGTTACCTGGTAATAACCCAGAAGGGGAACTCACAGCTCGTGGGTCAGCCCACACCCCATGGATGAGGGGTCGTGGGTCATGACCCTAAAAACAGGCCATATAGCCTCCACCCATGGTTCACCAGCACGCCACGTGGGTCCATCCACGGACCGTGGTCATGTGGTCATGGGTGAGGCTTGAAACTGCCTTTTGGTAGTTACACTTAGGGGCATTATGGGGATTCTCGGCTTTAATTAATACTAAGTGACATCCTTTTACACTAAATTAGACTAACTATAAAAGGTTTTTAAGTCATCAAATTAAGGCATCCAAGACATTATTCTAAAAATCCCAAAAGAACTCATCCTCTCCAAAAATTCGCTCTCTAGAACTCCAAGGAAGAAGAAGAGAAAAATTGAAGCTAGGGTTTGAAGGAGCAAGCTTTTATACTCAATTTTTTTGAAGATTCATAGCTAAGGTATGGTAGTCCTTCATCTATGGATAGCTTTCATCCATGGAGTCCCTCCAAATTCAATTTCAAAAGTAGTGATTCCCTAAAAGCTAGGGCTTTGACTCCAAGTCATGGATTCTTTTCAAAAATGATTTTAATGATTTAATTACTTTATACTATGATTGAATTGATGATTATTATGGTTTTTATGATGAAATATCCCATGAATCCATGAAATCCCCATATTCCCAATTTATGATCTTATGATGTGGGTGAATTACTGTAAGAGGGATATTATGAGATTATGATTTTATTATACATGTGTAAAGTAGTAATTCTATATGTGTTGATTGAATGTGATCCTTGATCCTTGAAGGGTAAAGTATGAAGATTATGCATGATTATGAGATTTATATATGTGCTTTATGAACACTTTGAGAGTAAAATGAACATGATTATGATCTAATAGTTGTGTTGTTGAAAGGTTATTCTCATATACACACTTATGCATGAATATGATATGATGTGCAAGGTTTTCTCACTATATAATGATTCCAAGGTTGAATTGCTATTCTCACGTATTGAATCTATGAGCTATCTTATGAATTATGTTGGATTGAGTGTCAAGGCATTATTCCATAAATATGAACTTAAGACAATACTAAATATGTAATCTGTGGGAAGTAATGCTTAGCACCGAGTGGGTATTTAGTATGAGATGGAAGCTTTTACACAAGTTGAATCTGGATTCCCAATGGATCGGTTCCTAAAGAATGTATCTCATGAGATGGAGACCTTCTACCTCAGTTGAGTTTGGGTTTCTAGTAACAATCTCCTTATCCCATAAACTACGTGCCCCCGTAGGATATTTAGCTAGTGGATCCACCTAAAGCTAATAAACCATGGTTCTACCTTAGGCAAGTAGGACAACCCTTTTTGGTGTGGGTAACACCCGATTCCATGTTGAACTCACATGGTCTATGTCGGTTGGACTTTTTCCCACTATGACTTATGAACTACGAACAAGAACATGAATTATGAACTATGGCTACCCAAGACGCTTTACTTAATATGGGTGAGATTATGGGATCTTATTCATTAATTGCACAAGTATGCTTTGAGGGTATTTATGATCTGTTCCTCCTATGATATGATGATCTATGAGTTGATTATGCTTGTGACTTGTGTTGTTCCACTATCTTCAAAATGATGCTTTAACTTAGTAAATTGCATGCATTCAACTAAAATGTCCCTTTTTGCATGTTTTCAAGGTTTTTATGCATGGATATCATACTTAGTTCATTTTTGTACTCACCCGTATTTTCCTACATTTTTCCCAAGTGTAGGGTCCGGTTCTCAAGGCGGTCCTCATTATGGCAAGAGCTTGGAATTGATTATTTCTCCTTGCTTGTTGGTGAGTCCTCATGATTCGAGGACGGATGTTATCTTAGTAGTTTCATTCATGTATTTTCCTTTTAGATTACGTAGTATGGGTTGTGTCCCTATTTTTGATTCACGTATTGTAATAGATGACTAATTGAGACAAGTCTAGACTTCCGCTTTCCTTTATGAAAATTTTGGACTTGAAATGCATTGTTTTTACTCTTATTGTTCTAGTGCTTTATGTTATGATATGCTAAGTGGTGTACATGGTGTCTTTCGGGGTTCTATGTGCCATGTCACATCTAGGGGGTACCCTAGATCGTGACAGATAACTAGGACTCTACATACATGACTTCATAGACACGCTAGGACTCTTGAACTCTGGGATTTGATACCAAGTTTGTCAAACCCCGAGCCTACACCCTGGGTGTGGCCGGCACTCGAGAACCATTGCTAGCCCCTAGAGAACCATTGGCCTAGCTTAATACTCTCAGCGGAAGACTTTACTCAATATTTAAAAGAACTCAAAAGATAAACTCATGTAATAAACTCAAAATGTTGTAAAGGAAACATTCAACTGGCCAAAGAGGCACTCAAGTCATTAAACATAACAACTGAAATGAACAAGACTCATGAACTAACGTCTATCTATCTATGAAGCCTCTCCTACTATGAGGGATTACTGAACACGACTCCCGATCATCCTAACAAAACTAAAATGATGAAACATAATAAAGGGATCCTCCAAAAACAAGGAGGCTCACCAAATGACTCTGGAACTCGACTGGATCAACGAAGTGCTGGATGTTGATCCTGGTTACATGTATCTGCATCATAAAATATGCAAACCAAATGACATCTGTACATGGAATGTACACGCATGCAAGGGGAAATCTAATACAAGACATAAGCTTGAAGTGGAACTAAAGAAACACTTACCTCATCTCAACTCAACTCAACCTCATTTCAATATAAATCAATAGAAATAATTAAGTATAAAGAAAAGCTTAAAACAATAGATAACTACTCAATGTATTCAAAAATATAATATAAACTCTATTTGTATGCAAAAATACAAAGTAAAAATATGTTTGAGAGATTCTCTAACCGACAACCATCACTATGAGCTATGTGATGGTACAACGTCTAGCCCACGCTGCCAGAATTGTCCTATACTTTGTTGGGGTATATAAGTCTATTCTAAATAGCAATAAAAGAATCATCTAAAAATTATGACCTTTTTCTACCCACGTTGGATACATGTTTTATGGGGGCTGTGAGTTGTTAGAAGAACTCTCCCTCGTATCGGTGCTCAATACTACTCCTAAAATATAACTTAGTTCATTGTTTTAAAGAAAACATTTCCTCTTCCTCAAATTTGAGATTATAACTCAAAATATTTTCTCTAAAAAGAGATAGTACTTTAAACTACTCATAAACTCCTTTGAAAATTGGTGTTTCCACTTTTCTTAAATGTAAAAATATTTCTCTTGGGAATAGTTAGTTTCCATATATCATTTTAAAGAAAATGAACTCAACTCTTATCTTCCTCAAACTCAAATGCTCAAGTCTTAAAACAAGTTTTAAAATGTTTGCAAAAGACTTCTTAAAAAACTCGTAGGAACTCTCAAGACTTGACTCTTAGCTCTACCTTGAATTTGAATTTATGGATTCAAGGTTATGATTCATGTTATGAATGACTTCTATATGTTTAGAAGTAGTTTAGAGTAGTTAGAATCAATAGGGAGTAAAGGTATACTTTAAAAGGACTCGAACAGGCTAAACGACGAAAAAAGAGTGGGGGCAGGCGATCCTAGTGCACTGCTGGCGTGGGGCGCCAGCCCCTAAAGTTTAGAGACCCCATCTTGGCACACTGTTGGCACTCCACACCAGTCCTGCTGGCGCATCTGGGGCGCGCCGTGCCATCCTCCCCCCAGAACATTCTGACGAATTTTTCTTTTCGTTTTCTGACCCAAAGAGGGTCTAGAATCGATTTCCTTTCTCAAATTCTCCTTGGATTAAATAACCCAATACAAGTATATGAGAATATAATATAAAAAACTCTTAAGCTCAATACGATTACCTCAAGAACTCATCAATCCCATCCTAATTCAAGAATGAAAGCAAAACTTCAAGAACTCTAATCCTTCAACTTTTGAGAACAAAATTCCACTAAAATAACATGATTGGCGTGTGGATGAACAAACCCAACACTATGAGAACTCACATACCTCTTAGGGATCAAACCCTTGGCGAAATCCGCAACAAAACTCAAGAATCTTGACGAACGCCTTGCACTTTTCTCCTCTTCTTAAACTTTCTTCTAACACCCTAAGCATAAATTGATTTGAGAAAATTGAACCAAATCAGTTTAGACCCCTAATTGTTTACTAAAAATGCTTAAATTTGAAAGGGTAAGGAAAAGACCAAAATACCCCTCATATTTTTGGGTAATTTTCCTTAATTGGACACCTGACTTCAAACTAGAATATATCTCTCATACAAGCTCGAAAATTAGCAAACTCAGTTTCGTTTGAAAGAGGATTCCAAGAAATTTTATTTGATATCTTATGGTCCACCTAACTCATCATGTACGGAAAGTTATGGTCGTTTGAAGTTGACCCAAAACTCATAACTTAAGCCTAACTTGCAACATTTAAGATTTTTGCTAATTTCAATTTAGTTCTTTTTTTTTTTTATCTCTTTCAAATAGCGAGGTGTTACAAATTAATTAGAATAATCATCGTATCATATCATATAATACTTATTCTATAAGTAAGAAGCACCATAATTGGAAGTTGGATACAATTATACCCTTTCAAAGTTAATTGACCATTCTAATCTCTTATTAAATAAATATTAAATATTTATTGCATCAAATTAATTGACCATTCTAATCTCTTATTAAATAGATATTAAATATTTATTGCATCAAATTAGGGTTAATTGAAATTCAATTAATGTAAATTACTACTATTTGTATGTGGTTAACTGAGAATAATATTTGATTTAGTCATTTTTCTTCTTTATTTTTTCTTAGGTTTCATTTGTTATATTATGATTTACTTCATAAATAAATAAAATTACAAACTATATGTCATATTTTTGTTTTCATGTGATGAAGTTGTTATTTTTATCTTTTCTGTAAGTTTATTGATAAGAATTCACGTCTAAAAAATTTTTATGCCTTAAAGTGAAGCCTGGCGGGTTTTACTATTTTAGTTATGAAATTTTTTGTTTTGAAACAGGATGACTATTTCATATTTCGTACTTCTTTTGGCATTGTTGATGTGTTGGGTTCGAAAGGAAAAAAAATATTTCCTCAAGTAATATAACTTTCAATTAAAGTATCTTTCTAATTAACTATTTTCTGATACAAACTTAAAATAAAAGTTGGAGACCAACGTACAACACACGTTCACGAAAACTAGTATATGTATATATATACTAGTTCTTAATAGTATAAATATTTTTAAAGTTAAAGTATTTGAATTAATATTTTTAGATGTCATATTAACATGTGAAGAAATAACATTTTTTAGAACTATTTTTCTGTACAATACTTCAATTTCATAAGGTACATAATAGATGATGTTCTTGTTGTTTGTTCTCATATTTGACTTCTCGATTGAATATTTACATAAATCAAAGATAGTTACTTCACTTTCCATTTCTGTTTTTTCCATTGATAAATTAAAAATTAAACATAAAAAATATATTCAATATGTGAAATCATATGTATAATCATTTGTTTACCTTACACCCAACAAAAATATTGTTCATATCCATATAAATGATTTTCAATTCATTCAACCATACATGATTCGTTCAAGGGTCAATAACAACATTGTGTTATCACGTATATATAGGGGTGGTATAAGAATGTAAAATGATATTGGACAAAGAGTAAATATACGAAAAGATGAAAGATAAAAATAATTAATGTAATAACTAACATACTTCATAATGCTATAACTAAAGAATTTAAAAGGGTGTGAATAACATTTGCAATAATTAGTAATAACTAAAAGGATTTATAATGTCATAACTAAAGAATTAAAGTGCAATAGCTCAATTTCTTATTAATTATGAAATTACTTGAATAAATATGACTTCTAATTATTTTACTTTTTCTTTAGATAGTTAATTAGATTTTAATTTAGTGCAGGGACAAACTGGTATTACAACTTTGAACTTAAAAGCTTCCCATGCATTGCACACTTATTCCATATTATATAATATAAAATTTATTTTGGAAATGATAAATTTTAAATGATTCACATATTTTTCTATTTTCTATGAGGTGTTTTTATATATAAAAATAATAAAAAAGAAGAAGAAATCAGAACATTTAAAAATGATATATTTTGAAGTTAGAAAAAGCTGATACTTTCGTGATATATATATATATATATATATATATATATATATCATAAAAATTAGTAATTAAATAAAAAAAATATAAATTTAACTAATACACCCTTCAACCTAGTGTCATTATAAATCATACAAATTTTTCTTCGACTAAAATACATAAATATTTTTTAAAAAAGTAAATAAGTAAAACGAAAGGTAAATGTTTATATAGTAGTAACTATTCAGAAGCATATATATGCATCATAGGAGAAATTGCTAAGAAAAACAAATAAATTTAGACTACTTCACGTTAGCTTCATATAGTGGAACATTACATACTATTGTATATATTAAGAAAAAAAATGATTATTATATTAGAAAAAAATTTCCCTCAAGTACTCGGGGTTCTTGAATATATCCTTTTAAAATAGAATGATTTACTTCATCCAAATAGTGGTACCTCAAATTCCACTGATCTTCAAACTCACTCAATTATAATAAATCACATGAAAAATATTACAGTGTAAGAGATGAAGAGTAGAAGATTATAATTTTTTTTTGGTTGAAAAGTGAGAGGAAATCCCTCTATTCATAGCCAACAAAGGATAGTATGAACATGTGCTTGATGTGCCTTATTTGAAAAGTCATGACCCTTCGGAAAAGTGACAACCTGTCACGACCCAGACCGTCGTGATTGGCACGCACACAAACCCTCCGGTAGGAGAACCATTACTACAACCCAAACAAACAAATTTTATGAAAACTAAGGCATTTAAAGATACATAAGCAGGTTTAAATGACTATAAAAATGGAGTCCCCATAAACTCCAAGGTTTTAACAAACAACTAACCAAACTAATGCGGAAGAACAACCCCTAGAACCTGGAAGTCATTATACCAAAACTCTACAAACGACAAGTCTAAGAACAAGGGGTACAGCCTCGAAACTAAACAATAGCTTAAACAAAAGTTAGAGTCCGAAAAGAGTGGACTTAAACAAAAAAGATCCATGGCATCCTGAAAGAATTGGCTCACCCTTGAATCCGATCACGCTTAATAGTCACCTAGCTGAGGTCTATCAATAGCCGCCTGAAGATGCCCTGTACTCAACAAAGAACAAGCAAGTGCAGTATCAGTACACAACCACAGTGTACTGATAGGATCACGCGGCTATCCCAAAAAGTAAAACACATGCAAGTAACCACAACATTATAAAACAAGCATATATCAAACATATACAATATTAGTCATCTTTTTAGGATGAATGTAGAATCCCACGTTTCACAATAATACATATTGATTATCAATTTAGAGTAACATACAGTCTTCCAATATCAATCATTATTAGATATGAACGTAATCATCACAAGTAGATACACAACACAATTCAATGGTCCTCTCACGGAACCCAATTCAATGGTCCTCTCATGGAACCCACACCCAAACTATTAGTGTACCAGTTCATGGTATCCGATCCAATGTTTATGCCGAAATGTGGCAACCGATCCCATATTTATGCCGGAACGTGGAAACTGATCCTATATTTATGTCGGAACGTGGCAACTGATCAAAGTTAGTGTGTCGGAACGTAACACCCGATCCATTCAACAAACCACAATCACAATCACAATGTATATTCTCACAATCATACAACAAGATGTGATTCCTGGCATACAATTATTCAATTAGTGTCATTTACTATTAGGGTGATCAATAATGCAACATTCACATACATACATGTATTATAATGAGCAATTACAAACATATATCACACCAACATGAAATCACAACCATCACCTACCTCTACTCCAAGCTTGAATCCTCTAAGTCACTTGAATCTTCCCTTTTCGGATTCTTTTCGCTTGTTCTAGTTCTACAAACAATTAATATATGCAAGGATAAGAAATCAAAGGTCTAATTATCTGGATTATAACAAACCCAATAACCCTAGACCAACCCAAGATCCTAATACCCAAATTAGTGATTTTTCCACCATAATTTTCAGATCAAAACCCTCCCCTATCGATAATCACCCACGAATTTACATTCTACGAATCGAAAAATAGATTCAGAGAGTTGAAACCTTACCTTTAGCCTCAAGAATGGTGAAAAATGCTCAAGAACTCATCGGAGGTCGTCTCCTAGCTCTCAAAGTTAAAAAGTTCAGAATAAAACATTTTGGGATTTTATTTCTGACTTACATCGCGTCTGTCCCGCTATGGTGGGACCCAACCCACCACAGCGTCCCTGCCCTAGCGGGTTGCACGAAACTAGTGAGCAAAATTAAGAATTACAAACCCCTATTTCACAACATGCCTTCATCCTATGACACTCAGATAATACCCTTTCACGCTAAGATCAGTTTTAGAAGTTCTGCTCACCCGAATTCAATTCCATAAAGTCGTACGGGTTCCTAAACATCTTAGCTATCTAGTCATGTGATCAAAATGATAATTATATCTCTCATTTATTACCAGATTTTCCTAGACCTCACTAACTTCGATTTTGTCCAAATCTGGACTAGGCTAGGAAATCTAAAGTTACTACTCAAAAGTTTTCTGGCCCCAATTTTTTCCCCATTGGATTTTCAATAACGATGGGAACAGGTCATTACCCAACCATTTGGAAAAGTCACAACTCTTTGGAAAGTCACAATCCTATGTAGAAGTCGCAACTTATCAAAAAAGTCACAACCTTTTGGAAAACTCACAACCCTTTGGAAAAGTCACAACTCATCAGAAAAGTCACAACCCTTTGAAAAATTCACAACTCATCAAAAAAGTCACAACCTTTCAAGGGAACATATGTTGCTCAAATAGATATGGATAGGTGTTTTAAGTAGGGGCATTATAGTAATTTAATATTCAAGTTAGGAAGTTCATGTTTTTAAGGTAGTATATAAATATATATCTAAACAGAGATACATATTTAAGGAATTTGATCTGCCTTCTCATTACAGGAAAAGAAGAATATATATACATGAGTTTAGTCTTTACTCCTAAAATCTCTCCTAAAACTATTCCAAGAATTATATTCCTATAAAATATCATACAATTTATAATAGAATATCACATCTCTCACAAATATAGATACACAATATAAACTTACTATATTTACACAGATATTTACTTAATACCCTCCCTCAAGTTGGTGCATGAAGATTCTGAATGCCTAACTTGCTAAGAAGGTAGTCAAACTGATGCTTCCCGAATGCTTTTGTAAAAATATTAGCCAATTGCACTTTAGAGGAAACATATGTTGGCTGAATGTTTCCCTTCATTACCTCTCAAATAAAATCATGATCTTTTCCAATATGCTTCGTTCTTTCATGAAATACTAGATTCTTTGCTATATGCAGAGCTGACTGACTATCACAATAGAGTCTTATTGGAGTAGGATGTGTCACCCCTAGACTGAACAAAGTTCCCTTTAGCCACTTCAATTCACAAGCGATGGTTGCCATAGATTTATATTCGGCTTCTGCGGATGACCTGGACACTATCTGTTGCTTCTTATTCTTCTAAGATATTGGTGAATATCATAAGAGTACAAACCACCCAATGAGAGTTCGTTGAGTTAAAGGGAAACCTATCCAATCAAAATTGCACCATCCGTAGAGCTTCAAATCACAAACACTATGTAATAAAATACCTTATCTAGGTTTTTCTTTCAAAAATTGAACGACTCGTACCGCAACTTCCCAGTGTTGTTTTTTGTGGGCAATGCATAAATTGGGATAGTACATACACACAAAAGGACAACTCTATTCTAGTGAAGCACATATATTGTCACGCCTCGAGGCTACACCCTTGATGTGGCCGACACTCGAGAACCATTATTGGTCCCCAAGCGAACCCTTGACCTAGCTCATTACTCAGCGGAAGACTTAGTTGAAATATAAATCTCAAAACAAACTCAACACTATGGAGATATTAGAATTAAAATAGTTTAACTTAATATACTCAAATGAACATAAGTGTTCGACTCACAGTCTGTAAAATATCAACAACGAAAATGATAAAAAGACTCCTCAACTACTACTGTCTATGAAGCCTCTAAAATACTGAGATGGAAGTCAAAACAAGTCCCACGACATCCTAAAAAAACTGAAAGATAAATGGGAAATCCTCCGAACTCACCAAAGCAAATTTGGAACTGCAAGTGGTATCAACGGAGCTCCTCTTGATGACCCTAAATACCAGTATATGCATCATGAAAGATGCAGGCCAAATGACGTCACTACATTTGAATGTACGAGCACGCAAGGGGAACTCTAAAGCACAGGCATAAGCTTGAACTGATAAAAAGGAAAAACATACTCACCTCAACTCAACTAAACTCAACTCAAGGATACTCAACTTAATTCAATATAAAATCAACGATAAAGATGAAGTATAAAGAAAGCTTTTAAAACAGTAGATAATACCTCAATGTATTTAAAAATACAATAATAAACTTTTACTCTTTTTTGGGAGATTTTTTAACAGACAACCATCACTATGAGTTATCAGATGATACAACGTCTTGCCCATGCTGCCAGAACTATCACATACCTTACCAGAGTATAAGACATACTCAATTAAGTGAATCCACTAAGCTATGCTTAAAATCAATAAGGAATCATTTAAAAAGTATGATATTTTACCAATGTTGGCATACATGGCTTATGAGGATTTTGAGTTCTCTGAACTCATCCCCATATCGGTACTCAATACTACTCCCAATAATATACATAACTCATGCTCATATTATTTAAAACATAACTCCTCCTCAATTTAAGATAATTACTCTTAGGTTCTCTAAAAAAGATAATGCTCAAAACTCCTCATGAACTCATTCGGAAATCAAGGTTTCTCCTCGTTTTAAATGTAAAAAAGTTACATACCTGGGAATACTTAGTCCCCTCATACTCATTTTGAAAAATGAACTCAGCTCTTCTCATCCTCATACTCATTTACTAAATTCCTAAAACAAGTTATAAATTACTGTAGAAGACTTCTCAAAATGACTCAAAAGAATTTCTCAAACTTTACTCTTAATCTTTACTTTTATTTGAAGTGAAGATTTAAGAGTTATAATAAGAAATGAACAAATACACTAATTGGAGAACACTGGTGCGACACGGATGATGAATTAAATTTTTGGTTGTGAAATATTTTTTGAGGCAGAGGACTCTGTATCCTCTCTGTGAGTCGGAGAGGGGGGTGACTATCTGAAGACTGAAAATCTTAAGCGTCTGTGTAACACGGACCTGGGCTCAATTATTTTCCCGATCTTTCTTTCTCTCCCAAACTCGACTCAATTCATACCCCTGAATAGTTTCATCATCCAAATTCATGAAATTTCACAAACCCAAAATAATTTCAATGAAGCCGAAATAAAAATCTATCAAGGGACTCAACTCGTTTGCAAAATCCTCACCTCAAGAACTTGAAGACCTCAATTTATCAATTTAACTCAAGAACTTCTCAAGAACTCAATAATCAACTTTAAGAATGAATTAATGGGTAAAAGCTTACATGATTGGTATGAGGGCAAATAAACCCAACATTATGAAAGCTTACATACCTCGAAAGAACTAAATTCTTGGTGATTTCCCCAAAATCTTGAAGAACTTCTTGAAAACTTCCTCTTTTCTCATCTTGAACTTTTCCCTAGTTTCTTGAATGCTTTAGAGTTGAGTTCAAACTGATTTTAATTAGCTTTGACCCCTAATTGGGTGAAAAAAACTTGTAGGCCTAGTGAGGTAAAGAAAAGACTTAAATACCCCCCTTAATTTGGATGCATTTCCTTAACTAGATAGGTTGTACTCAAACAGGCATATCTCCCTCATTCGAAATGAAAATTTAGCACACTTGGCGGCATTGGAAAGAGGACTCAACGACCTTCTATTTGATATCTCAAGGGCTGCCTAAATCAACTTGCGCTGAGAATTATGGTAGTTTGAAGTTGACCTAAAACTCAAAATTTAAGCGTAACTTGAACAAATCTCAATTTAGCTCTTTCCAATTCAGTTTTTTCTAAATTTAGCTCTTTCTAAGACTAAGGTGTTACAATATCTCCCCCTTGGAAACATTCATCCTCGAATGAGATGACTCTAAATAAAACTTAGGGTAGAAACTCCTAACACCCAACTCAAACACCCAACATACAATTTAACACAACATAGCATATCAATTTTGAGAGTGTTTTATAAAAAGTCATTACCTTGGTCCTGAATTCCTCCGGAAGTAAAGAGATATGGGTATCTCTAATTCATATCCTCCTCAGCCTCCAAAGTAGCTTCATCAACAATATGATTCATCCATAAGACCTTGAGTGATGCTATCTCCTTGGTTCTCAACTTGTGAACCTGACAATCAAGTATCTCAACAGGTATCTCCTCATAAGATAGGATATCCTTAATACCCACATTATCAGTAGGTATAATAAGTGAAGGATCTCCCATACAATTTTTCAACATAGAAATATGGAATACCGGATGGACTGCTGCTAACTCTGATGGTAGCTCTAACTCATAAGCTACGTTCTCAATTCTCTTGGATATCCTATAGGACCAATATATCAGGGACAAAGCTTCCTCTTCTTACCAAACCTCATAAGACCCTTGATAGGTGAAACCTTTAAAATACACCCAATAATCCACTTCAAACTCCAAGTCTCTTTTCCTAACATCTGTATAGGATTTCTGATGACTTTGCGCTGTTTTCAACCCTTCTTGAATAATCATCACTTTCTCCATAGCTTGATCAACCAAGTCTAGTCCTATCAACCCAGCTTCACCAATCTCAAACCATCCAATAGGAGATCTACATCTTCTCCCTAAAGAGCCTCACAAGGAACCATTTGGATGCTAAAGTGATACTCATTGTTGTAAGCAAACTCTATCAGAGGTAACTGATCATCCCAATTACCATTGAAATCTATCACACATTCCCTTAACATATCCTCTGAATTTTGAATTGTACGCTCTACTTGACCATCAATCTGACGATGGAAAGTAGTACTCAAATTTACCTTCGAACCCAAACTTTTTGGAAAGACTTTCAAGATTGTGCGGTGAATTGTGAACCTCTATCTGAAATGATGGACATCGAAACTCCATGAAGTTTGACTATCTCATGAATATATAATATGGCATAATCTTTTGCTGAATAAGTAGTCTTTACCGGTAAGAAATGGGCTAATTTAGTCATCCGATCTACAATCACCCAAATCGAATCATGCTACCTGCGAGACCGCGGCAAACCAGTAATGAAATCAATGTTAATCATTTTCCATTTCCATTCCAGAAGATCTATGTTCTAAGCCATACCACCGGGCCTTTGGAGCTCTACCTTGACTTGTTGGCAATTTGAACACTTATCCACAAAATCTACAATACACCTCTTCATACTACTCCACCAATAAACTTCTCTCAAGTCATGGTACATCTTTGTGGAACCAGGATGGATAGAGTATCTGGAACTATGAGTTTTTTCCATGATCCTTTCTTGAAGTTCATGCACCTTTGGTACACACAATCTACTTTGATATCTCATCACACCATCTCCCCCTTGTTCAAAAGCCATAATTTTCTTCGTATGAACATTTTCCTTCAATTCAAGTAGAACAAGGTCTTGGTCTTATTTTTCTTTCACCTCAGACACTAGTGATGATTCAGCATCATTCATCACCACTACTCCACCTTTATTGGAATCCGTTAACCGAACTCCCAATTGTGCAAGTCTATGCACATCTTTGGCTAATTCTTTCTTTCCTTCCTCAACATGGGAAGTACTACCCATTAACAACATGATCAAAGCATCAGCAATAACATTAGCCTCACCTGGGTGATAGAGAATACTCATGTCATAATCCTTGAGTTGCTCTAACCACCACCTCTGTCAGAGATTAAGCTCTTTCTGACTGAAAACACACAAAAGACTCTTGTGATCAGTAAACAGATCTACAAGAACACCATAAAGATAGTGACACCATATTTTCAAAGCAAACACTACATCAACCAACTCTAGAACATGAGTTGGGTAGCTCTTCTCATGAATCTTAAGTTGTTTGGATGCATAAGCTATAACTTTGTATTCTGCATCAATACACAACCAAGTCAAACTCTAGACACATCACAATACAAAACAAAGCCTTGTGTACCCTCCAGTAGGGTAAAAAATAGGGCAGTAGTCAACCAAGTTTTCAATTCCTGAAAGCTTTTCTCACAAGCTTCAGACCATTGGAACTTTGCTTTCTTCTGATTCAACTTTGTCAACTGGAACGAAATTGATGATAACCCCTCGAAAAACCTCATATAGTAACCAGCCAATCCCAAGAAACTCTTAATATTAGTTGGAGATGTGGGTCTGGTCCAGTTCTGCACTGCTTCAATCTTTTGAGTGTCAACTCGAATCCCTTCTCCAGATACAATATGGCTTAAGAACTCTACAGACTCAACAGAAAACTCACACTTAGAAAATTTGGCATACAACACTCAACACTCTATCTCTGAGAGTTTGGAGAACTACTCTGAGATGATTATCATGATCCTCCTCATTTCTCAAATAAATCAAAATGTCATCAATAAACATAGTAACAAAAATGTAAATATATGGCTTAAATACTCTGTTTATAAGGTCAGGATGTCACTTTCTCTTACTCTCAACTGATGATAGCTATATTTGAGTCTATATTAAAAAAATAAAGTGGCACCCTAAAGTTGATCAAAAATATCATCAATTCTCAAAAGGGGATATTTGTTATTTATAGTAACCTTGTTCAATTAGCGGTAATCAATACACTTTCTAGCTAAGAGAACCATAGTTCTTCCTCACAAATAAAATCGGAGCACCCCAAGGTGAGACACTTGGTCAAATAAAACCTTTATCTAGATGGTCTTTCAATTGCTCTTTTAACTCAGCTGGAGCCATTCTATATGGTAGAATGAAGATAAGTCAAGTATAAGGAAGAATATCTATGCCAAAGTCGGTTTTCTCTTAGGAGGGACTCTGGGAAGATCATCTGGAAAGACCTCTTGAAACTCACTCACAACTGGAACTGACTGCATAGGTGGTGTCTCAACACCAGATTCATTAACTACGACTAAGTGATAGATGCAGCCCTTGGAAACTAACTTTCTGGCCTTAAGGAACGAGATAAAATGACCTTTAGGCACTGTTGAACTACTCCTCCACTCTATAACTGACTCATTAGAAAACTGGAACTTAACTACTTGAGTTCTACAATCAACTGAGGCATAACAAACATGAAGCCAGTCCATACCTACAATAACATAAAATTCCACAATATGTAACTTAACTAAGTCAGCCATGGTGTCCTTGTAATTGATAGAAATGGTACAATTACGATAAACTCTCTCAGATAGAATAGACTCACTAACAAATGTAGAAACACTGAAAGGCTCAAGAAGTTACTCGGGAAAAATATCAAAACTCATAGCAATATACGGAGTCACAAAATACAGGCTCGCACCTGGATCAAACAATGCATATACATCAAAAAGAAAAACTTTGATCATACCAGTGACAGCATCAGGTGAATTCTCTTACTCTTGGCAACTGGTGATAACATACAAATAGTTGCTCCTTCACCTATCCCTGAAGTAGGTCCTCTAGGTATAGCTTTTTTTGCTAGAGCCGTTGAAGAAGATTGGGCTCTATCGCCCCCATTACCATTACCTTGCCTGCTTTAGGGTACTCTCTCATGAATTGATCCATCTGACCACACTTGAATCAACCAGTGGAGCTATCACAACACACTCCTGGGTGGTTCCTACCATACTTAGCACACGTAGGAGTCCAGTTGGCCCTTTGTGCCACACTACCCTGAGATTCAGCAGGTTGAGCTCTGAAGTTCTGCAAATTCTGATTCCTGAACTCACCTCTGTTATTTGGTACATGTGCACTAGCAGATTATGTAGCTGGTCTAAATGGATTTTGTTGAAAAGATGACTGTTTCGCATTATCAACCTTTTGCTGCCCGGACTCATTACCGGTTGTCATAGCCTTCTTGCTGTGGAACTCTTCCCTATCTCTTAACTTGTACTCCTCAAGCTGCTGTACATGGATCATAAGTCTTGCTATGTCAATGTCCCCTATCAACATAGTTGCCTTACCCTCTTTATTTGACAAGCGAGACAACCCAGACACAAACAAGCTCATCCTGCTCCTCATATCAACGACCATCTCCAGAGCATAACAAGATAGTTCAGTGAACTTATGGCTATACTCATGCACACTCATGGACTCTTATTTAAGATTCAGAAATTCTCTTACATTTGCCTCTCTCAGGTCACGGGGAAAGAAACGTCCCATGAAGGCACCTTCAAACACAACCCAGCCCACAATTGGTGCCCCTTCAGCTCTACTCTTTTTCCACTGGTCGCACCAAATCCTCGCCACACCCTTGTGTTGGTATGCAGCTAACTTCACTCGTCAACATCAGCAACATGCATAACCTCAAACACCTTCTGCAACTCCTCCATAAAGTTTTTCGGATCCTCACTGACATTTCCCTATGAATTCTGGAGGATTCATCCTCAAGATCCCATGGATCCTGGATGTATCAGCCATATCCTAAGGAACCACTCTTTGTTGACCAGCTTTGGTTGGTCACCACTTAAGTCAACATCTGGATAGCATCCCAAAACTCAACATTAGTGACCTCTCCTTGGGGTTGCACTTTTGTTGCATTGGGTACCCCTTGATCTTGAGGATCAACATTTCTCCTAGCAGGACAACCTCGAACAACTCTTCATGGTGGTATGATCTAAAAGATACGCGCAAGCACTAATTAGAAAGAAACTTTTATAGAGTTGAACTCTATCGCATGAAAAGATTAAGAAGGAAATGAAATGTTTCCTAAATGTTGTAGCCTCCTAATTATAAATGTGGTGCACTTCACACCGATTACCAGGACTCTATAGACATAGCTTCATAGACACCCTAGGACTCTTAAACTCTATGCCCTGATATCAAGTTTATCGCACTGCGAGCCTACACCTTAGACATGGCTGTCATTCGAGAACCATTGTTGGTCCCCAAGCGAACCCTTGGCTTGGATCACTACTCAATGGAAGACTTACTCAGTTGAAATAGAAATCTCAAAACAAACTCAACACTATGGAGATATCATAATTAAAATATTTTAACTCAATATACTCAAATGAATACAAGTATTCAACTCACAGTCTTTAAAACCTCAGCAGGGGAAATGAGAAAAAGACTCCTCAACTACTACTGCGTATGAAGCCTCAAAAATACTGTGATGGAAGTCGGGAAAATACCCAAGACATGCTAATAAAACTGAAAGATAAAAGGGAAATCCTCTGGAAGCAACAAGGCTCACAGAAGCAAATCTGGAACAACAAGTTGTATCAGCGGAGCGCCTGTTGATGACCCTGAATACCTATATCTATATCATGAAAGATACAGGCCAAATGTCGTCAGTACATTGAATGTATGAGCATTCAAGGGGAACTCTAATGAATAGACATAAGCTTAAACTGATAAAAAGAAAGAACATACTCAACTCAAGGATTCTCAACTCAATTCAATATAAAAGCAACGACAAAGATACAATACAAATAAAGCTTTTAAAACAATAGATAATACCTAAATGTATTGAAAAATTTAATAATAAACTTTTTTCTCTTATTTGGGAGATTCTTTAACCGACAAGCATCACTATGAGCTATGTGCTGATACAGGATCTCGCACAAGCTGTGAGAACTAACCTATACCTTTCCGGAGTATAAAACATCCTCAACTAAGTGGATCCACTAAGCTATGCTTAAAAGCAATAAGGAATCACCTAAAAAGTATGATCTTTTGCCCATGTTGGCATACATGGTTTATGAGGATTTTGAATTGTCTAAACTCATTCCCATATCGGTTCTCATTACCATATCGGTGCTCATTACTACTCTCAATAATATATATAACTCATGCTCATATTTTTTTAAAATATAACTCCTCCTGAATTTGAGATTCTTACTCAAAGGTTCTCTTAAAATAGATAATGATCAAAACTCATCATGACCTCATTTAGAAATCAAGGTCTCTTCTCGTTTTAAATGTAAAAGTCTATATCCTGTATCGATCATAGGATCACTCTATGAATAGGTCAATTCTCTGTGACCTCCCACCTTTCACGACATCCCTTGCTTCTCGCAAGAACGACGCCTCGGATGTTACATACTTGGGAATACTTAGTCCCCTCATACTAATTTTGAAAAATAAACTCAACTCACCTCATTCTCATACTCATTTACTCAAGTCTTAAAACAAGTTATAAATAATTATAAAAGACATCTCAAAATGACTAAAAAGACTTTCTCAAGCTTTACTCTTAATCTTTACTTTTATTTGAAATGAAGATTTAAGTGTTATGACTAGGATATATAATCTCTCAATGATTTATGAAGGTTTAGATAGTGGATTACAAGAAACGAGTGAAGACACAAACTGGAGAACACTGCACGACACGGATGATGAATTATTTTTTGTCACAAAATAATTTTGAAGCAGAGGACTCTATATCCTCTCCGCATCTTATGTGAAGACTGAAAACCTCAAGTGTCTCCGCTACATGGACTTGGGCTCAATTAATTTTCTGATCTTTTATTCCTCTCTTAAACTCAACTCAACTCATACCCAGAACAGTTTCATCGTCCAAATTTACAAAATCTCACAAATCCAAAAAAATTTTGATGAAACCCATATAAAAATCTATCACGGGACTCAACTCGTTTGCAAAACCCTCACCACAAGAACTCAAAGACCTCAATTTATCAATTTAACAATTTAACTGAATAACTTCTCAAGAACTCAATAAATAACTTCAAGAATGAATTCATGGGTAAAAACTTACATGATTGGCGTGAGGGGAAATAAATCCAACACTATGGAAGCTTACATATCTCGAAAGAACTAAGTTCATGGCGATTTCCTCAAAATCTTGAAAAACTACTTGAAAACTTCCTCTTTTTTCGTCTTGAACTTTGCCCTAGTTTCTTGAACGGTTTAGACTACAGTTCAAATTGATTTTAATTAGCTTTGACCCCTAATTGGGTGAAAAAAACGTGTAGGCCTAGTGGGATAAGGAAAATACCAAAATACCCCCCTTAATTCGGATGAATTTTTTTAACTAACTTCAACAAATCTCAATTTAACTCGTTCCAATTTAGTTCTTTCTAAATTTATCCCTTTCTAAGACCGAGGTGTTACAAGTACATGAGATGACCTATCAATTGATGATACCTATTTGTATTAGTAAGTGGACGTCCTTCAACTAGTGTTAAATTGTTGTTTGATTCCATATGAATATTTGTAGACTTGGTTCCTAGTAATCCAACTTCAGAAATAATATCTAAAGAATACTTACGTTGTCATAGGAACATTCCTTTTGAATTTTTTGCAACTTCGATACTCAAAAAATATTTCAAAACACCTAAATCTTTCATGTGAAAACAATCACTCAAGTGGCTTTTGAATTTTTGGATGGCACTATGATCATTTCCAGAAATTATCAAGTCATCCACATAAACAAGAACATTAAGCTGAACACCATTCTTCTATAGAGTGAACAATGAGTAGTCACAGTTGTCATGACCCGAGCCTACACCCTGGACGTGACCAGCACTCGAGAACCATTGTTGGCCCCCAAGAGGACCCTCATCCTGGCAAACTACAAGCAGAAGACTAACTCAAGCATACATAAGCATCAAATTGAAAAAATCGTTTAAAAACAGCTTATTGAATCTCAAAACCTTACTGAATATACTTAGTATGAAACATAAGTTTGAAATAAAATATCTGAAACTGAAAGACTCTCCAAAATTGTCTATCTATGAAGCCTCTACTGTATATAGTGAGTGTCGGGACAAGACCCATGACTACTCAAAATTTTACTAATACTAACAACTCATAAAACAGGAGTCCTCCGAAAGTAAGGAGGTTTTACTCAAAAGCTGGCAAGAAGACGAAGTGATCTCAATGGACTCTTGTTGAGGATCCTAAGAACATGTATCTACATCATTAAAAGATGCAGGTCGAATGATATCAGTACATTGAATGTATGAGTATGAAATATAGATGAATATAAAAAAAAAAAAAAAACTAAATGAAAGGGCTGAAATAGATAACAATGTACTTAAGCTCAATATAAAGAAATAAAGGAGTAAAATCATTTAAAGCTTTACAAAATATTCTCTCATATCTGAACTCAACATAATAAGTGATATATAAAAATACACTTTAACTCTATTGGGAGATTCTCTAACCGACAACAATCACTATGAGCTACATGATGAGACAACCTCTCGTCCACACTGCCAGAACTGTCTTATACCTTGCCGGGATATAGGACACCTCAACTAAACGGATCCACTAAGCTATGATTAAAAAGCAATATGGAATCATCTAAAAAATATGACCATTTACCCATGTTCGCATACATGGTTTATGAGGACTTTGAGTTGTCTGAACTCGACGCATATCGGTGCTCAATACTACTTCCAACAATATACACTCATTATAATATGTTTAAAATATAAATCTTCCTATGGTTTGAGATAATTGTTCAAACTACACTCTTAAAAGAGGTAACTGCTCTTGAAATATCTTTTGAACTCATAACTCATTTAGAAATCTCACTCTCTTTTATCAATGTAAAAATTGATACCTCTGGAAATACATTGTCCCCTTATACTCTTACTCAATTCATACTTGAAAAATCTTTCTCATAAACATATCAAAATCATATTTTATTAATCATTGATGACTCAAAAAGTAATACTACATAAAAATTGATGGTATATATAGATACCAAACTGCTCCTACATTGATGGCATACTCAATTGTCATACTAATCATGTTTTAGAAATTCCTTTCTCAAAACTCATCTTAATTTTCTCAAAACACAGTTTAAGAACTCAAGTGTTGGCTTTAAAAAGATTTTTAAAATTTATAACTCAAATCATAGGGTTCATATGGAATTATAGACATGAACGACTCAACTCAGAGATCTTAATAGCAATAAAGAAACTCAGTACTCAGAACTTAAGAACTAAAAACTCATAACTCATCGATATTTCTCCTCTCAAAAAGACTTAATTCATTGGATTCATGCTGAAAAATAAGCATGAACGAATCAACTCAAGAATCCAAATGCATAACATATAACAATTCAATAATTAGGAATAGAATTTCAAAAAAAATCCAAAACTCGAAAACTCAAAATCAACTCATCTCAAGAATACTCAAATCTAGAGGTAGAATCCTAGATTTCTCTTTTACTGATTTGAAAGTAGATGTTTGGCATAAATACGAAATGGTACAACACTATGATAGCCTTACATTCCTAGAAGAACAAGGTTCTTGAAGAATCTTGAAGAAGAACTTGATTATAAGCCCTGAAACCCTAACTTGAAGGAAAAAAAATCAAGAAAACCTTTCTTGAGATTTCTCGAATTAGTTTCTTGAAATCTCTATGACCAAGATTTATGATTTTCATTAGTGATTCATAATTGTATGGAGGAATTTGAGTTGGGAAGAATGGAATTTTTGGAGAAAGACATACCTTGAAGAAGAATCTTCAAAAAGATTGAAAGAATCTTGAATGAAGTGTTATACTTTGATTTTCCCTTAGGGTTTGAGAGAGAAAAGAATGAATGATTAAAATATAAAAATCTGATTGTTTTGGGTCTTTAATTAGTAAATAAATTGATTTAGGGTTTTCTTAGAGGTAAAAAGACAAAAATGACCCTTTTTAATGTTTTTCCATCGGGTAATTCGTAATAGAACCGTATCAGGTTACTAAAATGGTTTTAATTTTTCAAACCTTAGATTGTTGCAAAATTGGTGGCATTTGAAAGAAGACTCAAATATCATTAATTTGATAGGTTATGGGCCACGTAACTCTTTATATTCTAGGAGATATGGTCGTTTGAAGGTGACCCAAGTAGAATCTTACATCAAAACTTAATCGATAAGTAAAATTTAATCTCTAGTTGTGTTCGGAGTTTCTAGTGACATTGAATATACAAGTATGTAATATAGCTGAATAAAAAATAATTGAAAGAAAGGACTGGAACAGTATACTCAACTGGATGTAAAGAAATAAAGAAGTGAAATCATTAAAATTTTACAAAATACTTACTCATCTTTGAACTCAATATCATAAGTGATATATAAAATAAACTTTAACTCTATTGGGAGATTCTCTAACCGACAACCATCACTATGAGCTACGTTATGATACAACATCTCACTCATGCTACCAGAATTTCCCTATACCTTGCTGGGTTATAGGACTCCTCAACTAAGTGGATACACTAAGCTATTCTTAAAAGCAATAAAGAATCATCTAAAAAGTGTGATCCTTTACTCATGCTAGCATACATGGTTTATGGGGGGAAGTGAGTTTTCTAAGCTCTCCCATATATCGGTGCTCAATACTACTCTCAATAATATATACTCATGCTCACATGTTTAAAAACAAAACTCTTCATCTGGTTTGAGATAATTGCTCAAACTACCCTCTTAAAAGAGGTAACTATTCTTGAAATATCTTTTGAACTCATAACTCATTAAGAAATCTCAGTTTCTCTTTTATCAATTCAAAAATTGATACCTTTGGGAATACATAATCCCCTTATACTCTTACTCAATTCATACTTGAAAACTCTTTCTCAAAATCATATCCAAATCATATTTAAATATGATCATTGATGACTCGGGGAGTCATACTACATAATCATTGATGGTATATCTAGATACCAAACTGCTTATACATTGATGGCAAACTTGATTGTCATACTTAGGGGTGTCAAAAATGAACCCAAACATAGGTAACTTGCCTAGAATTTTAAGGGTTGGGTTCAAGATAATTTAAATTGGGTTCAATCTCAACTCATTCAAGCCTAACCCATTTTAAGAGAATCCTCAATTGAGCCCAATTCAATATCCAAGTTCAACTTGTTTTAAAACTCTTTACTAAGATATGTTTATATATTTAAGGTATGAATTATTATCTATTTAACATCTTTTAGGGTTTATCTATCAATTTGTTACTTTTTTAAAAAAAATTGAGTTGAAATTCGAATTGTGATTATAAAAGTTAAATATCACTATGTTAAAATTATTGAAATTAATCGGGTCAAATTGGGTGTGTCAACACCCAACCCGTGTTTTAGCCCATTTGAACCCAACCCATTTGATCCCAAAGTAAACTTGGGCGGGTCAAGACCCAACGCGATTTCAATTTCAACCCATTTTAATATCTCAAATTTCAACCCAACCCGCCCATTCACACCCCTAGTCATATTAATCATATTTTAGAAACTCTTTTCTCAAAACTAATATTTACTTTCTCAAAAGTCAGCTTGAGATCTCAAGTGTTGGCTTTAAAAAGCTTTTCAAAATTTATAACTCAAATCATAGGGTTCATATGGAATTATGGACATGAACGAATCAACTCAGAGATCTTAATAGCAATAAAAAAACTCAGTACTCAGAACTCAAGACTAAAGAACTCAAAACTCATAATTCAATGATATTTATCCTCTCAAATATACTCAATTCATAGGGTTCATGATCAAATATAGACATAAACGAATCAACAAAAGATTCTTAATGCATAACATATAACCATTTAATAATAAGGAATAGAATTTCAAAAAGAATCCGGAACTCTAGATCTCAAAATTAACTTATCTCAAGAATACTCAGATCTAGGGGAAGAATCCTAGATTTCTCTTTTACTGATTTAAAAGCAGATACAGGGCGTGAATACAAACTAGTCCAACACTAAGATAGCCTTACATACCTAGAAGAACAAGGTTCTTGAAGAATCTTGAAGAAGAACTTCATTAGAAGCCTTGAAACCCTAGCTTGAAGGAGAAAAAACAAGAAAACCTTTCTTGAGATTTCTTGAATTAGTTTCTTGAAATCTCTACAACCAAGATTTATGATTTTCATTAGTGATGCATAATTGTATGGAGGAATTTGAGTGGAAAGAATGGAAATCATGGAGAAAGACTTACCTTGAAGAAGAATCTTGAAAAAGATTGAAAGGATCTTGAATGAAGTCTTCTACTTTGGTTTTTTTTCTTAGGGTTTTGCCTTAGGGTTTGAGAGAGAAAAGAATGATGGATTAAGACAATGAAATATGATTGTTTTGTGTCTTTCAATAGTAAAGAAATCCGTTTAGGGTTTTCTTAGAGGTAAAAAGACAAAAACGACTCTTTTTAATGTTTTTTCGTCGGCTAATTCGTAAAAGCACTGTATCAGGTTACTAAAATGGTCATAACTTTTTTATCAAACCTTTCATTGTTGTGAAATTGGTGGTGTTGAAAATCAGACTCAAATATCTTTAATTTGATAGGTTATGGGCCACGTAACTCTTTATAATCTAAGAGATATGGTCGTTTGAATTTGACCCAAGTAGAATCTTACACCTAAGCTTAACGATAAGGAAACTTTCAACTCTAGTTTGTGATAGGAGTTTCTAGTGAAATTGAATGTACAAGTATGTAATATAGCTGAATAACAAATAACTAAAAGAAATGACTAAAATAAATATAGGTATATACTCAACTGGATGTAAAGAAATAAAGAAGTGAAATCATTAAAACTTTACAAAATACTTATTCATCTCTGAACTCAACATAATAAGTGATATATTAAAATACATTTTAACACTATTAGGAGATTCTCTAACCGACAACCATCACTTTGAGCTACATGATGATATGGAATCTCGATCACGCTATAATTGTCCTATACCTTCTCAAGATATAGGACTCATCAACTAAGTAGATCCACTAAACTATGCTTAAAAGCAATAAGGAATCATCTAAAAAGTATGATCCTTTACCCATGTTGGCATACATGGTTTATGGGGGCTGTGAGTTTTCTGAACTCTTCCCCATATCGGTGCTCAATACTACTCCCAATAATATATACTCATGCTCATATGTTTAAAAACATAACTATTCTTCTAGTTAGAGATAATTGCTCAAACTACCCTCTTAAAAGAGGTAACTGCTCTTGAAATATCTTTTGAACTCATAACTTATTTAGAAATCTCAGTTTCTCTTTTCTCAATGAAAAAATTGATACCTCTAGGAATGCATAGTCCCCTTATACTCTTACTCAATTCATACTTAAAAACTCTTTCTCACAATCATTTCAAAATCATATTTTAATATGATCATTGATGACTCAGGAAGTCATACTGCATAAACATTGTTGGTACATCTAGATACCATACTGCTCATACATTGATGACATACTCGATTGTCATACTAATTATGTTTTAGAAACTCTTTTCTCAAAACTCATCTATACTTTCTCAAAACTCAGTTTAAGAACTCAAGTGTTAGCTTTAAAAAGCTTTTCAAAATTTATAAATCAAATCATAAGGTCACTGGAATTATGGACATTAACAACTCAACTCAGGGATCTTAATAGCAATAAGGAAATTCAGTACTCAGAACTCAAGGACTTAAGAACTTGAAACTCATAACTCAACGATACTTCTCTTCTAAAAAATACTCAATTCATAGGGTTCATGCTGAAATATAGACATGAACACATGAACTCAAGAATCATAATGCATTACATATTACAAGTCAATAATTAGGAATAGAATTTCAAAAAGAATCCGGAACTTGAGAACTCAAAATCAACTCATCTCAAGAATACTCAAATCTAAGGGTAGAATCCTAGATTTCTCTTTTACAGATTTGAAAGTAGATGTAGGGTGTGAAGATAAACTATTCCAACTCTATGATTGCCTTACATACCTGGAAGAACAAAGTTCTTGAAGAATCTTGAAGAATTCCAAAGAAGAACTTGATTAGAGGCCTTGAAACCCTAGCAAAAGGAGAAAAATCAAGAAAACTTTTCTTGAGATTTCTTGAAATCTCTATGGCCAAGATTTATGATTTTCATTAGTGATTCATAATTGTATGGATCAATTTGAGTTGGAAAGGATGGAATTCTTTGAGAAAGACTTATCTTGAAGAAGAATCTTGAAAAAGATTGAAAGAATCTTGAGTCTTCTACTTTGATTTGTTTTCCTTAGGGTTTTGCCTTAGGGTTTGAGAAAGAAGAGAATGGTGGATTAAGAGATGAATATCTGATTATTTTGGGTCTTTAATTAGTAAAGAAATTATTTTAGGGTTTTCTTAGAGGTAAAAAGACAAAAACGATCATTTTTAATATTTTCCCGTCGGCTAATTCATAACAGCACTATATCAGGTCACTAAAATGGTCGAAACTTTTTACTCAAACCTGGAATTGTTGGGAAATTTATGGCGTGGTAAAGAAGACTCAAATATCTTTAATTTGATAGGTTATGGGCCACGTAACTCGTTATATTCTAAGAGATATAGTTGTTTGAAGTTGACCCAAGTAGAATCTTACATCAAAACTTAATCGATAAGGAAACTTTCAACTCTAGTTTGTGCTAGGAGTTTCTAGTTACATTGAATATACCAGTATGTAATATAGATGAATAACAAATAACTGAAAAAAGGACTGGAATAGATATAGCTATATACTTAACTGGACGTAAAGAAATAAAGAAGTGAAATTATTAAAACTTTACAGAATACTTACTCACTTTTGAACTCAACATAATAAGTGATATATAAAAATACACTTTAAAACTATTGGGAGATTCTCTAACCGACAACGATCACTATGAGATACGTGATGATATAGTGTCTCGCTCACGCTACCAAAACTAGCCTATACCTTTTCGGGATTTGGGACTCCTCAACCAACTGGATCCACTAAACTATGCTTAAAAGCAATAAGGAATCATCTAAAAAGTATGACCCTTTACCCATGTTGGCATACATTGTTTATGGGGGTTGTGAGTTGGTTGAACTCTCCCCCATATCGGTGCTCAATACTACTCCCAATAATATATACTCATTATCATATGTTTAAAAGCATAACTCTTCCTCTTGTTTGAGATAATTTCTCAAACAACTCTCTTAAAAGAGGTAACGACTGTTAAATATATTTTGAACTCATAACCTATTTAGAAATCTCAATTTCTCTTTTATCAATGCAAAAATAAATACCTCTGGGAATATATAGTCCCCTAATACTCTTACTCAATTTATTCTTGAAAACTTTTTCTCTAAATCATATCAAAATCATATTTTAATTTGATCATTGATGACTCGGGAAGTCATACTGCATAAACATTGATGATATATCTAGATACCATACTACTCATACATTTTTGGCATACTCAATTGTCATAATAATCATGTTTTAGAAATTCTTTTCTCAAAATTCATCATTACTTTCTCAAAACTCAGTTTAAGAACTCAAGTGTTGACTTTAAAAAGCTTTTTCAAAATTTATAACTCAAATTATAGGATTCATATGGAATTATGGATATGAATGACTCAACTCAAGGATCTTAATAGCAATAAGCAAACTCAGTACTCAGAACTTAAGACTCGAGAACTCAAGAACTCGAAGCTCATAACTCAACAATACTTCTCCTCTAAGAAATAATCAATTCATAGGGTTCATGCTGAAATATAGAGATGAATGAATCAACTCAAGAATCTTAATGCATAACATATAACTATTCAATAATTAGCAATAGAATTTCAAAAAGAATCCGGAACTCGAGAACTCAAAATCAACTCATTTCATGAATATTTAAATCTTAAGGGTAGAATCCTAGAATTTTCTTTTACTAATTTGAAAGTAGATGTAGGGTGTGAAGATGAACTATTCCAACACTATGATAGTCTTACATACCTGGAAGAACAAGGTTCTTGAAAGATCTTGAAGAAAGAACTTGATTAGAAGCTTTGAAACCCTAGCTTGAAGGAGAAAAATCAAGAAAACCTTGCTTGAGATTTCTTGAATTAGTTTCTTGAAATCTCTATGGCCAAGATATATGATTTTCATTAGTGATTCATAATTGTATTGAGGAATTTCAGTTTGAAAGAATGGAATTCTTGGAGAAAGACTTACGTCGAAGAAGAATCTTGAAAGAGATTGAAAGAATCTTGAATGGAGTCTTCTACTTTGATTTTTTTTCTTAGGGTTTTGCCTGAGGGTTTGAGAGAGAAGAGAATGATGGATTAAGAGATGAAAATCTGATTGTTTTGGATCCTTACTTAGTAAAGAAATTCTTTTAGGGTTTTCTTAGATGTAAAAAGGCGAAACCATTTTTTTAAATGTTTTTCTGTCGGCTAATTCGTAACAACACTGTATAAGGTTACTAAAATGGTCATAATTTTTTACTCGAACTTGGATTGCTATGAAATTGGTGGCAGTGAAAAGAAGATTCAAATACCTTTAATTTGATAGGTTATGGGCCACGTAACTCTTTCTAATCTAAGATATATGATCGTTTGAAGTTGACCCAAGTAGAATCGTACATCAAAACTTAATCGATAAGGAAACTTTCAACTCTAGTTTGTGCTAGGAGTTACTAGTGACATTGAATGTATAAGTATGTAATATAGCTGAATAACACATAACTAAAAAAAAGGACTAGAATGGATATAGATATATACTCAATTGGATGTAAATAAATAAAGAAATGAAATCATTAAAATTTTACAAAATACTTACTCATCTTTTAACTCAACATAATAAGTGATATATAAAAATACACTTTAACTCTATTGGGAGATTCTCTAACTGAAAACCATCAATATAAGCTACGTGATGATACAGTGTCTCGCTCGTGCTGCCAGAACTGTCCTATAGCTTGCCGGGATATAGGACTCCTCAATTAAGTGGATCCACTAAGTTATGCTTAAAAGTAATAAGGAATCATCTAAAAATAATGATCATTTACCCATGTTGGCATACATGGTTTATGGAAGCAGTAAGTTTTTTGAACTCTTCCTCATATCGGTGCTCATACGACGTCCAATAATATATACCATGCTCTTATGTTTAAAAACATAACTCTTCCTCTGATTTGAGATAATTGCTCAAACTACCCTCTTAAAAGAGGTATCTTCTCTTGAAATATCTTTTGAACTTATAACTCATTTAGAAATCTCAGTTTCTCTTTTATCAATGCAAAAATGGATACCTCTGGGAATACATAGTCCCCTTATACTCTTACTCAATTCACACTTGAAAATTCTTTCTCAAAAACATATCAAAATTATATTTTAATATGATCATTGATGACTCGGGAAGTCATACTACATAAACATTGATGGTATATCTAGATACCATACTGCTCATACATTGATGGCATACTCGATTGTCATACTAATCATGTTTTAGAAACTCTTTTCTCAAATCTCATCATTACTTTCTCAAAACTTAGTTTAAGAACTCAAGTGTTGGCTTTTAAAAAAGCTTTTCAAAATTTATAACTCAAAATAGGGTTCATGCTGAAATATTGACATGAACAAATCAACTCAAGGAACTTAATAACAATATAGAAACTCAATAATTAGGAATAGAATTTTAAAAAGAAACATGAACTCAAGAACTCAAAATCAACTTATCTCAAGAATACTCAAATCTAGGGAAAGAATCTTAGATTACTCTTTTACTGATTTAAAAAAAAGATATATGGCGTGAGGATGAATTAGTCCAACACTATGATAGTCTTACATATCTAGAAGAACAAGTTTCTTGAAGGAGAACTTGATTAGAAACCTGAAGGAGAAAAACCAAGAAAACCTTTCTTGAGATTCTAGAATTAGTTTCTTAAAATCTCTATGGCCAAGATTTATAATTTTCATTAGTGATTCATAATTTTATGGAGGAATTTGAGTTGAAATGAATGGAATTCTTCGAGAAAGACTTACCTTGAAGAAGAATCTTGAAAAAGATTGAAAGAATCTTGAATGGAGTCTTCTACTTTGATTTTTCCTTAGGATTTTTCCTTAGGGTTTGAGAAAGAAGAGAATGATGGATTAAGAGATGAAAATCTGATTGTTTTGGGTCTTTAATTAGTAAAGAAATTTATTTAGGGTTTTCTTTGTGGTAAAAAGACAAAAAAATGACCCCTTTTAATGTTTTCCCGTCAGCTAATTCGTAATAGCACTGTATCAGGTTACTGAAATGGTCATAATTTTTTACTAAAACCTAGAATTGTTGAGAAATTGGTGACGTTGGAAAGAAGACTCAAATACCTTTAATTTGATAGGTTATGGGCCATGTAACTCTTTATATTATAAGAGATACAGTCGTTTGAAGTTGACCAAAGTAGAATCTTACATCACAAATTAATCAATAAGGAAACTTTCAACTCTACTTTGTGTTAGGAGTTTCTAGTGACCTTAATTGATATCCAAAATCATTCCCACACTAAAGAATTTAACTTTACACATATGGGCAATTTAAGAATCACCCGATATGACCGTACAAGTAAATGTAGAATGGTTCGAGTCTTAACTTAGAAATTTTAGGGGTGTTACAAAAGTATGATTGCATCAAATCATATGCCTTCAAGAAAGTTGATAACTTCGCAAACCAACATCTTGGGGCATGCTTCATTTCATACCGTGATTTTCACAGTCTAGAGACCATACTATAATGTTTTACTTTGAAGCTTGGAGGCATTTTCATGTACAATTCTTCTTGGAGATCTCCATATAGAACAATATTGTGAACATCCATTTGATGCAACTCCCACTGCTTTCCTACAGCCACAACTAAAAATGTACGCACTATAACCATCTTGGCAACTGGAGCAAATGTTTCATTATAGTCAGTTCCCTCTTTTCGATGGTTGCCAAATATCACTAGTCGTGCTTTGTGTCGCTCCATAGAACCGTTAGAATGATATTTTATTTTATAAATCCACTTGCACCCGAGTGCTTTCTTTCCAAATGGTAATTTATCAGTTACCCATGTATCATTCTTTTCAAGATCCTCAATTGAATCTGCATTGCTTGTCTTCGCCTTTCATCTTCCACTGCTTCTGAGAAAGAGTATGACTCATGATATGTAGTAATAGCTGCAAGAAAATTTTGTTATCGCAAATAAAATTTGTCATAATTCATATGATGTGTTATTGGGTAAAGCGTACCTGAGGTATGCGTTGAAACAGATTAACTATTGGAAGGATTTAATTTCTGGATGATAGTAGTAACATATAGCATAGGCAATTAGGCTGTTGTTTTATTCGATGTCCACAATCCAATTGAAGTTCATTATTTTGTTCTTCACTGCCCTCCACATCTTGGGTACCAGACATGTCTCCTTATCTTATTTCTTGCGCATCTTGCACCTCATAACTTGTGAATCAGAAATTTTCATCATTGGTTGGTGTTCTTCATGCTCAACTCCAATATCCCCCTCAAAATCATCATTAACAAATCCATTATCAACAATAACTTTTTAAATATTTTCACAAGAACTGGAACTTTTTGAAAAAAATGAGAATTCATTCTAAAAAAATACGACATCTCTTGAAGTAAAGTATTCATCTATTTCAAGATCATACCATACCAAACCCTTTTTACGTTATGGGTATCCAAAAATTGTACGTACGGCTCCTACTCGTAAATTTATCTCCTTTCTTTCTTGGTTATGAACATAACAACGAACCAAATACTCTGAAGTGCTAAGGAGGAGGTTCTCCATGTAAAATCTCATATGGAGTTTTTCCATTTAAAATTGAAGGAGTTCTGTTAATCAAGTAATCTGCAGCCAACACACATTTTCCCCAAAATTTAATTGGAATATGTCCCTGAAAACAGAATGATTGTGCAAAATTCAAGATATGCTTGTGTTTCCTCTCTACCCTACCATTTTGTTGTGGGATTCCGATACAAGAAATTTGAAAAATAATTCCCTACTTTAGAAAATATTTTTTCATACAAGTAAATTATGTCTCATTATTACTTCGAACAATTTTAACTTGTTTACTATACAGTCTTTCCACCATGGCAAGAAAATTCAACATCATGCATGACACCTCTTTCTTATTAATTATAATAAATATCCGTACTACACGAGAATGTTCATCTACAATTGTCAAAAAATACGAAGCACCACATAGAGATATTGTTCTGTGGGGACCCCATAAATCACAATGAATGAGTTCAAATTTGTCACAAGCTTTATTTTCACTTAAAGAAAATTCATCTCTAGTCTTGTTAGCATGTTGACAAACATCACAAGCTTTATTCATCATCTCACTATCATTAGTGGAAACAACATTGGAAACTAACTTGGTAACCCTTAAAGAAGGATGTGCCAAAGATTAAGTGTGTCTATCCCATTCTTTATTGCCATTGCTTGCAGTGCCACTCAAAAATAGTAGAGTCCATCCCTTTGTTCACTCACACCAATTAGCATCCTCAAAGTTCGGCCCTGCATAACACACATGTTTTTGGTGAATTGATCAATACAATTAACTTGATCTATCAATTATGATACATATATTAAATTGCATTTTAAACTAGGAACAAAGAGAACATTTTCAAGCTTCAAGTTCTCACTACATTTTACAGATCCCTCTTTTGTAGCAACTATATGTTGTCCATACAGAAGTCCCACGGGATATCCAGCCACTTTATGTAAGTCCGTCATGCACTTCAAGTTTGCAGTCATGTGGTTTAATGCCCCTGTGTCAATTATCTATAAGATTTTGTCATGTTTACCTTTCATCCTCTCACTGTACCTATTTTGTGGTTGTTCACCTTATTGCGCAAAATCATCCATTGTTCATTGCCCAAGCCAACACTGGCCATGTCAGTTATTGTGCCAGATGTTCCTAATCTTTTAGCACTTCCTGTAGTAGTTTGAGCAGCCTTAGAACGTATTGCTCCACCTCGATCATGTTCAACGCCTGATCAAGTTCTTTGTTATTGTGGCAGCCCCTTACCCTTGCCACTAGTCCATCCTTCACCTCGAGGACGATCACCCCACCAATCTAGGTATCTGATAAGCTGAAAGAATGTCAAGAATGTTTACACTTAGTACAATTCATTGATTTGTCCTTCACCTCTCAAATTCCCTCGTCTTGCTATTTGACTGAACCTCCAGTTCGATGACCTCACCTATTTCTTCCTTTGCACGAGTAATGGTATTCACCTTTTTCCACTAGATTAAAATACAGTAGACTCTGTTTAGAGTTAGCAACCGATCTGCAACAAGCATATTACTCCTCACAGTTCCATAGAGCGTGTCATCCAATCCCATAAGGAATTGATGATCTTTTTTTTTCCCTCTCATCGCTTTTCTAAAAGTTCTCCTATGTTACACTTGCATCCATCACATGTACACATAGGAATTTGTTCATAATTCTCTAGTTCATTCCATATAGCCTTCATCCTTGCATAATATGATATAATAGTCATATCATGTTGCTTACATTATGCCAAATTGGAGTTAAACTGTTTAATTTGAGGCCATTGGCAATTGAAAATAGTTCCTTAATTTTTGTCTAGAGATCTTTCGCATTCTCCATATGTGATATGGTTAAATGCAAAGTTGGTTCAATAGTATTTTGAATCCATGACATTAGAATGGATTGTACTGTCCACCAATCCTCCAAATCAGAAGACCTTTTCCGGTTGTGAGATGGTTCCATCAACAAATTCCTCTTTTCTTCAAGCGCACAATGAGGTACGCATTGCATGAGCCCATTCTTCATAATTTTATCCTCACAATTGTACTTGCATGATCAAGTTTCTTAGGTTCTCATTTGAAGACAGATCGTAAGGTGAGATTTTCTTTTTGGTGGGTTCATTCTTTTGTGAATCTTCATTCCCTATCGTGGCTTTGATACCATATATAAACAGAGATAAGTATTTAAAGAATCTGATCTACCTTCTCATTATAGGAAAGAAGAATATATATACATGAGTTTAGTCTCTACTCCTAAAATCTCTCCTAAAAAGTATTCTAAGAATAGTATATTCCCATAACATATCCTACAATATATAATAGAAAATCACATCTCTCACAAATATAGATACACAATATAAACTTAATATATCATCTTGGATAACATGGATAGGGGAGCCCTCATGATTTGAGGGTAAAGCCATGGATACTTTTATAGTTTTTATGGTCTTTTTAGTTTCAGACTATTACGTGGTGTATGAGTTATGTCTGAATCAATTCTATGATTTAGAAAGGTTGTGTCAAATTTAGTAGTGTTCCGTGTATTCTCTTATGTACTTAGTTGGTATCGTTTATTTCATCTTATGCTTTGAGATTTATATCAATTATATCTCTTAAATTGTATTTCATTATGTCATGCTTATGTGAAGTGGCTTGTTTAGGGCCTCTCAGGGACTTATTCACTATGTCACCTCTAGGGTGTACTTTGGGACGTGACAAACTTGGTATTCAGAGCATTAGATTTTAGAAAAGGTCTTAGGATGTCTGATAAGTCGTGTCGAGTAGATTCTTATTCAGGAGTGTAAAGCAAGCTACATTTATGAATAGGAGGATACAAGGTGTTCAGGAAACTTCACTTCTTTCACTACTCTAAAGTCGTGTCATAGAGTTCATCTCTATAAATGTCTTTCTCCTAACTCTTGTCCGATGTTTTTCAGGATACGGCTCCTTGAAGATCTAACGTGAGAAGGAATGCGGATAACAATGTGGAGTCTGAGGTTCTTCAAGTGCCGATCGATCTTTGGACGGAAAAGTGTCTCATGCCAAAATTACAAGCCGCTTTCCAAGTGTCGGATCAAGTTATGATGGTCCAAGATAATGCAAAGGGCGTTTCTTCCATGAACCCAAATATGGGTACGGAGGCAACTAGAGTGAGAGACTTTACTAGGATGAATCCCCCGGAGTTCTTTAGTTCCAAAGTTGATGAAGATACCAAGACTTTGACGAGGAAATCCACGAGATTGTAAATCTAAAATTTTAACTAACTTTACATGTAGAATTGCAAAAAAAAAAAAAATTAAAAAACAAATAAAATAAAATAAAGCCAAAATACAAAAAAATAATGAGGAAACCGTTCTAAAGCATTGGCTTTCTTATACCTATCTTGACCCATTTGTTATTTTGAACCGTCTGGTTCAACCGTTGTTTTGCTCTGTCCTGTTTATCACTTGCCTTATTCTGCCCTATTTAAGCCTTGTCCTTGTCCGTCCCGCCTTTATCTCATTGTCATCCATACTAATTAGTCCTAGTTTGCACAACTTTTATTTTTGCTCTTCCATTCATTTATTTTATTTAGTAATGACTTTGATTTGAGAAAAATGTAAAAATAGCTACTCCTTCTATCCAACAATAGTTATCCACTATTAATTTGACACAAGGATTAAGAAACACTAAATGATATGGGTAATTTAACATAATCATCTTTATTAAATATAATTCATCTAAACATTAAAAACTAAATAGTAAGTATCAGTTTAAGCGAAATTATCAACCTTAATGATATCAGTACAGTATATGATACTAATTTAGTATCAGTTAAGCGAAAATTATCATCCTTAATGAATGGAGGGTATGACCTGTAATTATTTATGAGAAATGGGTATTTCAGGAATTACTTTGAGTTTGGTTATGAACTTGTAATTATTTTGGATTTTATAGCCCATTTATGTAGTTTTTCCATTTATTTAATAGTAATTTTAGGAATAACAAACATAAAAATCATATTTGTGCTCTATAGCTACAGTTTTGCTATTTGTGCTTCGTAGCAAACATAATTTGTTATGGATATGTTTCTTTATGGAGCATCTGATTTGTATAAATCGTGGTGATTTGTATAAATCGGCTGTATGTGTCTATGAAAATTGTGTTTGTATATGTAATGTTCTTTGTGTTAGGTTAGAGTGGCAAGTGAGATTAGGAGATAGAGGAGAGAGGCGAGCGAGAGAGAATAGAGTGGAGAGATGTGAATTATATATGTATATCAGCTAGATAATTGTATGTATGTAACTACTATGTATATGTATCAATGATTGTGTTTGTATATCTGCATAAAATTTTAATTTGTATACAATTGAATCGAGTTAATATACAATTGAATCGAGTTAAAACATTAGTATTGTATATCAAATCTGTCTCACTTTATACAAACACAAATTATACATTGTATTTGTATAATTTGTGTTTGTATAAAGCGAGAGAGAGAAAGGCAAAAGAGAACTAGACAGAAAAAGATTTGTATTAGTATAATTACAAGTGTATAGGAGGGAGAGATATGTATTTGTATTTGTATATACAATCTCTCACTTTATACAAATACAAACACAATTTATACATTTGTGTTTGTATAAAATGAGAGAGGCGGGGGAGAGAGCTAAGAGAGGCGAGCGAGATTCAGGGGAGAGAGGCGAATGGCAATGTGTTTGCTGCGAATTAGAATTAAATGAAACTATAGCTATATCATTTGTTTTGAATTGATAGTTTGATATACTGCACAATTTTCCCTTTATTTAATATCCTTTACCATTTGGACCATATAAATTAATTTAAGTTAGTTGAATTTAACATTTTATTTAGATCACAATTTGGGAAGGAAAAAAAGAAAAAAGGTTAAGAAAAAATTTCACCTGCGTAACCAACCCAGAACGCCTGCACATCGAGGTAAAGTTTCAAATACTTAATTATTTAATAGATTGTAGATTAGAGTCTTATTTAGGATGTTTAGTTCTTACTTGGAGGACTTATATTATTATATTAAAAACTTATTGAATAGACCCTTTAAAAGTGAGGTCGTTTAAATATGACTTTGGAGCTAATGATTTGACAATAATGACTAATGATGAGCCAATCATGAGGGAAGGCGATAGTTTATGGGATAAGTTCACCATTTGGTTTATGCTATGCGTACAGGGAATTTTATGGAATAATTATGGGGTTCGGTGGGTTAGGCATTGTTCGTGACTTGGCTTTGATTTTTGGGTTTTATTATGATTCATGTTTTGATATATGGGTATATGTAATTAAATATTAGGTGTATTTTATTATATGAATATCATTATATTTATATTATTTGGAGGAATTAAGACTTAACCCTACGCTTGAAATTTGAAAATATAGAGTTGACATGTTATTTGGCATCATGATTAGGACTTGATTATAGATTTGTATGAGCTTTTGGGTCTAGGCTAGACATATATAATATGGGCATTGTTAGTTTCGAAATCTTGTTGTGATTATTTATTTGAATAGATTACATTGATTTAGAAGCCCAACGAAAGGGGAAGGCTCAAGTCTAGAGTCATTGTTTGATTATTTGAGGCAAGTGGATTTCTCGACCCTTGTTAAGTGTGTAGAATCATGTATTTTCTTGTGGTATGTGTTAGGGAGTAATGAGACTTGATGATTGGTTGACTTGTTCATATTGAATAATTCTAATGAGAAAAAACGGTAAGAAAAGACAACTTGATTATATATTGATGTGTGATGTGTTAAGAATGATTGGACAGAATTATTGATTCATAATTGATGTTGTATCACGATTGTGTTGTTTTGAATTGTGCATTGATATGTAAATGGTTGTCTCCTCATTAATTGTGTGAACGTGTCATTTGCATTGGTTTTGAAACATGATTGTGAAAAGTGTTATGTAAACTGAGGAAGAATGAGGAATTAAAGATGATGTATCATTTCAAGGGATGTGTCGTATGTCCAATGGATTCTATTATCGAGGGTTGTATCACATACCACAATGCATGCATGTACTGATAAGTCCCCCATGGGTCCCGTACTAAGAGACAGCGGGTGTGTATCACTAGGTCAGACATGTATCCATACATGGCATCGCATTTCATTGTATTACATATCTTTATCATGGTGGTGAATGCTTTTCTATGGAACTTGTGATTATTGAACTTCATCCAGTCTATTGTTGATCAGTTATCATTGGAGTGTTGTTGTTGATCTATGTGCTATTTAAATTATGAACTATTAAGTTGGGCTTGTCATGCCCCGAGCCTACACCCTAGATGTGGCCGACACTCGAGAACCATTATTGGTCCTCAAGCGAACCCTTGGTCTGGCTGACTACTTAGAGGAAGACTTACTCAAGCAAAATGAGACTTCAAGTGCATAATTAAATTCAAAACGTCTCAATTATAACTTACTCAAGGAATATCTAAAAATACTTAATAAAACATAAGTAATTGTCTCAAGGTTTAAAAACATCAACAAGGAAATTAATGAAAGACTCCTCAACTTCTAGCTATCTATGAAACCTCAAATACTAAGGTAGATGTCAGAATAGAACCCACGACAAGTTAACACAAGCAGAAAATAAGTGTGAAGCCCTCCAGAAAGAAAGGAGGTTCACCAAAGCAAGTTGGAATACAAATGGTATCAACAAAGCGCCTATTATTGACCTTGAACACATGTATTTGCATCAAAATAAGACGCACGTCGAATGACATCAGTACACTGAATGTACGAGCGTGCAAGGGGAAATTGAAATCATAGATAACTGAACTGACTAGGCTGGAAGACATACTACCTCAACTCAACTCCAATATAAAAGCAATAATAAGTGAGGAATAGTTAAAGCTTTAAAAACAGTAGATATCAACTCAAGATGTATAAAAATACAGTAAGTTATATTTTACTCTTATTTGGGAGATCCTCTAAATAACAACCATCACTATGAGTTATGTGATGATACAACGTCTCGTCCACGCTGCCAAAACTTTCCTATACCTTACTGGGTATAGAACACCTCAACTAAGTGGATCCACTAAGCTATGGTTAAAAGCAATAAGGAGACGTCTAAAAAGTACGATCCTTTACCCATGTTGGCTACATGGTTTATGAGGAATGCGAGTTGTCTGAACTCATCCCTATATCGGTGCTCAATACTACTCCAATAATATATAGACTCATGCTCAAATGTCTAAAACATAATTCTTTCTCAATTTGAGGTAATTACTCAAAAGATCATCTTAAAAGAGGTAATACTCTGAAATCTCTGAACTCATAAACTCATTTAGAAATCAATGTTTTTCTTTTTTAAATGTAAAAGTGTTACATTTGGGAATACTTAGTTCCCTTATACTTTTTTCAATCATGATACAACTCTTATCATTCTCATATTTACCTTCTCAAGAATTAGTTCAAAATCATTGTTGATTACAAAAGAATTCTCAAAATGACTCAAAAAGACCTCTTGAACTTTCCTCTTAAACTCACTTTAGTTTGGAATGTAAATTAATACATGAGATTTGGACATGTAGGATCACTCAAGGATTAATGGAGACCTTAGAAACTAATACAAAGAAGAGAACACACTCACGATTCAAAAGGAACACGTTTGGAAAGAAGCACGAATAAAAAGGACTAGGAGACCATGACACACTGGTGGCGTGTCGCCCCAGGGACTGAACTTCTGAAGTCAGGCCTTGGCACGCTGCTGGCGCGTCACCCTAGGGTCTAAATTACTGAAGTCAGGCCTTGGCGTTATAGTGGCATGCTGCCCCAGGTCCCTACCCAAAAAATTCCGATAAATTTTTTTGCTCAATTTAGGAACCTAACTTGTCTAGAATTGGGTGATTTCTTCTTAATTTTTATTCATTCTCAAACCCAACACGAACTCATAGAAATTACATACAATCCCTTTCAAAAATCACAAATCATACTCAAGATCCTCAACCCAAGAAGCTCAGAACTTCCATTGTTAAAGAATGAAACTAAAATAAAGAACTACTCAAGAATCTCTTCACATAACGATTTCATTGATGAATTCATTGATGATTTAGATGTATGGTTTGAGGAAGAATAAGTCAAACACTGTGAGAAGCCTTACATACCTGGTAAGAATGATATTCTTGGCGAAAACCACAAGTATTGAAGAGCAATTGAACTTAGCCCTTTTTCTCTTCTGGAAAGCTCGCTCTAAATCCCTAGGTGTTTTGGAATGTGAATAGGTTATTTAGAATATGATTAGACCCTTAATTGGGCCAGTAAAAATGTGTTAAGCCTAGTGGGAAAACCCAAATACCCTTTTCTAAAATGCCTTAAATAGAGAGGCATCACTCAAAGGGGCATAACTTTTTACTTTGCGCTCGAAATTGAGAAACTTGACGTCGTTGGAAAGAGGACTCAAAGACCTTTAGTTTGATAGCTCATGGGCCACCTAATACTTTATGTTCTAAAAGATAGTCGTTGTAAGTTTACCCAAAACCAAAAATTGATGGGTAACTTGTACGAACCTCTATTCAACTCTTTTGAAGTCCGATGTGTTACAATATCTTTCACTTGGAATGTTTATCCTCGAATGAGGTCACACAAAGTAGAATAGGGGTGGGAAACATCTAACAACGCCCAACTCAATCACACAACATGAAATTAACATAAACTCAGCATATCAACTTACAAAATACTTTACAAAGAGTTAGTACCTTAGTTTGGAACTAATTCGAAAGGAAAGAGATGAAGGTATCTCTTCTTCATATCTTGTTCAGCTTCCCAAGTAGCTTCCTCAACAAACTGATTCCTCCATAAGACCTTGACTGATGCAACCTCTTTGGTTCTCAATTTGCAAACCTGAAGATCAAGAATCTGAACGGGCATCTCCTTATAAGATAGGTTGTCCTTAATATCAACATTATCAGTAGGTATGATAAGTAAAGGATCACTCATACACTTCTTTATCATAGAAATATGAAATACCGGATGGACTGCTACTAACTGTGACAGTAGCTCTAACTTATAAGCTACGTTGCCAATTCACTTGGATATCATGTAAGGACTAATGTATCGGGGACTGAGTTTTCCCTTCTTACCAAATCTCATAACACCCTTCATAGGTGCAACCTTCAAATAGACCCAATCATCAACCTCAAATTCCAAGTCTCTTCTCCTAACATCTTTATAGGATTTCTGATGACTTTGCATTGTTTTCAGCCTTTCCTGAATAGTCTTCACTTTCTCCATGGCTTGATGGACCAAGTCTGGCCCTATCTATTCAACTTCACCAACCTTAAACCAACCAATAAGTGATCTACATCTTCGCCCATAATGATCTTTATAAGGAGCCATTTGAATACTGGAGTGATAATTGTTATTGTAAGCAAACACTATGAGAGGCAAATGGTAATCCTAATTACCTTTGAAATCTATGACACATGCCCTCAACATATCTTCTTAGGTCTGAATTGTGCGCTCTGCTTGTCCATCTGTCCGAGGATACAAAGTAGTCTCAGATTTACCTTCAAACCCAAGCCTTTCTAGAAAGACTTCCAAAATGAGTGATAAATTGAGCACCCCTATTTGAAATGATAGACACCGGAACTCCATGAATTTGGAATATCTCTTGAATGTATAATCTCGCATAATCTTCTATTGAATTTTTAGTCATTACTGACAAGAAATGGGCTGATTTAGTCATCCGATCTACAATCACCCAAATCGAATCATGCCTCCTGCTAGATCACAGCAAGCCAGTAATGAAGTCCATATTAATCATCTCCCACATTTACTCCAGAAAAGCTATGTTCTGAGCCACACCACTTGACCTCTAGTGTGACTAATTGGAAATTTAGGCACTTAGCAACGAACTTTGCAATGCACCTCTTCATACTACTCCACCAATAGAATTCTCTCAAGTCATGGTACATCTTTGTGGAACTAGGATGGATTGAATATCTGGAACTATGAGCTTCTGCCATGATCCTCTCTTGGAGCTCATCCACCTTTGGTACACACAATCTACCTTGATATCTCAACACACCATCTCCCCCTTGTTCGAAAGCTATTACTTCTTTCTTATGAACATTTGCCTTTAGTTCAAGTAAAAGAGGGTCTTTATCTTGTTTATCCTTCACTTCAAACACTGGTGATGATTCAACCTCATTTATCGCCGCAATCCCAACTTCACTGGAATCTAATAAACGGACTCCCAAACGGGCAAGTCTGTGAACCTTCTTAGCTAACTCTCTCTTGCCTTCCTCAACATGAGCAATACTTCCCATGGACAACCTACTCAAAGCATCATCAACAACATTAACCTTACCTAGGTGATATAGGATACTCATCTCGTAATCCTTGAGCAACTCTAACTACCTTATTTGTTTGAGGCTAAGCTCCTTCTAACTGAAGACATTTTGGAGGCTCTTGTGGTCAGTGAACACATCCATATGAGCACCATATAGAAAGTGATGCCATATTTTGAAAGCAAACACTACCGCTGCCAACTTGAGATCATGAGTCAGGTAATTCTTCTCATGAATCATAAGTTGTCTTGAGGCATAGGTTATAACCTTACCATTTTGCATTAATACACAACTAATCCAACTCTGGACACATCACAATAAACAAAAAGGCCTTTCGTACCCTCTGGTAGGGTCAACACTGGAGTAGTACTCAATCGATTTTTCAATTCCTGGAAGCTATTCTCACAAGCTTCAGACCATTAAAACTTAGCCATTTTCTGAGTCAACTTAGTGAATGGGGACGAAATGGATGAAGATCCCTTGATGAACCTTCTATAATAATCAGCCAATCCTAAGAAACTCCTTATACCAGTTAGAGATGTAGGTCTGGGCCAGTTACGTACTGCTTCAATATTTTGAGTGCGAACTCGAATCCCCTCTCTAGATACAATGTGGCCTAAGAATTCCACAGATTCAAGCCAAAACTCACACTTAGAAAATTTGGCATATAATTCTCGATCCTTGAGAGTTTGGAGGACTATTCTGAGATGACTAGCATGATCCTCTTCATTCCTCGAATAATTAAATATGTCATCAATAAATACAATAATGAACATATCAAGATACAACTTAAAGACTATGTTCATAAGATCCATGAACGTTGCAGGAGTATTGGTCAAACCGAAAGACATAACAAGGAACTCATAATGACCATAACGGATCTTGAATGTTGTCTTCAGGATGTCAGTTTCTCTCACTTTCAACTGATGATAGACAGATCTGAGGTCTATCATAGAGAAGCAAGTGGAACCCTGAAGTTGATCGAAAAGATCATCAATTCTCGGAAGAGGATATTTGTTCTTTATGGTGACCTTGTTCAACTGGCGGTAATAGATACACATTCTAAGAGAACCATCTTTCTTCCTTACGAATAAGACCAGAGCTCCCCAAGGTGAGACACTAGGTCGGATGAAACCATTATGAAGAAGATCTCTCAATTGCTCTTTTAACTCAGCTGGAGTCATTCTATATAAATGAATAGAGATAGGTTGAGTATCAGGAAGAATATCTATTCCAAAATCTATTTCTCTCTCAGTAGGACTCCGAGAAGATCATCTACAAAGACTTGTGGAAACTCACTCACAACTGGAACTGACTGGATATGTGGTGTCTCAACACTAGAGTCATTAACTCTGACTAAGTGCTAGATGCACCCTTTAGAGACTAACTTTCTAGGGTTAAGGTATGAAATGAAACGACCATTAGGCACTGCTGTACTACTCCTCCACTATAAGGCATACTCATTAGGAAACTAAAACTTGACTACTCGAGTTCTACAATCAACTAAGGCATAATAAGCATGAATCAGTCCATATGTAGAATAACATCAAAGTCCACCATATTTAGCTCGACTAAGTCATCCATGGTGTCCTTGTGTTTGGAAGGGATGATACAATCATGATAAACTCTTTCTGCTATAATAGACTCTCCAACAAGTGTGGAAACACTTAAGGGCTCAAGAAGCTACTCGGGGAAAATATTGAACATCATGACTATATAAGGAGTAATAAATGACAGACTCACACCTGGATCAAGTAATGCATAAACATCAAAAGTAAAGACTTTAAGTATACTAGTAACAACATCTGGTGAGTTCTCCTACTCTCGGCGACTGGTTATAGCATATAGATAGTTTTCTTCTCCGGCTGTCCTAAAGTAGCTCCTCTTCGAGTAGCTCTGTCTACCGGAGCCACTGAAGAATATTGGGATCTATTGCCCTCATTACCCTTCTTGTTCTTAGGAAACTCTCTCATAAAGTGACCCGTATGACCACACTTGAAGCAGTCATTGGAGCATCACGACACGATCTTGGGTGGTTTCTACCATACTTAGCACATATGGGTGTCCAAGTAGTACTTTATGCCATACTACCCTGAGACTGAGTAGGTAGAGCTTTGAAATTGTGGGAGTTATGGTTCCTGAAATCACCTATGTTCTTTGATGGACTCGTGATTTGTTGTCTTAGCCCTCTTACTGCATAACTCTTCCTTGTCTTTCAGCTTATCTTCCTCAACTTGTTGTATGCGGATCATGACCCTGGCTATGTCCATGTCTCCTATCAACATAGCCCCCTTACCTTCCTTATTTGACAAGCGAGATAACCTAGACACAAACTCATTATGCTCCTCATATCGGCCACCATCTCTGGAGCATAACAGGATAGATGAATGAACTTGAGGTTGTACTCTTGCACACTCATAGATTCCTATTTCAGATTTAGAAATCATCTTACCTTTGCTTCCCTTAGCTCGCGGGGAAAGAAATGTGCCAAGAAAGCCTCTTCGAACACAGCCCAACTCAAAGGTCATGCCCTTTCTACCCTGCTCTTCTTCCATTGATCGTACCATATGCTAGCAACACCTTTGAGGAGATATGAAGCTAACTCTACACGCTCTGCATTAGCAACACGCATAACCTCAAACATTTTTTAAAGCTCTTCCATAAAGTTCTCTGAATCCTCGGTGATGTTCAACCCTATGAGCTATTGGTGATTCATCCTCAAGAACTCACAAATTTTGGATGTATCAACCTCATCCTAATGAACCACTCTTTGTTGACCAACTTAATTTTCCACAACTTGAGTCAACATCTTGATAGCATTCCCAAACTCAGCACTGGTGACATTTCCTTCAGAGATTACACCTCTGGTTCATTGGGAACCTTTTGACCTTGAGGATTTAAATTCTTCCTAGCAGGACGTCTGTGAACAGGTTTTCATGGAGGCATGATCTAAAAGACATGCATAAGTACGATTTAGAGGGAACTTTTATAGAGTTGAACTCTATCACACGAAAAGAGTAAGAAGAAAGTGAAATATTTCCAAAATGTCGCAGCATCCTAATTATAGATGTGGTGTGCTTCTTCACACCGATAAACAGGACCCTACATACACTATTTCATAGACACCATAGGACTCTTGAACTTTGTTTTCTGATACAAAGTTTATCATGCCCCAAGCCTACACCCTGAATGTGGCTGGCACTTGAGAACCATCGTTGGTCCTCAAGTGAACCTTTGGACTGGCTGACTACTTAGCGAAAGACTTACTCAAGCAAAATTGGACTCGAATTGCATATTTAATGTCTCAATCATAACTTACTCAAGGAATGTCTAGAAGTACTTAATAAAACATAAGTAACTGTCTCAAGGTTTCAAAACATCAACAAGGAAAGTAATGAAAGACTCCTCAACTTCTAGCTATCTATGAAGCCTCTAATAATAAGATAGATATTGAGACAGAACCCACAACAACTTAACAAAAGTAGGAAATAAGTATGAAGCTCTCCAGAAAGAAAGGAAGCTTACCAAAGCTAGTTGGAATGCAAATAGTATCAAAGAAGTGCCAACTGTATCTGCATCATAATAAGATGCATATCGAATGACATCAGTACATTGAATGTACAAGCATGCAAGGGGAAGCTAAAAGCATAGATAACTGAACTAATAAGGTTGGATGACATACTCATTGAACTTAACTCCAATATAAAAGCAATAATAAGAGAGGCAATACTTAAAGCTTTAAAAACAGTAGATATCAACTCGAGATGTATAAAAATATAGTAAGTTATTCTTTACTCTTATTTGGGATATTATCTAACTAACAACCATCACTATGAGTTATGTTATGATACAACATCTCACTCACGCTGCCAGAACTGTCATATACCTTGCCGAGGTATAGAACACCTCAACTAAGTGGATCCACTAACCTATGCTTAAAAGCAATAAGGAGTTGTCTAAAAAGTATGATCCTTACCTATGTTGGCTACATGGTTTATGAGGAATGTGAGTTGTCTGAACTCATCCCCATATTAGTGCTCAATACTACTTCCAATAATATATAAACTCATGCTCAAATGTATAAAATATAAATATTTCTCAATTTGAGGTAATTACTTAAAAGATCCTCTTAAAATAGGTAATACTCTGAAATATCTCTAAACTCATAAACTCATTTAGAAATCAATGTTTCTCTCTTTTTAAATGTAAAAGTTTTACATTTGGGAATACTTAGTTACCTTATAATATTTTCAATCATGAATACAACTCTTCTCATTCTCATATTTACCTTCTCATTCTTATTTTTAAACCATTGTTGATTACAAAAGAATTATCAAAATGACTAAAAAAGACCTCTTGACCTTTCTTCTTAAACTCACTTTAGTTCGAAATGTAAATTAATACATGTGATTAGGACATGTAGTATATCTTAAGGATTAATGGAGACTTTAGAAGCTAATACAAAGAAGAGAACGTAGTCACAATTCTAAAGGAACATGTTCGGAAAGAAGCAAGGAAAGAAAAAGGAACAGGCGACCCTGGCACACTGGCGGTGCATCGCCCTAGGGCCTGAACTTCAGAAGTCAGGCCTTGGCGCATTGCTGGAGTGTCTCCCTAAGGCCTAAACTACTGAATTAAGACTTTGGCGCTATGGTGGATCGCTGCCCCAGTCCCCTACCCAGAAAACCGATGAATTTTCCTACTCAATTTAGGGTCCTAACTCTTCTAGAATTAGGTGAATCTTTTTTATTCTAAAATCCAAAACAAATTCATAGAAATTTCGTACAATCACTTTCAAAAATCACAACTCATACTCAAGATCCTCAACAAACTTCCATTGTTTAAGAATGAAACTAAAATCAAGAACTACTCAAAAATCTCTTAACATAATGATTTCATAGACGAATTCATTGATGACTTAGATGTATGGCGTGAGGATGAATAAATCCAATACTGAGAATACTTACATACCTAGTAATAACGATGTTCTTGGCGGAACCACAAGTATTGACGTGATTTAGAATCTGATTAGACGCTTAATTGGGTCAGTAAAAATGTGCTAAGCCTAGTGGGAAAAAGGAAAGACCAAAATACCCTTTTCTGAAATGAATGAAATGTCTTAAATAGAGAGGCTTCTCTCAAACGAGTATAAATGTTTACTCCAAGCTTGAAATTGAGCAAACTTGGCGGCGCTGGAAAGCATACTCATAGACCTTCAATTTGATAGCTCATGGGCCACCTAATTCTTTATGTGCTAAAAATATGGTCGTTTGAAGTTGACCAAAAATTAAAAATGGATAGATAACTTGTACGAACCTCTATTTAGCTCTTTCGAAGTTCAAGGTGTTACAGGGGTAGTTTTATGCTCGATGTAGTTGTGGAGGTTCAGTTGGAGTGGTAGGAGTACTTGTATTCTATATTCTTAGATTTGTGTTAAGGAATTTTCTTGTCGAGTACTGTGTGGTTTGGTATTAACGCCTTGCTTATACAATTGTGTAAGTTACGAGCTCGGATCTTCGTGATACTCCCTCTTCTTGTTTGAGGCTTCCTGTGGAGATTTATCAAGTAGTTGTTTATCATCTCAGCGAACCTTCTTACTCATATTTATGATTTTGTTCTGTTTTATAGACAATATCATTTGAGACTTGTGTTTTTGTTTCAAATCTATTGTAATACATTAGAGGCTTGTGCACGTGACAACCAGGTTTTGGGGCTTTAGTTAAGTTGACATGTTATCCGTATTATTATTTGTTATTAAACTTTAAATTATAGCTTATTTCCGCACTTTATCATAATGGTTTGGTTTTAGGTTGACTTGTCTTGGTTAGATAAGACGAGTGTCATCACATCCATTTTTGGGTCATGATAGCTCTAGCTAGATAGCAATAGAGCGGGTGTGCGGTGGGTTGAGCCTAACCCGCAAAACTTTTAACTCGCCCCGCTTCACTCCGCATAATAATTTTTTTTCATTTTCAACACGGCTCGCATTGACTCGTCCCACATAATTTTTTTAATATTTTCCTTTTTGATTAAGTTTTATACTAAAAATAAAATTCATAAAAATAAATTTATTTTCTCATCAAGTTGTATTAATTTAATAGATAATGACTTAAAATTTTATTTTATAGAAGTCAATTGGGAAGCATGTAAGAAACCAATTAGTTTTGATAAAACCATTTTTATTTACTATCTTGAATATTTTTGTAATATATCTTAATAAATAATGCTCCAACACTCTTATAATATGTAAAAATTTGAAATTTTGTTTGAACCCGCATAAAATCACATAGACCCGCAACCCGCCAGACCCCACATTAGTTTTTAAAAAAACCACTCCACCCCACCCCGCATCCCAGAAAGTATATACTCAGTAGTAAGCATAGATACAGAAGAAATAAATACTCAATCAGACACATCTGACTCAGAAGATGATAATTTAATTAATGAAATAGGAGTAGAAAGAAATCAAGATTTTTTAGACAACATATTAATAAATACTATGATGAATATTTCTCAAGAATGTAGTCATGAGTTTGAAAGACTAAAAGGAATAGATAGTAACCAATGTAATATATGTAAATGGTATCCTAGTAAAATAAATAGGGCCAAATTTAAAAATTGTTATATGGAAGCTTGTATTAGTTGTATAGAAAATAAATTAAACCAAAAAGTAAATAAAAATGAAGTACAAATTCATATAAAAGACCAGGCTACTAATCTAAGACTAATAACCCTAGAAACAAGAATAAATGACTTAGAACAAAGAATAACTAAATTAGAAAAAGGAAAAGAAAAAATAGACGAGGAAAATACACAGTCACAAGGTACAATACATTTAGATCAAATAGAAAATGAATTAATGAATGTAGAAGAAAATAATACTAGTTTAATATGTAATGAAGATAAAAAGTTTGGAACAATAAAAATACTAGTAAGAATAAAAATAAAAGATGTAGAGATAGAAACTTTACCCTTAGTAGGCACAGGATGCACTAGCTGCCTCCTTAATAAAAAGATATTACCACATAATTTATTAGCAACTCTAAGAAATATTAAGGAACCTATACAAGCAATACAAATGGATGGAACGTATAATCTTTACGACTAGTATATAGAAAAAGCACAAATAAGTTTTATAAATACTTGTAACGAATTCTATAAACCAACATATAATATGTATAAAATATTAGTAAGAGATCTTAATATTAAAACTAAACTTAGTATTAGGTTTACAGTTTCTTATACAAAATAACGGAAGTTGTTTATTTTTCAGAGATGGGATACTGCTGTTTAGAAATACAACATACACTCCGATACAAATTAATAAAATCCCTACCAAAGAATTGCCTAATAATAAAGACAATAAAATAAATAATAAAACAGCAACTCCATGTTGTGAAGACTGTGGCAATAATGGTAGTTGTTCTTCAAAAAACCTATATGAAGAAAAACAAGAAGAAAATTATATAGAAGATACATACATAGAAGACATAGAAAAGGATTATACCTTAATAAATGTAGAAACAGAATTTTATAATTTTCAAAAAGGAATAAATACTATAGGAAAAATAAAAAATCCTAAAGACCTAGAAAATAAAGTAGCAATATTAGACGAAATGGAAATAATAGGAGAAAAACCTAATACATTGGGGAAGTAATAAAATTATGTGTAAATTAGACATAATGAATCCAGAGTATACTATAAAAACAGCAACTATAGAAGCAAATAATGAAGACACCGAAGAATTTGGTAAACAGATTAAAGAATTATTAAAATTAGAAGTAATAAGAAGATATACATCTAGACATAGATCAGCAGCATTTATGGTTAGAAACCATAGTGAACAAGTGCAAGGAAAAGCTCACATGGTAATAAATTATAAAAGATTAAATGATAATACTAGAACAAACGCATACAAATTACCCGATAAAAATGAGTTAATTAATAGAATACAAGGAAAAAAGATTTTTAGTAAATTTGACTGTAAATCAGGATACTGGCAAGTATAAATGCACCCGGAAAGCATAGAATGGACAGCCTTCACTTGTCCTGAAGGACATTTTGAGTGGCTAGACATGCCTTTTGGTTTAAAGGCAGCTCCTCCTATCTTCCAAAGAAAGATGGATGATATGTTCGGAGATTATAAGAATTTTGTATTAGTATATGTAGACGATATTTTAGTATTTATTAAAAATATACAAGAATATTTAGGACACCTACAAACAGTATTTAGATTATTTGTAGAATACGGAATAATAATTAGTAAAAAAAAACATTGAACTATGTAAAACACATATAAATTTCTTAGGAGTAACTTTAGGAGAAGAAAAGGTAAAATTACAACCACATATAGCCAAAAAAGTATTAGATATGCCAGATAAGCTAGATAATACAAAAGAATTACAAAATTTTTTAGAATTAGTCAATTATGCAAGAAATTTTATTCAAGACTTAGGAAAAATAGTAGGTCCATTATATGCAAAGACAGGTAGTAAAGGACAAAAACACTTTAATATAGAAGACATTAAACTAGTTCAACAAATTAAGGAAAAAGTTAAAAATATACCAGACTTACAAATACCTTTAGAATCAGATTATTTAATAGTCCAAACAGATGGTAGTAAATTAGGATGGGGAGCCATCTTAAAATCAAGACCAAATAAATATAGCCCAAAAAATGAAGAAAAAAATATGTGTCTACCAAAGTGGACAATACAAAGAAAAAGGAAATATGAGTAGTATAGACGCAGAAGTGTTAGCTGTAATATATGGATTAAATAGTTTTAAATTATACATTTTAAACAAAAATGAAGTATTAGTAAGAACAAACTGCGAAGCGATAGTTAAGTTCCATGAAAAAATAAATAGTAAAGCTAGTAGTAAAAGATGATGGTTAAACTTTATAGATATAATATCTATATAAAATAATATTGTTTTTTGAATACGTTAAAGAAAAAGACAATGATTTAGCAGATAAACTAAGTAGACTACAATTGAAAAATAACAAAGTTCTATTTCAATATGAGACCAAGCATGAGATCAATGGGTCAACAGACAATCGACAAAGGCAAAGGTATTGCCTAGTCAGACTCTTATGCACAGACATTATTAGAAAGACAAAAATTTAGACCTCAGAGTACAACAGACATGATGGAGAGAATACATTTTGGTAAGTTTAATTTAATATCATACCCCAATTGCAATTTATCATTTAGAATAAATCCAGACTGTAATTTAGATAAACCTCAAAAATGCTTAGTAGACAATCTATGGATAGCCTATAATAAACAAGATACTAAATATTTTATTGTTACATCAAATGCTTTATGCCAATATTTTTCAGACAAAAATAGAGACAATAAATTTAAATATTATGTGGTTATACATGGTAAAACTAAAGGTGTTTTTCAAACTTGAATAGAAGTAGTAGATTCTATAAATGAGATAAAAAAATCTGCCCTTTAAAGGTTTTAATAATTTTACTGAAGCATTAGACTATGCGAGAGGAATACTTGGGCCTAATTATTATATTTCACCAGCTCTAGAAAAAGCCCAAATCAAATACCCCGATACAATATCCAAAAAGATTCAGAAAAAATAATATTTTGTGATCATTGTACATCAATGACTGAGGGTTTCAAGAGACTCAATGCTAAAAATGAAATCTCATCTCCATAGTATTGAATTTTCTTGCCCATATCTTGCCCATAAGGTTCATGTGAGTCTTGCATATTATTAATCTGTTCTTCGTCGGATAGTGAAAGACTGTGAATATTGTCTTCTGAACCATTACTTGGACTAGGAATGTCTTTAATAATATATTTGTCTTGGCTTTTTTCTTGAAATTTTTTTTCTAAAGTTTGTTTGATTATTTTTTCTAATTTTTCATTTTTTTTTCTTTTTTAATGAGTCTTTTTGGAAATATTTAGGTAATCTCCTTCGTGAGGAAGAAGACTCATCTTCTTCACTTTTTGGTAAAGTGACAGCCATTAACGAATTTGATAAGTCTTTATCGGTCACCGTTTGAACCGGACTAGCTGTATCATGCTCCGATACAGTAGAGTTCTTAGCATTCAGAGGGGAATGCACACCCGTCTCATCCATTTTTAAGGGAGATGGAGAACTCATATTGTCTGTTCTTGGAACATATTGACTCTGAAAAGTCTCGAGCTGTTTAACAAGTCTCATATTTTCTTGAATAAGGATTTTATTTTTTGTATTGAGTCTTTTGAAACCCTCATTCATGGATGAACAATTATCACAAAATATAATTTTTTTCTGAATCTTTTTGGATGTTGTATTGAGGTATTTGGTTTGGGCTTTGTCTAAAGGCTGGTGAAATATAATAATTTGGTCCAAGTATTCCTCTTGCATAGTCTAAAGCTTCAGTGAAATTATTAAAACCTTTAAAAAGCGGATTTTTTACTCCATTTATAGAATCTATTACTTCTATCCAAGTTTGGAAAATACCTTTGGTTTTACCATGTATAACTACATAATATTTAAATTTATTATCTTTATTTTTGTTTGAAAAGTATTGACATAAAGCATTAAAAGCTGTTATAAAATACTTAGTGTCTTTTTTATTGTATGCAATCCATAAGTTATCTATTAAACATTGTTGAGCCTTATCTAAATTACAGTCTGGAACTACTCTAAATGATAAATTGCACTTAGGATATGAAATTAAATTATCCTTACCAAAATAAATTATCTCCATTAAGTTTTCTGTTGTGCGTAATGGTCTGAAATTTTGTCTTCCTAATAATGTCTGCGCATATGTATCTGGCTGGGCGATGCCCTTGCCTTTGTCTTCTGGCATTTGGCCAGTTGGTCTCATGCTTGGTCTCATACTGAAATAGAACTTTGTTAGTTTTTAATTATAGTCTACTTAGTTTATCTGCTAAACCATTGTTTTATCCTTTAACGTATTCAAAAACAATATTATTATATATAGATATTATATCTATAAAGTTTAACCATCGTCTTTTACTACTAGGTTTACTATTTATTTTTTCATGGAACTTAACTATCGCTTCACAGTCTGTTCTTACTAATACTTCATTTTTGTTTAAAATGTATAATTTAAAACTATTTAATCCATATATTACAGGTAACACTTCTGCGTCTATACTACTCATGTTTCCTTTTTCTTTGTATTGTCCACTTTGGTAGGCACATATTTTTTCTTCATTTTTTGGACTATATTTATTTGGTCTTGATTTTAAGATGGCTCCCCATCCTAATTTACTACCATCTGTTTGGACTATTAAGTAATCTGATTCTAAAGGTATTTGTAAGTCTGGTATATTTTTAACTTTATCCTAAATTTGTTGAACTAATTTAATGTCTTCTATATTAAAGTGTTTTTGTCCTTTACTACCTGTCTTTGCATATAATGGACCTGCTATTTTTCCTAAGTCTTGAATAAAATTTCTCGCATAATTTACTAATCCTAAGAATTTTTGTAATTCTTTTGTATTATCTAGCTTATCTGGCATGTCTAACACTTTTTTAGCTATATGTGGTTGTAATTTTACCTTTCCTTCTCCTAAAGTTACTCCTAAGAAATTTATATGTGTCTTACATAGTTCCATTTTCTTTTTACTAATTATTATTCCGTATTTTACAAATAATCTAAATACTGTTTGTAGGTGTCCTAAATGTTAATCTTTTTATTTTTCTTAAATTGTTAGTTTAATGTAAATTGTTGTACATGTGTTAAAATATTACCCTTAGTATATGGTTAGTCTCTTAACTTCTTAAATAACGACTATGGATTAGCCTGTAAATTCATGTTCTTTACTTTTAGTTCATTTTTTTAGTTGTATATAATCGATTTGAGTGTTAAGATCAATAATTAAAAGGCGTGAGCATAATATGAAATATTTTATTTGATACATCATCTGTCCCTATTTACTTGTTCATTTTTTATTTGACACACTTATTAAGAAAATAATAATTGACATAGTGAATTTATCATTTTACCTCTATTAATTGATAGAATTCTAAAATCAATTTACTCACTAAAAAGGTTTTACCTTTCTCAAAAACATTAACTCTCTAAATAAATTGAGGGTATAATAAGTAAAAAATATTGTTTTTTCTTGATTTGTCAAAAATAACTAGTAAAAAGAGACAAATAAAAATTTGAAATTGGACTAGTAAAAAAAACAAAGGGAGTACAAGATAAAACGTAAGCCTGGAGGTTACCAAATATCGGCTCATTCATTCATATTATTACTCCAAACGACCTTAATTAATCTATGAAAAACTTATACTTATACCCTCTGGTAGACCTTCAACTAGATGATTCAAGTGGTTCGGGCTTGTGTAATGACTTAACCAGCTAGTGATATTGTTCGCTTTGGGTTTAGGACTGCACGACTTTAAAATGTGACATTAGTTGGTAAGACATGCTTACTTATATACCTAACATCTCTTCTGTGTTTTGTCGATTTGGGACTTCTAATTTTAAGTTAGGGTGTCATATATCTCTATGGACTCAGCGTCCTTGAGGTTTGCCCCATTGTATAGGATTTTCCTATACTCTGTACTGAGGTTTGCCCCGCTTTATCAGGATTTGGCTAAACTCAGTTGTAGTCTGGTCCACATCGACAAGGTTGACACAAGAGTTACTCTGATACCATTTGTAACGACTCAGTCTGCTAGTGATATTGTCCGCTTTGGGTCTAGGTCCACACAACTTTAAAATGTGTTATTAGTTGATAAGGCCCGCTTACTTATAATCTCAACATCTCTCATGTGTTTTGCTGATGTGAAAATTCTAATCCTAAGTTGGGGCGTCACAACTTGGCTAAGGATTTACATGATGAACCTAGCCGAGGCCCGATGACTTCGGTCAAGATTAAGTTCAAATGAGGAAAACCTTGGCATTTGCGTGACTAAGGCATGGAAGGTAAGAGTGACTAAGACATGCAAGACAAAGCGTGATTAAGGCATAACAATGGCTGGGAAAATCTAAGACAAGGCAAGGTTGTGATTGTATCTTTAAGACCATATTAACATGAGAAGTACCATAACTTACAATACTTTAATTTTTGTAAATTTTTTTAACATAATTTTCTAAATTTTAAATAATTGAGTTGATCTAATCTACTTTAACATTCATAATAAGTCACCTTAATCCTCAACAAATCGAATGTATCACATAAAATTCTACAAAATATACAAATTTATATATCTCTGACCATGTCATCGGTAATGACATGAAAACATATTCTTTTTCTTTATTATCTCTGTCTATTTTTAATTGTCATGATTTTCTTTTTTTTGGAGTCAAACTATAAGAACTTTGACTAATATTTTATAATGTAGTATTTCATCATATTGATATGCAAAAAATTGTAATTTATAGTGCTTTTCTTATAGTTTTTGAATATCTATTTTTTTTTTGTTTGAAATATCGAATTAATGTAATTTAATTTAACTTTGAAATTAATCAAATTAACTTTCGAAAAGCATAACTTGACAATTAAAAATGGACGGAGATAGTATAACACAAACTTGAAGAAGGGGCGGGGGGGGGGGGGGGGGGGGAAGTAAAAAAAAAAAAAAAAATAAAAGATAACCAAAATAGTCTATTTAGTTGCTAGTGTTGATATGGATAAGTCTCATGAAAATATATAGCTTCTCTATTTACGTGAAGTAGTGATAAAGTTTGCATACATTGTATTCTCCTCAAATCCTACTTATGAGATTTCACTGGATATGTTATTGTTGTTGATGATATGGAGAAATTGCTTGAGTTCTACTTTTTCTCTTCTGCAAAAATCTCTGTAAAGATTTTTTTTCATAGAAACCTCAGTTTGAGATTGTAATAATGATAATGGTGGCTCCGAAAGTGACGATGGTGTTTTTGTGTTCTCCTTCATTTCCCTACTTGCAAAATGTATTATAGCTTTAGCCTGTATTATCGAAAAATAAAAATAAATAAATTTAAAATTATAATAAAAAACTACTCATTAGTTACATAGAAAAAAATTGGAGGAGCCATATTTATCTATCTACTATCAGGGAAAAAAACTTAATATCCCTTAATTATATATTTCGGTCCAAATTTGTTCCTCATGTGATACTTTGGACTAAATATGTCTCTTATACATTAAATATCTAGATCCCATTCTGGGTAAGAGTTAATTTGAAGGACCCAAATTATTTTTATCCCGGCTAACACCCAAAATAATTCATAATTCGATCTAACATTCTGTTTGAAATCGTTGCTAAAATTACTTATTTTTAGAAGTGCTTTTTAAAAATGACTTTTTTTTTAAAAAAAAAAACTTTTGAAAGAAAAAAACAATTTGTGTTTGGATATTCATTTGGAAAGTATTTTTGATAAACAAATTGTGTTTGCCTACGTTTTTAAAAAAAAGTGCTTTTAAGAGTCAAATTACGAAAAAGGGTAAGTACCGATGTGATTTTAATATTAAGATTATTTTTTAGAGAGAAACTATTTTAAATATCTACTACAAAAATTTTAATTAAAATTTTATTTTAATTAAATTAAAATGTACATATTCAAATATTCAATCAATGTTGTACATAAATAAATAAATTGAATAAATTAAATATTAATATAATTTTAACATCATGATTTAAATATAACTAAAAATCTCAAGCAAAATAAATTTAAAATCATTCCACAAATTAAATCACTATATAGGAAAAATTCACCACAAAAATAAATAAATAAAGTCCTTCATATTTTTAATCCTACTAAAGTTTGTTGTTACCTTTATTTCTAATTTTGTAGAATAAAATATAAAATATAAACATAAAATATAATAAAATTATTATATTTAAAAATAAACAAATAAAAATAAAATTCTTGAATGAAATTTAACCAAACTTAGGAGATATGCTAATTAATTAGTGAGAGATATATTGATAAATATGTACATATGAAAGAGATATTTTAGTCTTAAAAAAATAATTTTCGGCTTCTGCTTTTTTTAAGAAGCAGAAATTTTTAGATTCCCCCAACATCTCTCCTTCCATTTAAAAGTAGTTTTAAAGATTTTCCAAACACTTAATTTTTTTTTAAAAAATAATATTTTTTTCTTAAAAAAAAATACTTTTGACCTCCAGACTGTAAAAATGAAGCTTCAAATAACAACAATTAAGTAATGTCAAAATTTATATCTTCAAACCAATAGAATTTGAAGCACCACATTAATTCAACTTTCAAAAATTTCAGAATCAAACACACAAAGTTAACTGTTTTTTAAAATTTTGCAATTTTTTCTTTTTGATGTTTTGAATTTTTGATTGGCAAAAAAAATGAGAATAGTAACTATAAAAATGAGTTTTCATTTACTACGTGCAGCTAATAAGTTGTCATTTTTTTTTTTTTGGAAAAATAGTCTGATATACCCCTCAACTTCGTCATTTAGAGCTGATATACTCCTCGTTCTGAAAGTGGCTCATATATACCCTACTTATATACAAATGACTCACATATACCCTTTCCCTCTAACAGAAATGAAAAAAAAAAAAAATTTAGTTTAATTTTTTTTTTTTTTTTCAAAAAAAAAAAAAAAAAAACTATAATCCCATATGGGAATATTTAATCCTCCTCAAACATATTTTTTTTGACTTTTTTTTTTTTGTTTCAATGACTAATTTAGATTTATTATTTTGGTGATCAAATTTATTTATGTTTTACTAATATTCTTGTAAAACTTATTATAGATGACTAATTTTTTTTTCTTCAAATACAAAAGTTAAATTACAATATAGACAAAAAAAAAAAATTGTTTTAAATTATAATATAGCCAAAAAAAAATAGTTTTAAATTTTTTTCTTTACACTAAGGAATGAAAGAAAAAAATAAAATAAGAATAAGAAACTCAAATAATGAAAATCAAAGAAGTCAAAAAATAATTTATGTATGAGAAAAATTGAAATATACCTTGAACTTTGCTAGAAGAATACTATATACCCCTAAATGATTTTGAAAAAAATTAAAAGGCAAAAATATAAATTTAAAATCAAATTTTTCACTTTCGTTAAATGAAGGGTATATGTGAGCTCATTTTATAATGGTAGGGGTATATGTGAACTGTTTGTATAACGGTAAGGGTATATATGAGCCACTTTCATAACAAGGGGCATATCAGCTCCAAATTGCAAAGTTGAGGGTATATCAGACCCTTCCCCCCCCCCCCCCCTTTTTTTTTTTTTTTTTTTTTTACAAATAATTCATTTACTTTTGTTTGACTTATAAATTGATTTGGGCAAGAAATTATTTTACTGGGTTTTTTTGGGTGTTGACAGGACAAAAATGATTTGGGATTTGAAAATTAATTCTAACCTCTCGTTTGTTTATTCTAAGACTGGGACTCAGATATTAGCATATAAAGAATATATTTGGTTTAAAGTATAATGAAAAAGATATATATGGATTAAAAATAGGGAAAAAGTTCAAAAATGCTCTTTGATGTATTAGAAATGGTTTAGAAATGCCCTCATTTTATTTATTGGCTCAAAAATGTCCTTAACGTATATAAATGGTTTAAAAATATCCTCCTTTCACCTATTGGATAAAAAAATGCCCTTAATCTATTAGAAATAGTTCAAATTTTCCCTCCTCTTAACTAAAAATATGATATCAACTAATAAATACTATTTAATATGCCCTTATTTTGTATGATCTTAATATATTTTAATATATTTTGTGCAATCTTAATATAACTAGACGATCTGAGGAAAATTCAAGTATGTTCAACTACCTAGACCATATGAGGGAAATTCAAGTAAAACTTCAACTATAACTACACCAAAAATTCATTTTATGATTTTTTTTAGTATTTTAAATTGTTATTATTATGATTTACTAGTTTCTAAATATGTAAAATTTACTTCAAATTAAAAATTATATGTCCGAATTCATACTAAACATTAGTTGATTTCATACTCGTACACTAAATCAATCCAAACAAATTAAAACAAAGCAAAACGATACTATGATTTCTACCGAATAAAACCACACATTCAAATTGATAATAGAGTAAGGAAATTGAAGGTGCAAAATATGTATACCTGAACCTCAGTAGCATCAGAAACCACAACTTTTCCATCATAGAATATTGTTAGCTGCTGTTGTTCCTTCTCTTCATCTATGCTTTCTTTATTTCCCCTATAATAAAAATTAAAGGAGAAACAATATTTATCGACTGATCTATCGATTTGAAATTGTCATTTTAAAGCCTATATTAAAAATTGAATTTAGACCATTAATTTTATTCAATCGTTCTTGATCTACACTATATAATATATCTGGCTTGTATATTTTCAAAAAAATGACTACTTACATGGAGTCGAAGTATGGGGCCGGAGGAACAAGTCTGAGCTCCAAATTACACTTTCTTCTCATCTTAATAATTCTTCAAGCTAATGTACAAAGTAAATTGAGCTAAGAATTAATCTATACTGAACTTTGGATTAAGAATAAAATGGACTTTAGATATATATTAGTAGTTCGTAGTAATATTTAAATTATAATTGTGAACTTTAATATAGTATGAAGTTTATTAAACTAGACATTTTAAACACGACTCTCACACTTTAATTTAAAAATGGAATTAAAAAGATGTTAAAACAACTTGTAGAGAAAATGTGGCCCACCTAAATATTCAAACCACTACTAATTACATGTGATAAATGAGGTTTTATCCTATTTTATTTCCCATGACCGTGATTTGTACACTGCCACCTTTATTCTGGCTAATTTTTGCAAATTTGTTATAGCATTCCATCATCCATGTGTTCGAGTCGGCTTACTCTACAACAAACAAATAAATGATTTCTATTATATTATATTTAATGAAATAATAAATATGAATATTCATAATCAACATTTTATATAAATTTTACTAAAACACTTTAGTGACTCTTGATGTAATGATATTAATTAACTCAATTATAGTTAAACGAAAAATTTACTGCCACTGATGTCCCTTTTGTTGCAGGATTACTAGATTTTCTTACTTTTTATTTTTTAGTTTGTTGGTTAGTACTTCTTTCGTTTTAATTTATATGATGGAAACTACTATGACTATTTTTTAAAAAATATTTATGATCTAAACTAAGTCGTAGAAACTTTCGTGATCATAAATTATTTTTTTTAAAAAAAAAGTAAAATGAAAAGTTTGATGTTAAATTTGTTGGGTTTAGGATTTCTTTTTCCCTTCCTATGTGGATAAATAAAAGTCCTATTAGGACTAGCCCACTTTAGCCCATAACCCAAATATTATGTGGCATGTATAAAGCTTATTTGGTCTTATTTTTCAGAAACACAAGAGAGAAAAATCAAGAGAGATTCGTTTTAGAGATTGAGAGAAAAGAGGAAAATCCCATTTTTGTTTCTGGAAATTTTCTGCTTAGGCAGTCCACTTCAGACAGAGTTTACCGCTTCGTTAACCGTTGGATCGTGCTCAAATTTTAACTGGGAGTTCTCAGCTTCTGGTTCTTGCAATTCAATGGTGGAGATCGGATTTAGAGGTCTGTAGCTTCTGATTTGAGCGGGTGAACAGTAGCGCATTTTGGGTGAAATCTTTTCTTTAATTCTCTAGTTTTGGTGCAATCTTGATTTGTTGTTGCTCGTTGTTTGGCGCTTGTTTTGTGGCCAATTTTGGAGAACAATTTTGTAAATCTTGGTGTTTATAGTGGAGCTTTTGGTCCCGTGGTTTTTTACTCTTCACATTGAAGGGTTTTCCACGTAAATCGTTGTGTCTTGTGTGATTGACTTGTTCTTATCTTGTTGTTTTAGTTTGGTTGAATACTTGCTGTCCATTCTTCATATTGCTTGATTTGGTTTGTCTTCTCTTGGTTCAAATTGAAAGGGAAAGTTTAGATTTGGGTATTATTCCGCTGCTATCCTGTCTGGCATTCTTGTTAGTGCCTTGTCTTTCCCAACAAAATTGGCCTATGAGAGTACTTATTTATATTTGTTAAAGTTCTTTATAGGAAGGACAAGGTTGGCACGTAACCAATCCACCTAATTTCGATATTTGCAAAATCGTTCATCTTTTTAAAGTTCTTTAGAATGGACACAACCACTTTTATACTTTATTGGAAATTATTAGCTGATAGAAATTATTTAGGTATATAAAATTCATTAACAATCATTATACGTACTTCCTAAGGAAGCCTTCAGCTATTTTAATTTATATTCGAGGTACGATATATGTATTGAAGTTTGATTAATTTGAATTCGTATCACGTAGGGGTCCATTCAACGAAAGCGCTCTCTATTAAGAATTTTTCCATACTCACAACTTATAAAAAAATCCTACACTTTAGGGAAAAACAACTTCCTCCATTGCACCACATTCTAATTTAACAGTATAAAAGGATATTGAATTGGCAGATTTTTCCCAAACTATAGAGAAGAGGAAAACGTGAAAAAAGAATCAAATTAATAATTATATCTTTGCATTTCGTCAAGCCTTAATAATTATGTATTCGTTTAAGGTAGTTGGTTTGAAATAATAGAAAAGAAGAACGAAAAGATATGATGAAAATCATATCATAATTAAAATTATTCTGTTTGTCCCAACTCATGTGTCCCTACCATTTAAAGCAATTAATATCAAAGAATGTCACTTTTTTTTTTTAAAAAAAAAAACTATTATAAAGAGATTCACTTTAATGCTCATACTTTAATGAAATAGTGTGTAATTACCAAATATTTTTGACTGAGTTTAGATTAAAACTTTTAAAAATATTTTTTTTGTTTAAATCTCATATATGATTATAACTTTTAATGAAATAGTGTGCAATTACTAATACTTAATATGTTTAGAACTGAATGAATAAATCGAAAAAGGTTAATTATAACCTATATAATTTGAGTTACAGATTTTTATTACTGATTGCGAATTAATTTGCTTAAATTCGGAAGTGCTTTCCAGTTAAATGTTGGTTTAATGGATAAATTAAAGGTGTAACTTGTAAATTGATTCGTCATTGTTTTTAAAAAAGGTCAAAAAATATCTTTTGCAACCCAAAAATATCTAGGTTTATTTTTAGAAATTATGGAATAACTCTGTTTGGAAATGAACTCTGTCGAACTCCATTGTTTTTACAGATGCAGGTTTGCACATAAAAAAAAAGAAAAAGGAAAGCATTGGAATGACAACTATGGATAGTTGTGATCACTTGCTTCATGTCCTTGACGTTCCTATTCAATTTGTGGGGAAGACCATCGTTCATATTCAATTTTGGTTTGATATTTTCAAAGTTAACATTTTTAAATATTTTATTCGTTAAATAGTTCAAAATTACATGCTATGCAATTTTAATTTGAATGATCGATAATTGTCCTTATTTTTTTTTTTAAAAGATTAGGATTTTTATCAATTAATTTTGGTAAAATTATTTTGGACAGAGTCTGTTGCATATAAAGAAAATATTGTTTCACTTCCATTAAATCATCATTTTTTTGTTAAATTGCATTTTTACATGTTGTTTGTTATATTCGTTACATTCGTTCAAGAAATAGACTTGAATACAAATAAGTAATTGTATGCGCAGATATTTCATTTGCCAATGATTTTGGGCACATGATTTTGATAGCTAACGATTTTGTAGAAAAAATGGTTTTAAATTGCCTATATAAGCTACTTGGTCCCAAAGAAAGAGGATGGTGGATAAATTTTTTAGATTTTAGGGGTAAAATTTTCAGATTTTTTCACAATGGATAATATCTTTTGTCATTATCTTCTCTGGTGTGTTCACTGCCGAAGTGACGGATCCAAATAAACAACGACCTATAGACCCCGTAGCTCCACCCACGAGCTACCACCACCCGACCAGCCTCACTAACAACCCCCAAGAGACCAACAACTCAACAACAATCACCCATGCGGCCCCTTCTCCCAGAGTTCGACACCCACAATGCAGCAATCCAACTGCTCGTCTTCTTTTTCCCCTTGTCTCTCCCATCGCAAGGAGCTCCAAGATCTAATGAACCAGAACCAGTTTAAACAACCCCAAAATCCCACCACTAAACCACTGATTTCCCTTGCCAGACCCACCAGAAACCACCACCAGACCAGCGAACCTAAACGACTAGAAAACCACACCTAAACCAAACCCCAATGCCCGTTTCACCCACCCAGCCATCAAGTAATGATTTATAGTTTACTCTTGATTTAAACTATAAAAATTAATTCAAAATATATTGAAGAAATCATAAACTGCTGTGGGAGATACCATTAACCAACATTTAAACCATGTGAGATATGACATGGAGTTCAGTGTACTGCTTCCATATCGAAAAGAGAGTGTTTAACTTGTCAAGGTAAGAACCATGTTCTTAAGCTTAGGTGCATCCACTATCTAGTGACAATTAAGACTAAGTCCTATGGGGCATGTAGTTATGGAACAAAGGGATTGCTACTAAAGAACTCTGTCTTTGCTAACGGATGTACCTTCATCCCCAAGTCCATTTGATGCTAAGTAAACTTACAACAAAAACATGCGTAATCATATCATATTCATACTTCTTGAAATGTTAAGAATCTAATAATACCAAATCAATCATAAACTTCATATCATAAGAATAACTCCTTAAAACCATGATTTCATATCATACTCATAAGAGACGCTTATCTAAAACATCTAAATTATGATCATCTTTTCATAATAAGAATTACTTCAATGGAATCATTCAATTTCATAAAACATGTTTGATACTTGGGAGAGTTGGCAAAATAGCAACTTTCAAGACTTAATTGGACATTAAGTCACAAGTCTTGAAAAATTTGTGGTATACCCACTATTTATGACATCACCCATGTGACCTGTTTGCAACATACAAAAGTAACTTCTATGTTTAATATATACACTTTGGTCCTCCCTTCTTTTCCAAAAAACACGAAATAATATGTGTATTTTCATTTATTACAATTATATTTGAAAAAGAAAAACTCTCCAACAAGAAATCAAAAGAGGCATTTTTGTGCTGATTTTGCCAATTCCGGTGAATTTTTCGGCCATATTATTCATTTCACAAGTAAAATCATCATCATCCTACTCATTGCTTTCATTTTATAAAATAATCAAAAAAAATATTGTCCAAGAAGCCACTCAAAAAAGGTCCCATTTTCACCTACTTTTTTCGATTCTGGGAACTTTTTCGGTGAAATCTTCCTCCTCACAACTGAAAATTTCCATTCTTGCTCATTGCCTCCATTGTTATTTCATATATTTTTATTTTTTTTTTGTAAAAAATAAATTCCTCTATTTTTACTAGCTTGAAAAGCTTAGAAATTCCTACTCAATACCTCATTAGTAGATAGATTGTTGTAGTTTAGAAGTCCTACAAATACATTTCTTCATTCCAGTGCTAGAAGAGCATTAGTTACACCCAATTTAATTTATTGACATTTTGTTTGAAGACTTTCATACCAGTCATCAGTCAGTCATCGATTTGATATAGACCGACATCGTAATCTAGGATCGATCAATTTAGTCTATAATGACAAAAGCTGAAGTAATTATTGCTGGTGTTTATTATATGAGTGTGTGAAAGGAGACTGCCAAATGTTGGGATTGAAAATCATCTAGTAAGGTGATAGTGGTCATCCTCTTTCATCGCAATGATTCATGCACAACATGGTTCAAAGCGTAATTGAGAGCGGACAATTGGCGTGCGAGCCAAGCGACGTTCTGATTAGCTATCTAATGAATGGAAATAAAAATACATCTCACATTCATAAAAAATGACAAACAGGTGTTCCTGTACATGTTGAATGTCGTTGTCAATAGCTCTAAGCCTATATTGAGAATAAATATCGTCGCGAGGTCTCTAGTACCTCCGTCACCACACCCTACAGCCGATGACAACAATTTAGTTGAAGATGACAGTTTCGATGATCATTCAATGAATATGAATGTTCATCCAATCGGAAGATCTTGAAACATTCAAGAAAAGCAACGAGAGTGTGGATCGTTCGATTTATGTACTACTTGCTATATAATGTATTGAAAGCTTCTTCCTTTTGCTCTTTTTTGCCCAAGTTTATGTCAATATTATGATAAATATGTAGCCACATACAAATGAATAAAACCAATTTAAGTTTCCTACATATTGTTGTCATTTTATTATTTTTGAATTTTTCAATACATATATTGTCATAGATAATGAATCTAGTCAAACATCAATTAGATGATTTATACTAAACAAATTAAATGGTCTACATAGTCTAAGCTTGACTGAGATCATTATTCATACTAGATAATCTATATAATTAATGAATTTGAGTGTATGGATTAGTGCAATGATAAAAAAAATATTAGTATATAGTAAAAAAAGTAAATAACTAAATATATTATATTATATTGAGGACCATCGATCGGGTGCACTGTAAATTCTAGACTACACACTTTTTCAATAGTAAATCGGATGAATTTTTAGCCTTTACTATCATATTGTCAAAAAGGTAAATAATTAATTAATTAAACTATAAATTATTAAAATTTACGCAATTAAATGAGCTTAAACAAGACATGAGATCATGTAAGAGTCCACGTAGATTGGGGACGACGATTAGAGATGTGTGAGGATGAGTAGTGGTTATATAATCAACATCCTTAGAGTAATGTTGACCAAACACAAGTATGTTGTAAGGTGTAACACCTCGGTATTCGAAAGAGCTAAACTTAGAAAGAACTGAATTGGAAATAGCCAAATCTGAAAATTTGCAAGTTATGCATAAGTTAGGAGTTTTTGATCAATTTCAAACGATCATAACTTTCCACCCATAAGATATCAAATGAAAGGTATTGGAATTCTCTTTCCAACGCCACCAATTTTGCTAAATTTCGAGCTCGTATGAGGGAGATATGCCTATTTGAAGTCAGACTGTCCAGTTAAGGAAAGTTACCAAAAATATGAGGGGTATTTTGGTCTTTTCCTTACCCCATCAGCTTAAAATGAATTATGGTAATATTTAGGGGTATAAACTGATTCTTTTCTGTTTTTAATCCTAATTCATGCTTAGGCTTTTAGAAAAGTGTTCAAGAAGAGACAAGAGGAGAAAGGAGGGAAGTTTCAAGGCGTTTATCAAAATTTCTTGCGGATCGAAGGTTGTTTCTTGATCTCTAAGAGGTATATGAGTTGTCATAGTGTTGGGTTCATTCACCCACACGCCTATTTTAAATGTGATTTCGTTCTCAAAGTTGAAGGATTTGAGTTCTTGATGAGTTTTCACAAGATTCCATTCGTAATTTTTATTGTTAGGGTTTTGATGAGTTCTTGAGATGAAAGTTAGTGATTTGAGGTTTGTTTTGAGTAGATTATCGTGTACTTATGTTGGGTATTCGAATCTAAGTGATTGGGGAAGAAACCATTCGATTTTAGGCGAATTAGGGTCAGAAAACGAGAAAGAAAATTTGTCGGGGTTTCCTGGGGTGGGGGCTGGTGCGCCGCCCTAGAAGTGTGCCAAAAACTTTCCTCTGTTGTTCAGGGGCTGGTGCCCTGCGCCACTCAGTGCGCCAGGGTTGTCTGCCCCGACCTGTTCTCAGTCCTTTGCTCCGTCTGAGTTCTTTCAAAGGGTACCTTTACTCTCCTTTGATTCTAACTACTGTAAACTACTTCTAAACATATAGAAATCATTCATAACATGAATCATAACCTTGAATTCATAATTCAAATTCAAGGTAGAGCTAAGAGTCAAGTCTTGAGAGTTTTTTCGAGTCTTTTACAAACATTTTTAAAACTTGTTTTAGGACTTGAGCATTTGAGTTGAGGAAGAGTTGAGTAGAGTTCATTTTCTTTAAAATTATATATGGGAAGTAAGTATTCCCAAAAGAAAATGTTTTTACATTTAAGATGAGAGGAAACACCGATTTCCAAAAGAGTTCACGAGTAGTTTTGAGTACTATCTCTTTTAAGAGAAACCTTTTGAGTAAATATCTCAAAGTTGAGGATGAGGAAATGTTTTCTTTAAAATATATGAGATAAGTTATATTTTGGGAGTAGTATTGAGTACCGATAGGGGGGAGAGTTCTAACAACTCACAGCTCCCATAAACCATGTAGCCAACGTGGGTAGAAAGGGTCATACTTTTTAGATGATTCCTTATTGCTTTTTAGCATAAAATAGTAGATCCACTTAGTTGAGGAGTTCTATACGCCAAGGTATAGGATAATTCTGGCAGCGTGGGTGAGACGTTGTATCATCAAATAGCTCATAGTGATGGTTGTCGGTTAATGAATCTCCCAAACAAAATTTATTTTGTATTTTTTTCATACAAACTGAGTTATATTGTATTTTCCAATACATTGAGTTGTTATTTATTGTTCTAAAGCTTTTCTTTATATTGCATTATTGTTATTGCTTTATATTGCATTGAGTTGAGGTTGAGTTGATGTAATGACCCTCGTAGTCGTTCTATGAATTTTAACTATTATTTTTATATTAACCTTTTTAGTAGATTTTATAAATAATTTATGACTTATAAGAATGAGTGACATGATTTTCAGAATTAATAAAGGATTATTTTGTTGCTATTAATAATGGAAAAAGAAAAAAATAGAAAAGGAAAAATAAATAAATAAATAATAAAAAGAAATGGGATAATAATAATAATAATAATAACAATAATAATAATAATAATAATAATAATAGTAATAATAATAATAATAATAATAATAATAATAATAATAATAATAATAATAATAATAATAATAATAATAATAATAATAGTAATAATGTTAAAGTTGGCTGCTGCTGTTCGCAACAGCATTACGCAGAAACAAAAGACATATAACGCAGAAGAAAAAAAGAAAAGAAAGGGAGAAAAGAAAAGGAAAAAGGAGGAGAAAAATTGAGATTTTCATCTCAAAGCGTCAAGGTTATTATTCTCATCCTTTCTATTAAATTTTTTATAATTAGGAGCAGATTTTTAGGTTAAAAACGTGTATAATTTATGCTAAATCAAGAAAATATAGGTCTAGGGTTCTTAAAACAAAATCTCAATTTGGGGGTTGAATAACAATCCGTTTTAGTTGAAATTTTGCATGCGAGTTTATTTTATCATGGGTAAATATAAGCTGAAAGAAAATTTTAGATTCAAATTTGGTGGCTCGGGATGACTTTTTGATCCGATTTTCGAGCCGAAACTAAATATAGTAATATTGGTATCATTAGATTCATATTCTTATGAAGATTATATATTGATGGATTGGACCCACTTTGAAGCTTTATGAAAGGGAAAGACTCAAGTCCCAAAGTGATTGTTCGACTATTTGAGGCAAGTGGATTTATAAACTTTGTTAAGTGCATAGAATCGTGTATTTCCTTGTGATATGTGTTGGGGAGTAATAGGACTTGGTGATGGATTGACTTGTCCTAATTGAATAATTCTAATGATGAAAAAGGGGTAGTAAAAGGCAATGTGGTTAATTGTTGGTGTGTGATGTGTTGAGAATGGTTTGAAAGGCTTATTGACTCACTGTTGATGTTGTATCACGATTGTGTTTTTGTTCATTGTTCATTGTTATGAAAATGGTCATCTTCTCATTATTGTGAACATGTCATTTGCATTGTTTTGATACATGGTTGTAACAAGTGTTATATGAATTGAGAAAGAATAAGAAATTACAGAGGATGTACCATTTCGAGAGAGGTATCGCGTGCCGCGACGGATACTATATTTTGAGGGATGTGTACCACGCCACGACGGATACTATATTTCGATGGATGTGTCGCGCGCGCGACGAATATTATATTTCGAGGGACGTGTCGCATGCCACGATGGATGCATGGACATATATGTCCCCTATGGGTCCCGGACTGAGAGACAGCGGGTGTGTATCACTAGGTCAGAAATGCATCACTATACTTGACATTGCATTCTATTGCATTGCACATCTTTATCATTAGTGAACTTGATATTGTGTTTTGCTGATCTTGTGAGTGCCTTTCTGTGGAACTTGTGATTGATGAATATTGAGCTTGTTGTTGAGGATATGTAATTGTTAGAGTGTTGTTGTTGAGCTGTGTGTTATGTAAATTGTGAATTGTTAGGTTGGACTGATTATATGCAGGTTGTAGTTGTGGAGGTTCGATTGGGGTGGTAAGGAGTACCCGTATTCTATTCCCTTAGCTTGTGTTTTGAAGTTTACTTGTTGAGTACCGTGTGGTTTGGTACTCACCCCTTGCTTCTACATTTTTTTGTAGGTTACTAGCCCGGATCTTCGTGATACCTTCTATTCTCTTCTTGTCTGAGGCTTCCTGTGGAGATTTGTGAGGTAGCTATTTGTTATCTCAACGAACCTTCTTACTCCTATTTATGATTTTGCTCTATTTGAGAGACAACGTCATTTGAGACTTGCGTATTTCTTTCAATTTTAGTGTAATACATTAGAGGCTTGTGCATGTGACAACCAAGATTTAGAGGCATATTTAAGTTGATGATGAATTTTTGCATTATATTAAAGTATTAGAATTTTATTTATAGTTTATTTCCGCACTTTATCGTAATGATTGAGGTTTAAGCTGACTTGTCTTGGTGGAACAAGATGAGTGCGATCACGTTCATTTTGGGTCGTGACAAAATGGTATCAGAGCCGTAGGTTCATAGGTCTCACGTGTATACAAGACGAGTCTAAGTAGAGTCTCAAGGATAGATACAGAGACGTCCGTTCTTATCTTCAAGAGGTTATGGTGACTGTTACAAAAAATCTTCACTTCTTGAATGTCCATCGTGCATCCTTTGCCCGTTCTAATTTTTATCGCTTCATTACATTCTCTCTCTATTATATTGTTGACTCGTGCTTGGTTCTTCATGTGAGTCATTGGTGTGTCATGTATGGCTTGGAGTCTAGACCTGGTTTGAGAGTGATAGAGTTATTGAAAGGATTCTTGGTCAGATTAAAAATGTTCAACAATTTGAAGGGGTTGAGTAGGTTAGTTACCAGTAAAGAGAATAGTATTTGTGTGGTATATACGATATTTAGAGTTGTTTAACAATTGGAAGTGGAATGATTAAAAGGATGGCTAGATAATGAACATGTATCTTTGGAACAAACTACAATTAGTAAAGTTATCATAACATGAATGGGTTGCTTAGCGAATGATGAGACTAATGTTACAACAATTGAGGTTAGAATTTCTACTACGGGTTTATATATTAAATGTATATAAAAAAGGGTCATGATACAACTACTACAACAGTATCGATGCTGGTTAAAGTTATGAAGTGTGTTGATTCTGTTATCGGCCTAATCTATAAAAGAATGCATATCGTTTCGGGTTAGAGACCAAACAAATTCGATAATGTTTTGCAGCTACTCAATGGGTAGAAATGATGCGCTATTTGGGTACAATTTTTTTCAATAGGTATTAGGTGTTCTATTGGTGGATCTAACTGACTTTCTCAATGTGGTACTAGTGGTATATGGAAAAGAATACGTCGATTGTTAAGCGTGAATACTAACTACTTAAGGAGTTATCCGTTGTATCACATGCTCGTATAATGAGATTCGATGTTGAATTCATATTTGAGAATCCAACTAGCTCGTTATTATGGATGAATGGGTTAAGTATTGTTTATAAGAGAAAATTTAGTCGTGGATCTTTGGTATGTTATTAATGTATTTAGGTTGTGAAGTGTATCCTGAGGTTCTAAATGAGGAATGATGATTTCATCTTAAGGTCTAAGGGAGTGAATAAATATCGGAATGACAAGCTTATGGGTAAAGGAAGTCCCAAAGAGTATAATTATGTGAAGGGAATTGAGGATTTTAGTAAGAAAGTGTATAAATTTGGGTTAGTCTTTTGGATTTGGTTGGTATAACTAGATTTAAGGTGTCATGTTAATGATAAGGTTGCCTTCAAGATGATGGCAATGGCTACTAAGTATAACGGTACTAAGGGTTCATGATGAATTATGACAAGGATGCGACCATATGATAATGATTTTTTCCAGTTAAATGGATTCGATATGGTAATAACGACTACGAGTATCTAAGGTTGTAATTTTCTACTATTTGGTGAGTAATGTGGTTGTATGGAAAGTTTTAGAAGATGTTGGGACACCGCTCGAATAGAATTTAATGGAGCTAGAGTCATAGTGGAAAAATAATAATAATAATAAATTAGTGGGATATAGTATAGCCTTCGGAAAGAGGTGAGAGTAAGAATATTTTCTCTGATTGCAAGGGCTAAGGAGGTATCTTTAGAAGGGTTGAGAATTGGGTATAGAGACTCGTGATTTCATCCGTTTTGCTTTGGTCATGGTAATAGTGTCATGGGTTAATTCGATTGGTTAATTAGATTGGATAAGATTTGAGAGAGAAGTCAATAGGCGTTCAATTTGAGTGTGGTAATAATTGTTTTTGTGTTTTGAGTTTGATAACTGGCACAGTTGAAATCAGAATTCAAGTGTTTCATTGCAAGTCTACGTTTGTGGTAGTATATTTTGTCAAGGTATGATTGGTAAGGTAAGAATTGATCGATCACATCGAGTATTGAGCATTTGGAAGAACATGTGCAGGGTTGGGTCGTAGAGTTTGTTACTTTTAATTGTTAAAGGGCCTAAGAAAGTACTTCTCTTAAAGTTTTTATTTAGAGGATAATGTAAAAATGTCATGGGTTGTTGGCCAAAGAATAAGAATGGTAAGTGAGTTAGCAAAAAGAACCAATTTTTTGTGTATTGAAGAGTTCAAGGTATTTGAAATTTGCGTCATGGAAAGAATTTAAGAAAGCTGAAGGAATAAGTCATCGCGTATAGATTTTTGGTTCGAAGTTGAAAGGTTGTAGGAATTTTTTCCTTTGAGTTTAGAGAAATGATTATGCAAGGTGGACTGATTCGGTACAAACTGTCTAGGGATTTATCAATGACTTTAATGAAGATTGAGTTTTTTATTTGGGTGAGAAACAATGATGTGTGGAAGATTCTACATGATTATGGCAGGCTAGATTGTTCAAATTATGGTATGTGACTTATGGATGTTAAATGGTGTGGACTGACAGTTCTACATGGTTAATGAGGATTTTGAGGGGATTGAAACTACTTTGTTGATGGGACGATATAGGCTGTTACGATGTGTTAAATAGGCACTTGATGGTGAGTAGAGGTTATGAGCTTATAATATACAAAATTATTGGAGTGACCAAAGATTTCTTTGAGTTTAGGCATGAGGTACATGATGGTATGAATGATAGTTGAAAAATTGTATGTGAAAGTTTGCGTGAAGTTGACATTGGATGTGATTCAATTATTGTACCTTGATGGGGAAGTATTTTTAGATTTAAAATTAGTGCTATCTGCCTTGGGTGGGACCCATATCTATCATGTGATGCTTAAATGGAAAGAGATGGAGCCATAGTTCGAAATTTTTGGAGGCTATAATGTGGTCGCTAGGAAGACTTTGACACTAGTGACGATTTGAAAGTAAGGTAAGTGATGGTGTGGTTATGATGTTTGTTGGTATTAAGTGTGTTGACTTCAATGAAGTATTTTGAAAGCATGTGGTGTTCAATAAACCAAATATGTATACGATTGTAATATGGACTAGACTGGTGATTGTGGGTAGCTAGAAAATCAAAGAAATAGAGTCAGATAAATGAAAATGTTTGATATGGGCACTATGAAAGAAGTATCTAGTATTAGTCGACCTTTGTTCTGTATATTCTTATGTGACCACCTACTTCATTCTGGACATGATTTAGAGCATGATTCACTACTTATGCCCGTGTGTGTTTTCTACATCTATGAGTGAATCCCTAGTGATGGATCAGATGTACTGATCCGTATGTCCTCTTGATAGGTTAGGATCCTTGGGCAAACTTGGTCATTTTAGTTATGATAGATTTGGTGTTGTTAGAGATAGTTAAAGTATACTAATAGTTCTACACACACAACTTTACTTATGAGGACTTACATAAGAGCTACTATGAAAAGTTACAATTGTCTAAGAGTGTTGTTAGAGATTCTGTATGCTTGGGTGTATCGCTCTCAAGGTGGTCACATGATCATTTTTTTCTTTGGGTTAGATAAGTTTGATCCTCGCTTGATGAGTATCTGATGTTTAAAGATATGATTTTTTTTATAACTTAAGTTCGTGGAAAGATTGTGTTGTGAAAAGGAAATCTTGATAAACTTTGTGATGGTTTGTGCATTATGAGTGTGTGGTGGTTGGTTAAAGTTCAATTCTAGTTGTAGCCGGTATTGATTCAGAATGTATCTTGGTTATGTGAGAAAAAAATTCATCATGATGGTTGTGTTATGGTCCAATGGGTTTCACTTTAGATTGAGTTCATGGGTTAGTCTGTGGCATGATAATCATTCCTGATTTGTAGATCTTCCAAAGTTTGATTTGAAAGTTCAGTTCTTAGTAGTTGATCTTGATGGAATGGTCTTAAGGAGGAGCTCACTTAAAGAGATGAATACTAACTGGTGGGTCGTAAGACATAATTTAGACTTTTGGTAACGTCGATTATCTTTTTTTCTTCTTCTTCCTTATGTTCGAGGACGAACATGGTTTTTAGTGGTGGATAATATAACGATCCTCTTAGTCGTTCTATGAATTTTAACTATTATTTTTATATTAACCTTTTTAGTAGCTTTTATAAATAATTTATGACTTATAAGAATGAGTGACATGATTTTCAGATTTAATAAAGGATTATTTCGTTGCTAATAATAATGGAAAAAGAAAAAAATAGAAAAGGAAAAATAAATAAATAAATAATAAAAAGAAATGGGTCAAGCCCATAATAATAAAAATAATAAAATAGAAATATGTTAAAGTTGGCTGCTGCTGTTCGCAGCAGCATTACGCAGAAACAAACAACGAAATATAACGCAGAAGAAAAAAAAAAAAAAAGAGAAAGGGAGAAAAGAAAAGGAAAAAGGAGGAGAAAAATTGAGATTTTCATCTCAAAGCGTCAAGGTAATTATTCTCATCCTTTCTATTAACTTTTTATGTAATTAGTAGAATATTTTTATGTTAGAAACGTGTATAATTTATGCTAAATAAAGAAAAAAATATAGGTCTAGGGTTCTTAGAACACGTAATTAAAGAGGATGTAACATTTCGAGGGACATGTTGCGTGCCGCGACGGATACTATATTTCGAGGGACGTATCGCATGCCGCGAAGGATACTATATTTCGAGGGACATGTCGCGCGCCACAACGGATACTATATTTCGAGGGACGTGTCGTGCGCCGCGATGGATGCATGGGCAGATATGTCCCCCATGGGTCCCGGACTGAGAGACAGTGGGTGTGTATCACTAGGTCAGGCATGCATCACTATACTTGACATTGCATTCCATTGCATTGCACATCTTTATTATTAGTGAACTTGATATTGTGTTTTGCTGATCTTCTGAGTGCCTTTCTGTGGAACTTGTGATTGATGAATATTGAGCTTGTTGTTGAGGATATGTAATTGTTAGAGTGCTGTTGTTGAGCGGTGTGCTATGTCAATTGTGAATTGTTAGGTTGGACTGATTATATGCAGGTTGTAGTTGTGGAGGTTCGGCTGGGGTGGTAATGAGTACCCGTATTCTATTCCCTTAGCTTGTGTTTTGAAGTTTACTTGCTGAGTTTGGTACTCACCCCTTGTTTCTACATTTTTTGTAGGTTACTAGCCCGGATCTTCGTGATACCTTCTATTCTCTTCTTATACGAGGCTTCCTGTGGAGATTTGTGAGGTAGCTATTTGTTATCTCAACTGACCTTCTTACTCCTATTTATGATTTTGCTCTATTTGAGAGACATCATCATTTGAGACTTGCATATTTTCTTTCAATTCTGGTGTAATACGTTAGAGGTTTGTGCACGTGATAATTAGGTTTTGGGGGTATATTTAAGTCGATAGCGAATTTTCGCATTATATTAAAGTATTAGACTTTTATTTATAGTTTATTTTTGCACTTTATCGTAATGGTTGAGGTTTAGGCAGACTTGTCTTGGTGGGACAAGACAAGTGCCATCACATCCATTTTTGGGTCGTGACAGTTGAGTTGAGACGAGGTAAGTTGTTTTCTTCAGATCCAGTTCAAGCTTATGTCATGTTTTAGATTTCCCCTCGCATGCTCGCACATTCAATGTACGGATGCCATTTTGCCTACATGATTTTATGATGCAGGTATAGGTAATCAGGATCATCAACCAGCAGTTTGTTGATCCAGTTGAGTTCCAGAGTTGTTTGGTGAGCCTCCTTGCTTCCGAAGGATCCCTTCTTTATATTTAGTTATTTCATTCGTTAGGATGATCGGGGGTTTTGTCCCAACATCCCTCATAGTATTAGAGGCTTCATAGATAGATAGACATTAGTTCATGAGTCTTTTCATCTTCAGCTGGTTATGTTGAGACTTGGGTTGCCTCTTTGGATAGTTGAATGTTTTATTTTTTCTGAGTATTTCTTTGAGACATTGAGTAAAGTGTGCTTTTGATTTCATCTTAATTATGAGTAAGTCTTCTGCTAAGAGTTCAGCCAGGCCAAGTGTTTGCTTGGGGCCAGCAATGGTTCTCGAGTGCCTGGTCACGCCAAGGGTGTAGGCTCAGGGCGTGACATAAGAATTTCATTTGTTCAACCACAATTCATCCTCGTACATATTTGTTTACTTTACCCAATTTGCGTGGTTCTTATATGATCATATGAACTTGTTTAAACTTATTTAATTATATAGATTTCAATATTTTATTTTTTTATTAATTAATTATTCTGTTGTTAAAATTCTACTACGGTCTATACATATGTATCATAATCTAGTAAGCTTTTATGGATGAATGTCTTAATATAGGCTAGACTATACTTAGTTTGGTCCTCGACTTGTTATAGTCTAGGCTATTCTATGACCTTCATCCATAATAAAATTACTAGGTTAGGATACATATGTATAGACCATAACTAGTCGGATTTTAAAGAAAGAACAATTAATTAATAATAATAACTAATTACTAACATTTACACAATTAAGTGAGGTTAAACAAGTCATATATATGATCATATAAGAGTGCACACAAATTAGAGACACTAATCAAAGATGTATGAAGATGAGTTATGGTTGAACAAATGAAATCCTCATAAAACACTCTTATATGAACATATGACTTGTTTAAGCTTATTTAATTGTGTAAATTTCAATAATTTATTTTCTTATTAATTATTTTTTTGATAATATGCTAGTAAGAGCTATAAACTCATACAATATATTAATTGCAAAGCGTGTTGTCTAGAATTTACAATGGATTTAGTTGATGATCCTCAATATAATATAGTTTATTTAATTATTTACGTTTTTACTATATACTAATATTTTTTTGACCATTACACCAACCTGCATAAACCTTACAAAAAAAAAGAGTGACGATCTATACGGTCCATCATCTATCAACCACACAAGATTAATTATATTCATGATCTAAGAATAGTGTACAACACTAACACAATTTAATTACGTGAGTTGGCAAACATTACTAGGTTATTAGTCAATAAGGGTATAGTTTGATTTATTTACGCTCCATGAATATCGTTTCAATTTTTTTTCCATTAATAATGGAACCCACGATCTATTTGTATACCGAACCAACAAATCTTTCATCAGCCTTTGCATGAGATTTTATACAAATCAACTTTATCTCTCCTCTCCCCAATTCCTTATTTTTCTCCTAAAATCACTCTTACACTTTCAATTTGAATTTCGAATTTCATTCTCCCTCTCCTAATTGCGTTTTCAATTTTGCAAGTAACCGCATAAATCATTGTCATCCTCTTATTTTTCGTTTTTACCTTTGTATATGTATTATGCTTCTTAGTTTTTGGTTATTTTTTTCTCGAAATTTTCTCATTACTCATCAGATTATCAATTTTTCAAAATTAAAAGGGATGATAAAAGTCCATCTAAGAGGATTACGAGAGGTATGCCATTGCATGTCCAAGTTGTTGATAATCGACCTTCATTTTCACTTGATTTAACTCAAGATTTTGGAGTCAATGCAGGGTTTATTGATAAATCTAAACAAATTCTAGAGGAAAAATAAATTACAGAATCGATATCCAAGAGAAAAATGACCTAATTGCACTCCAGGAAGTTATCAACAAAGCTGAGGCAAGCGACATTGAAATTGTTGAAGGAGGAAGCAAGAGGAAAGCTAAAAACAGTGATTTTAATAGTAATCAATCAAGAACATCAGAAGAGGTTGTGTCTGGTTTCAAAAGAACATCTAGTATATGTATAAAACATAACTGTATATGAAGATTTTTATATTTTGTGAGGCATATACAAATTGCTTGAGGCATACGTATATGTTTTGTATATTTAAGTATTATATTGGATTCATATAATTGAAAGTTTTTATGTATACAAATATTTTAAATACAAAATATTTGTGTCTGATTTATCAATTCAAGACAAATTTGAAGAGCATTAAGTGTTTGTATAAAACATAATTGTACAGGCAAATCTATATATTTGTTAGTATATACAAAATTATTTGTTTTTTGGTATATTTAAGTATTACATTCATATACATATGCTCATACATATAAAGGCCAATCTGTATATTTTGTTACTATATACAAAATTGTTTGATATTTTTTGTATATTTCAGTATTACATTCATATGCATATGCTCATACATATAACGTTTATAGTTATATACAAATAGTTTTTATTTATACAAATAATTTATATTTGTATAAAAGCATATAATTATACAAATCTAACACATTTATATATACAATTAACTAACAACACAATTTATCAAACCAAAGCATACCATTTTTGTCGATAAATATACAATTCACGTATACAAATTGTGTTATTCAATTTTTCGAACCAACAATTAGAATAGAGCTGTTAATATACAATTTCTCTATTTTTGTATAAATAACAATACATAATTGCGAACTATTACAATGAATAAAACAATAAAAATTCGTTTTCATTTTATAATATACAAATCAATCATATACTTTTTTGCCGTTCAAAACTTTAAGTTTCCATGAAAGCAACACTAATATTCATGAATTTTGATTAACCAAAAATAATTTCGTTTGATATTGCTTCAGTTGTTTGAGGAAATCAATTGCTATAGTGCTTGTATTGTTATAAAACTCTTTTTTGGAAAAATATTAAATTTAACACGATTAGCTTGAATCATGGGATTATGTAAATTTTATGTTACCTTATTTAGTGTTGTTGTATCCATTTATCAAAAAAATAAAATATTGTATAAAATATAAACAAAAAAAAACGTTATATACATAATTAATGCTCCACAGGAAACTAAACTATACCCATATAATGTAATTAGATAAACTATGCCTATAGAGCGTTATTTCATTCAATTCGTTTGCCATATATGAAATTTTCCCTTTAAATATACACTTTTTAAAATGATAATAAAGTATAAGTCAAATCATATCCAATGGCAACATCTGATTTTCTTAAATATAAATGTCACGACCCAGACCGTTGTGATTGGTATCCACACTAACCCTCTGGTGGGAGAACCACTACTAGAACCCAAACCAAGCAACTAAATAAAAAACTAAGCATTTAAGGATATGAAACAAGTTAAATACTAAAGAACGAAATAGGGAGTTCCCATAAACTCCAAACAAAAGTCTATCAACTAAACAAATGTGGAAGTAATACCTAGAACTTGAAAGTCAATGTACCAAAACATCTAACAATAAACAAAAGTCTAAAAAAGAAGGGTCACAACCCCAAACTAACAACTAATAACTAACTAGAAAAGTCTAAGTCCGAAATGTGGGCATAGACGAAAGGAGAACTCATTGCAGCCTGGAAGAACTGGCCCACGCTTGAATTCGAACGATGATCACTGATCTTCTAAGCAAGGTATGTCAATAGCCGCTTGAAGATGCCCTGTACTCAACAAATAAAGAGCAAGTGCAGTATTAGTACAAAACCACAGTGTACTGGTAGGATCACGTGGCTATCCCACTAAGTGTAACATAAGCAAGTAAATACAACATTATAAACATGCCACATACCGAACATATGCAATATCGATTATCACATGCTCAACAATATACATTTATAACAAGTCATTGGTCCTCTTATGGAACCCAAACCAAACTGTTAGCATATCGGAACGTGGTACCCGATCTAATGTTTATGCCGGAACGTGACAACCGACCCCATAATTATGCCGGAACATGGCAACCGATCCCAATTAGTATACCGGAATGCGGTATCCGATCCAATCAACACACTACAATCACAATCACAATCACAATCACAAGTACATTCTCAATAATCACACAATCAAGAAGTGATTCATGACATATAGCTATTCATATATCTCATTTACTACAAGTGTGAGCAATAATGCAACATTCGCATACATACATGTATCATAATGAAGCAAGAACAAACATACATCACACAATCATAGAATCACAACCATCACCTTCTTAGAAATGAAGCTTGAAACCCTAAGAAACCTGATCCTTCCTTTTTCGGATTCGTTCCGCTTGTTCTTGGTCTACAAACAAATAATATAATACGGGAATCAATAAACAATCACCAATTACCCGAATTACTAACAATTCTAACAACCCTAGATCATACCCATGATCCCAAGTACCCAAAATATGGTTGTTTCCACCATAGATTATAGATCAAAACCCTCCCCCATCGATAATTACCCATTAGATTATGTTCTACGGATCGAAAAACGAATTCGGGGAGTTAAAAGCTTACCTTTAGCCTCAAGAATGGTGGAAAACTGTCAAGAGTCGCATGGGGTTAATTCCTTAGCTCTAAAAAAAGAAAAGTGCAAAATAAAGACGTTTTGTGGTTTATTTACTACCTTAAGTCGCGTCAAACGCGCCACAGCGGTCCTTACCCCGCTACAGCGGCCTCGTCCTGGTGGCAGAAATCCCGCCCTAACGGCTTGCACAGAACCAATGAGCTATTATAATAATTCCAAGACCCCCATTTCACAACACACCTTTAACCAACAATGCTCAGAAAATACCATTCACGCTAAGATCAATTTCGGGAGTTCTACTCACCCGAATTCAATTTCGTAAAGTTGTACGGATTCCTTAATGGCTTATCTAAATACTCATGTAATCAAAATCATAAATAAGTCACCTGATTGTTACTAGATTTCCCTATATCTTAATGACTCCAATTTCGTCCAAATCTGGACTAGGTTAGAAAATTTTAAGTTACTACGAAAAAGTTTTCCGACCCAAAATTTTCCCCGTTGGCTTTTCTATAATGACGGAACCCGTTCATTATAATAGATGCCAATTTACCCATCACTCGTCCCCGAATGACAAACTTAGGAAAAATAGGCTAAGGAAGGAATGAAGTAGTACCTGAATTGACGAACAATTGGGGATACTTGTCTCGCATGTCCCTCTCGGTTTCCCAAGTAGCTTCCTTAACTGGTCGATGCTTCCATTGAACCTTGATGGACTTAATCTCTTTGGCCCCAACCTGCGAACATCACGATCAAGAATTGCAATCGGTTCCTCCTCATATTGGATGTCTTTGTCTAACACAATTGACTCCCATTTAATAATGTAATCCCCATCACCATGATATCTCTTCAACATGGACACATGAAATACCGGATGAACACCCAATAGATTAGGAGGTAAAGCCAATCTATACGCTACCGGTCCTACACATTCGACAACCTCAAATGGACCAATGTATAGCTGACTTAGCTTATCTTTCTTGCTAAATCTCATCACCCCTTTCATGGGTGATACCTTAAGAAGAACATTTTCACCGGTTCAAAACGCCATGTCTCTTATCTTATGATCCGCATGCTTCTTTTGTCTACTCTGGGCTACTAAAAGCTTAGCTTGAATACTCCTCACCTTATCTTGAGCATCCTTCACTAAATCAACCCCCAAAGGTTTCATATCTCCAGCCTCAAACTATCCTATGGGTGATCTACATCCCCTCCCATATAATGCCTCGAATGGTGCCATATCAATGTTGAAGAGCTGCCATACCTTGGTGAAAAATTTCCTATGAAATTGAGTAGAAAAGATGGATCCTTCAACCATAGCTTCACCTTTCTTCTTCTTTTTCCTTGGATGAAAATTCTTCCACGAACCGTCTGTAATAGCTCGCTAGACCCAAGAAACTTCTGATATCTGTAGCAGAGGTAGGTCTGGGCCATTGTTTCACTGCTTCTATCTTCTGGGAATGAGTGATAACTATTATTATAGGAGAACTCACACAAAGGTATTAATTTATCCCAATGCCCTCCAAAATCAATCACACATGCCCTCAACATATCTTCTAACAATTGAATAGTCCTCTTCGGCTGCCGTCTGTTTGTGGATGGAAGGCTGTACTAAAAGTGAGTTGGGTGCCCAATTCATTATGTAATTTCCTCTAAAACTTGGATGTGAATTGGGTACCACGGTTTGAGATGATAGAGAGGGGCACCCCATGCAACCTCACTACTATCTCTTTCAGATACACCTTAGCCAATTGTTCAGCATTATAATCTATTCTTACCGGAATAAAATGGGCTGACTTAGTCAATCTATCAACCACTACCCAAATAGAATCAAACTTCCCCAAAGTCTTGGGAAGACCTACCACAAAATCCATGTCTATCCTTCCCCACTTCCATTCTAGAATTGGCATTCTTTGAAGTAAACCTGCAGGCCTTTGATGTTTATACTTCAATTGTTGACAATTTTGACACTTGGCCACAAACTCCGCTATATCCTTCTTCATGCCTGGCCGCCAAAAAATTGGCTTCAAATCTCAATACATCTTGGTCACACCCGGATGAATAGAATATCACGAGCCATGAGATTCTGTCAACAACTTGTGCATCAAATCATTAACTCGAGAAACACAAATCCTCCCTTTCAAATTGAGCACACCTTTCGCATCAATAGTGGTCTCTTGTGCCTTACCATTCGCAGTCTTCTTTCTAAGCTCCTCCAAATTTTCATCTTCAAATTGTTTCGCCTTGATCTCCTCAATGAATGTGGCCCTCGCTTTAATGCTAGCTAACACCCTACCTCTTTCTGAGATGCCCAACTGCATGAACTTAGATTCTAAGGTCTGAATTTCCTTAGCCAAAGGTCGCTTGGATACACTCAAGCAAGCTAAACTACCCATACTTACCGTTTTTTGACTCAAAGTGTCTGCCACCACATTAGCCTTGCCCGGATGGTATTGAATGGTCACATCATAATCCTTGAGTAACTCCATCCACCTTCTTTATCTCAGATTCAGATCCTTTTGAGTGAACACATGCTGCAAACTACGATGATCAATAAACACTTCATACTTAACACCATAGAGGTAATGTCACCAGATTTTATGAGAAAATACTACTGCTGCCAACTCCAAATCATGTGTTGGGTAATTCCTCTCATGTACCTTCAATTGACGTGATGCATAAGCTATAACATTCTTATCCTACATCAACATAGCACCCAAACCAGAATGTGAAGCATCACAATAAACAATAAAATCCTTACCTTCAACCGGTAATGCTAGAATATGTGCGATGGTCCAAAGAGTCTTGAGCTTTTGGAAGCTCTCCTCACATTTTTCAGTCTATTCAAATGGTATCTCCTTTTCGGTCAAATTAGTCAAGTGAGTGGCAATAGAAACAAAGTTCTTCACAAATCCATGATAATAGCTAGCGAGCCCCACAAAACTCCTAACTTTTGTCACAGAGCTAGGCCGAACCTAATTCTTAACCACCTCAATCTTTTGAGGATCTACCATTAACCCTTATTTTGAAACTGCATGTCACAAAAATGCAACAGAAGTCAACCAAAATTCACACTTAGAAAATTTAGTACACAACCTATGTTTCCCAAGAACACCCAAAACAATACGAAGATGGTTGGCATGCTCTTCCTCGCTTTTTGAATAGACCAAAATATCAACAATAAAGACTATGACGAAAGAATCAACAAATGGCTTGAACACCCCATTCATCAGTTTCATGAAAGCTACGTGCATATTAGTCAAACCAAAAGACATAACTAGAAACTCATAGTGCCCATAGCGAGTTCTTAACTCCGTATTGGGCACATCCTCAAGCCTAATTTTTAATTGATGGTAACCAGACCTTAGATCAATCTTGGAGAAAACTGATACACCTTGCAATTGGTCAAAAAAATCATCTATTCGAGGGAAAGGATACTTGTTTCGAATAGTGACCCTATTCAATTGCCGGTAATCTATACACATTCTCATACTATCATCTTTTTTCTTAACAAACAAAACTGGAGCACCCCATGGGGAAGCACTAGGATGAATAAATTCCCTATCAAGAAGCTCTTGGATTTGAGCCTTAAGCTCTCTTGATTCCGCCGGAGCCATGCGATATAGAGAAATATAAATGGGATGCGTACCAGGTTCTAAATCAATGCAGAAGTCTATATCTCTATCCAGAGGCATACCAGGCAAGTCATTAGGAAACACTTCTCTAAATTTTGACACCACATGAATTGACCCAATGGATGGAGCCTCAATCTCAACATCCCTAATATGAGCCAAATAAGCCAAACAACCCTGCTCTACCAATTTTCTAGCCTGAATGAACGATATGATCTTAGCTTGCTTAGGCTTGTACACCTCTTCCCACTCTAATTTTTCCCTTTTCGGAATTTCTAGAGTTACAGACTTTAGTATTACAATTAAGCAAAACATAATAGGGGGACAACCAAGTCATGCCTAAGATTATATCAAAATCAGTCATATCCAAAATCACCAAATCAGACCAAGTTTGGAAACCCATAAAAAAAATAGGACAAGCACGATAGACATGGGTGACTGACTATGACTAACTCTCCAACTGGGGTAGAGACATGGATGGGGGCATCAAGTATATTCATAGAAAATTCTGAGACAAATCGCACGGATACATATGAATACGTAGAACCTGGATCAAATAACACATTAGCCATCTGGTCACAGATAAAAATAGTACTTGTGATCACCGCATCAGACACCTCTGCCTTATTCTTGCTCGGAAAGGCATAACACTGAGCCCTATCATCTTGATGAGCCACTTCCCTACCTGGCTGCATGTTACCCCTGCCTGCATTACCATTTCATCTACCTCCACGACCTCGCTGATTACCTCCTTGCCTACTTTATGGATGTCCTCTATCATTATTACCATTTCCCTCGGGTACCACTTCTCTAGATTGCTGCTGCGCAGAATCTAACACATGTGGGTGGGGACAATCTCTCATCATATGCCAAGTTCACCACAGTTGTAACATGTACGATCAAAAGATGGCCTGCTGCCTGCTGAAGGTGCGACTCCCTAGCTTTCCTGAATCAAATTATGAGGTGGAGTTCCCGAGTAATTACCTGTAGAGGTGGGCATAATGGACTGAATTGGCTTGGCTGCAAGCGTTGGCCTCCCTGAACCTCTGGAATAAGAACATTGAAAGTTACCCGAGTTTTTGGCCCTTTTAGCCAATGCCTTAGCCTGACCGTCTCACCTCACCCCCTCCACTTTCTTAACATAGTCAGTTACCTCATTAAAGTTCCTCCCTGTAGAAGTCATATGAATAGATAATACTTGCAACTCAGAATTTAGTTCCTTAATAAATAGACGGATCCTCTCCTCCTTAGTAGTTACCAATTGAGTAGCATATCTCAATAAAGCATGGAACTTAGCCTCACAAGTAGCCACAAACATACCACCTTGCTCCAAAGCCATGAACTTATCCTTCTTGCGATCCCTCAAATTCCTAAGCACATATTTCTCCAAAAATAGAGTATGAAACTGGATCCAAGAGAGTGGAGGTAAAGTTGAAAATCTACATTCTATATAAGCTCTCCACCACTGTTTAAGGTCACCTTGAAGCTGAAAAGTCACAAACTCAACCCCATGCTGATGGACAATTCCCAACTTATGAAGCCTCTCATAGCAGTCTAAGATGAACTCATAAGCATCCTCATTCTCAGAACTAAGAAACACATGAGGCTTTAGCTTCAAAAACTTAGTCAATATTTTATGCTCATTACCAGTCATAACAAAACCCAACAAAGGACGGAAGAAAGCATCATTACCTACAGTTCCACCCACCTTGGGCGTATTGCTAGCAATAGGGGGATTAGTAGGAGCTTGAGTTTCTTGAACAGAAGGAAGCACACCAGGACCAACCAACCCTTTTAGAATGACATGATCTATGGAGCTAACACTGGGTCTATGGGAGGAATATTGGTAGTCTTAGCCTGTACCTCTTCCTCTTGTCCCACATCCTTAACATTCTCAACATTATCAACATCAATGTTCTCCTTTATCTCGTCATGATGCGCAGGAGGGTTCTCATTCATAGAAGCATTCTTAACAGGAGCTCCATTCCCAACAGACGCTACTCTTCTACGGCCTCTACCCCTAGCTCTTCCTTTACCCCTACCTCGACCGCAACCTCTCGCTGTAGATTCCTCAGCTGGAGCATTGACAAAAGCTACGGGCCTGACGTCGTTGAATCTAGTATTAACCATTTGCAGACAGAATAGTAAATAAGGTTAGATATCAATTTGAATGGCCAGATACCAATTGGAATCAAGTAATAACACGAAAGAAGACAAGAGAGAACAGAGAGATTTCCTAAAGTCCTATAGCCTCTCGAAGAAAAGTAAAGGCATCCCTGTACCGTTCTGCAAGACTCTACTAGACTCATTTTGATACATCGAGATCAATGAACCTAGGCTCTGATACCAACTTTGTCATGATCCAGACCATCGTGATTGGCACCCATACTAACCCTCCAGTGGGAGAACCACTACTACAACCCAAACCAAGCAACTAAACCAAAAACTAAGCATTTAAGGATACAAAACAAGTTAAATACTAAAGAATGAAATAGGGAGTTCCCATAAACTCCAAACAAAAGTCTATTAACGAAACAAATACGGAAGTAACACCAAGAACCTGAAAGTCAATGTACCAAAACATCTAACAATGAACCAAAGTCTAAACAAGAAGGGTCACAACCCCAAACTAATAACTAATAACTAACTAGAAAAGTCTCAATCCGAAATGTGGACATAGACGAAAGGAGAACTCATGGAAGCATGGAAGAACTGGCTCACCCTTGAATTTGAATGATAATCACTAATATTTTAAGCAAGGTCTGTCAATAGCTGCTTGAAGATGCCCTGTACTCAACAAAGAAAGAGCAAGTGTAGTAATAGTACACAACCACAGTGTAGTGGTAGGATCACACGGCTATACCACTAAGTGTAACTTAAGAAAGTCAATACAACATTATAAACATGCCATATACCAAACATATACAATATAGATTATCACATGCTCAACAATATACATTTATAACAAGCCATTGGTCCTATCATGGAACCCAAACCCAAACTGTTAGCATACCGGAACATGGTACCTGATCTAATGTTTATGTCAAAACGTGGCAACCGATCCCATAATTATGCCAGTACGTGGCAATCGATCCTAATTAGTATACCGAAATGCAGTATCCAATCCAAGCAACACACCAAAATCACAATCACAAGTACATTCTCAATAATCATACAATCAAGAAGTGATTCATGGCATATAGCTATTCATATATCTCATTTACAATAAGTGTGATCAATAATGCAACATTCACATACATACATGTATCATAATGAAGCAAGAACAACCATACACCACACAATCATAGAATCACAACCATCACCTATCTCGAAAAAAAGCTTGAAACCCTAAGAAACTTGATCCTTCCCTTTTCAAATTTGTTCCGCTTGTTCTTGGTCTACAAACAAACAATATAATACGAGAATCAATAAACAATCACTAATTACCTAGATTACTAACAATTCTAAAAACTCTAGATCATACCCATGATCCCAAGTACCCAAAATAGGGCTGTTTCCACCATAGATTCTAGATCAAAACCCTTTCCAATCGATAATTACCCATTAGATTATGTTCTACGGATCGAAAAACGGATTCGGGGAGTTAAAAGCTTACCTTTAGCCTCAAGAATAGTGAAAAACTATCAAGAGTTGCCTGGGGTTCGTTCTTTAGATCTAAAAATAGAAAAGTGCAGAATAAAGGCGTTTTGGGGTTTATTTACAACCTTAAGTCTGGTCGAGCCCGCCAATGCGGTCCTCACCTCGCTACAGCAGCCCTGCCCTGGTGGCAGAAATCCTACCCTAGCAACTTGTACGGAACCAGTGAGATATTTTAATAATTCCAAGATCCCCATTTCACAACACACCTTTAACCAACGACGCTAAAAAAATACCGTTCACGCTAAGATCAATTTCGGGAGTTCTACTCACCCGAATTGAATTTCGTAAAGTCGTATGGATTCCTTAATGACTTATCTAACTACTCATGTAATCAAAATCATAAATAAGTCACCCAGTTGTTATTTGACTTCCCTACACCTTAATGACTTTGGTTTCGTCCAAATCTGGACTAGGTTGAAAAATTTCAAGTTACTATGAAAGGGTTTTCTGACCTAAAATTTTTCCTCGTTGACTTTTCTATAACGATGGAACCCGGTTGTTATGATAAAAAGGAAGGCAATCCTTGTTTTAACTCCCTCATTATTTTGACTTCATTTCTTGTTCAAAGAAACACGCTAACACAAATCTCTATCATTAAAAGTGTCAAGTACGATTTTCTATCTATAAAACTAACATGATGATAAGCATGTGTTGGACATGGAATATTATTTTGACCATTCAATTCTTTGTCGTTGTCTGAGGCCTCTATTGATAAAGTGAGGACAACCACACCTTTCAACTCCACTTTCAAAGTATCAAGGAGCATGTTATTAACTTCATTCATATATGAATTAAATGTTTTCATGTAGGTCTGCTTCATCTCACAAACAATAGGGGTAAGGTATAGGTGCACAATCTACGAAAATTATATGTAGAAATTACATGATATTCACTAATTTAAAAATATTATTATATAACAACAAATAGATTTTTATCTTTGTACTGTTCCTTTTATACTTAAATGAGTGGCCTTTTCCGTTATATTGTCGCTTGTCAGGGTATGTCATCTTAATAAATAAGAAATGGCTAAAAAAGAATCCATTGACTTTCCAACATATTTTTCAAGATGAGGAAAAACCTCATATATCCAAACGTGCAATTATAAAAGAATGTCTTACTACATAAATAGGTAAGAGTCTAAAATCAACAAACTTTTGCTCAATTAGAGTTCTTCTAAAGTCCCGATAAATTGTCATCCTTGCTTTTACCTAAATCTTTGTTGGAAAATAACCTAAATCATTCATACACGTAGATAGGTCATACAACTCAACATAGATATCTCTTGAACAAATTGGCAAGGATAGAGGATCATCAACTCCATCTCCACTATCTCTTATGTTCTCATCTTCACTGCCATCATAAATTTTTCCTTTATTCTTCCTTATCCTAGATTCAACATACTATTGTCCTCATATCTTTCAATCTCGGTCATGCTTTTCATTTTCGACTCCGACTCAATAATTTTTTTTAGCTTTGCGTTTCCTATTGCTAAAAGTAGTAGAAGCAGATCCTTTAATGATTTTTGTATCTTTAGCCATACTTTACAATCTATAAGCAAAAATAATTTGTAGTGGTTAATCTATTGACCACTAGTCTATTAATAGAAATAGAGAAGTGTTTTAATTAAATATGCAAAACAAGCAACATTGATTTGAGAAAGGGAGAATACAAAAGATAGCAACAAAAACATCATTAGAATCCATCAAAATACAAAAAAAAAAAAAAAAAAAAAAATCAAAAACAGATAATGTAAACATAAAAACTCAAAAAAAAAAAAATCTAGCCATTACCCTAAGTAAAATACAATTAAAGATGTGGAATCAAGAACTTGAACTAAAGACATATCAAATCTTGACCAATTCAATCAAGAACAATATATAGATTTTTTGGAAGAATCTAAAATTCACTACACTAAAATGCAACAAAAGAATATAGTAAAATGGAGCTAAAACTGTTCAGAAAACAAGAATAAACATACCTGAGCATAAGATGATGAAGATTTTGTCTTGGGGAAGAAGATTGGAGAAGAAAAATGTTTCTACTCCTTGAGCATTCAAGAAAACAAGGAAGTAGAGAGGCAGAGGAGAGAGAAAAAAGTTGATGAACTATTAAATAAATTTAAAAAAGAGTGAAATATTTAATAGTTATAAAAAGGGACTTTGTTGTATTTTTATAAACTTATATTTTATCCTTAAGTTTTAAAAATGCCAAAGACACCCATGACCCCACAACCCAACCCCACTTTTTCACTTTTTCTTAACCTAGCCCTAGAATATAAATCGAAAACAATTTAAGTGGGTATTGGCTAAAATGGGTTTTTGACGTTGGCACAATACCAAATTATCTCTTGATACTTTATCTAAAAGCATCCTTGATTCATAAATTCTTCGATTCATAAGGCATGCATATTTTCAAAGCTTAGTTAATAATCATAAAATTTTCATATAAAATAGGTTCATGTAAGAATCATTGAAAATATGTAATTATGATCAAACCATGCATAATAAGATCAATTATAAAGAATAAACTTAATTACCATTGAACTCATACATAAATCCTGAAACCCTAAAATTTGGGTGAGAATTCATAAAAGAGAATTTTGGATTTCTTTGGGACTCAATGGATGAAAAGGTAATCCATTGATAAACTTCCCAAATACTTTGATGAACCTTAGCCTTGAACTTGAAAGAGGAGACTTGAACTTGAAGAATCGTAGAAATCACTTATGGAGAATTCTTGGGAAAGAAGACTTGAGAGCTTAGAAGTTTGGGAGAGAATGGGAAGGATTTGAAGCATAAAATCAGTTATATGGCTTAGGAATAGTCTAGAAACGATGTAGTTTAGGTATTAAAAGGGTAAGAAAAGATCCAAATAATCTGGAATAAAAACTGTCGAAATGGCTCTACAACGCCATGTACAATCCGTATATGCTTTTATATACTGTACTAGTCATCTGTAGACCAAGTAATGGAAACCAACTTCTCTGAACTCCAACTACGAACACCCATCTACGACCCATCATTCCTTCCACAGGCCATAAACCCTCTCATACATCACAAAGTTTAGAAATCCTTCCAAGTCTAGAACTCAAACCAAGAAAGCCCATGTACGGACCATAATTCCTTTTATAGATCATACTGGTTAGTCATGTACCATCTTACTAAAAGTTCAAGTTCTGGATTATAATCCACGAACTAGGGAATATGAACCACACTACTTTGTACGACCCGTACATCCACTTGTGGATCCCAGGCATCAAATTTTCACCAAGTCTGGAACCCGTTCAATGAGCCTTACCTATGACCCATAGAGTATTTTAGGACCCGTCTTGGTTATCACGCCCCGAGCCTACACCCTGGGCATGGCCGGCACTCGAGAGCCATTGCTCGCCCTAAGCAAACCCTTGGCCTGGCTCAATACTATGTGGAAAACTTACTCAACATAGAATAAAATCAAAAGATAAACTTTACTCAATTTTCTCAAAAGTAAACTCACAATAATTTAGAAACAAAACATTCATTAGCCAAAGAGGAAACTCAAGTCTAGAACATTAACATCTGAAAATGAAAAGACTCATGAACTACTGTCTATCGATTTATGAATCCTATACTAACTGATATAGATGTCGAGACAAGACCCACGTTATCCTGATAATAAAACTGAAATGATAAAACATAAATGAGGGATCCTTTGAAAGAAAGGATGCTTACCAAAAAAATCTGGAACTCAAATGGATCAACGAAGCGCTGGTTGATGATCCTGGTTACCTGTACCTACACCATGAAATGATGCAGGCCAAATGTCGTTAGTACATTGAATGTACGAGCATGTAAGGGGAAATCTAAAACATGACATAAGCTTGAAATGAAACTGAAGAAACGACATACCACATCTCAACTCAACTTAACCTCAACTCATTTAAATATAAAAGCAGTAACAATAATGCGATATAAAGAAAAGCTTTAAAATAGTAGATAATAACTCAATATATTGAAAAATATAATACAACTCAGTTTGTATGTAGAAATACAAAATAAACTTTGTTTGGGAGATTCTCTAACCAACAACAATCACTATTAGTTATGTGATGATACACCATCTTGCCCACGCTGCCAGAACTGTTCTATACCTTGCCGGGGTATAGAAATCCTCAACTAAATGGATCCAATAAGCTATGCTTAAAAAACAATAAGGAATCATCTAAAAAGTACAACCCTTTCTACCCATGTTGGCTACATGGTTTATGGGGCCTGTGAGTTGTTTGAACTCTCCCAAATATGGATGCTCAATAATACTCCCAAAATATAACTTAGATCATATGTTTTAAAAAAATATTTCCTCATCCTCAACTTTGAAATTATTACTCAAAAGGTTTCTCTTAAAAGAGACAATACTCAAAATTCCTCATGAACTCTTTTGGAAATCAGTGTTTTCTCTCTTATTGAATGTAAAAGACATTTTCTCTTGGGAATGCTTAGTTCCCATATATTCATTTAAAAAAACATGAAACTCAACTGTACTCTTCCTCAAACTCAAGTACTTAAGACTTAAAACAAGTTTAAAAGATTGTAAAAGACTTCTAAACAAGACTCAAAAGAACTCTCAATACTTTACTCTTTAACTCTACCTTGAATTTGAATTATGGATTCAAGGTTTGTGATTAATGTTATGAGTGGTTTCTTGATGTTTAACGAAGATTTTGAGTGTGGATATCAAGTAGAAAACATAGGTACGATTTGAGGGAACGTACACGAAAAGAAGGATGGAAGGGTAGGGGACCTGGCAACCCTGGCACACTGAGTAGCGTGGGGAGCCATCCCTTAAACTATAGCAGGTGGGTTGGGGCACACTTATCAACAACTCAAATTTATCAATCTTTATGGATGGATTCAAATATGTAAATCATGATTAGCATATGAGTTAATAAACCCAACATTAATTATGAAAACTTACATACCTCGATTTGGCGAAATCCCTTGACAAATCTCCTGAATCTCGATGAACGCCTTGAACTTTTCTCCTTTTCTCCTCTTCTTGAACTCCTCTCAAAACCCTAAGAGTATTTGGAATTATGAAAACTGACCCAAAAATATTACCATAATTCGTTTTAAGTTGATGGGGTAAGGAAATGACCAAAATACCCCTCACTAATTCGGGTAACTTTCCTTAACTAGACAAGCTAACTACAAACGGGCATATCTCCCTCATACGAGCTCGACTTTTATCAATCTCAATGGCATTGGAAAGAGGATTCCAAGACTTTTCATTTTATGTCTTATGGGCCAACTAACTCATTTTGTACCGAAAGTTATGGTTATTTTTAATTGACCCCAAATTCACAACTTAAGCATAACTTGTAAAATTTCAGATTTGGCTCTTTCCAAATTATTTCTTTCTAAATTTATCTCTTTCAAATTTCGAGGTTGTAATACCTCAGATTTGAGAAAATAGAAAAAATGCAGCTTTCCAGGACATGGTGCAAGAACCACGAAAGCCACAGATGGTCCATAGTCTGACACACGGTCCGTAGGTGGGGTCCATCATTGGGCATCAAATGGAGGGAAATGGTCTCTGACCCCACCCATGGTCGAATAGGATGGTTCGTGATTGGATCTATGGACGATTGGTCTGATCGTAGGTGAGGATCAGCAGCTAATTGGAGGGATATGGTTGTTGGATCAAGTTCAAATGGTCATATCTTTTAGTACAAAATGAATAAGGTGGCCCATGACCTATTAAATGAAACATAATTGAATCCTCATTCCAATGTAACTGAGTTTGCTAAAATCCTATCTCGGAGAAAAATGTTATGCTTGTTTTAGTGAAGCCATGTTGGGCAGAGCTTGAATGACGACCCCTATGATGAGTCCCAGATTTGGACTCATTTAGGGCTTTATTTGTATAGGTTTAGTGTCCTCAAATTCTTAATTTGTGCCAATAACTGATGAAAAACCCTTGATTTCCAGGTATATGGATTGTGGAACAAAGTATGGACACTAATTTGCAAAAAGGAATGAAGCGAGCAAAGAAGGAAGAAAAGAGAGCCTGGTGATCACCAAAGTCCATTTGGCGAGGCGCCGAGTGGCCATTTGACTGCCTAAAGTTCCAGTGTGCCAAGTCCTGAAGGAGAATTAAGTTGGTGAGAGAAAGGAGCAGTCGGTGGATCGCCGAGTGGCTCCGCGATGTAGTGTTGGATCACCCAAAGTTACAGAACTTGAGGAAGCTGAAGACCAAGGCAAAAAGGCGAGGATATTGACCAAAGAGCGGATCGCCGAGCTGATCGGTGAGCACGACTTATTGCGCCAAATGGTCCTTCGCAACATATTTTTGGCGACTATAAAAACATTTTTGAATATTTAATCAAAGAGCTTTTTGATCATATTTTTGAGAATTAGAATGTTCAGTTTGAACTCTGAGTATTGAGACAAGTTTTCCATAGCTTTGAAGAATTGAAGTTTTTCATTTTTGAGAAATTGGAAGTGGGTCATTGAGATTCTTGAATTTGGACCCTTGTAAAGATGAAGTCAATCATACCCAGTTGATGGAAAAACAATTAAGTAATAATTTTTATCTTTTTATGATGTCTAGCTAAAACCCCAATTCTTGGGGTGTGATTATGTGATTATGGGCTGATTTAGCTTGTGGGTATTGCTAATTGTTAGTCTAAATGCTCTTTAGAAGTGATTTCAATCAGTAATTGTGGTTCAATTTAAAGAATTGTAGTTGCAAACGTATTTCTACCTTCGTGTTTTTGGCTTACTCGAAAGAGAGGTTTTAAAACCAAGATTACTGAGTTGATAGTCTGTGGGTATTGGGTTGTCCTGGGTTCAGCTCGAGAGAGTGAATCCTAAACCCTTTTCTACACATTCAGCTCGAGAAAGTGAACGGACTAAGGCGTAGGCTGTTCTTATTTTGCATGCTTGTCCATGTTCGAGAGAGATCGACTTGATTCGGTGTAAATTGTTCGAGAGAAAATTTACCTCCTCTATAGTCTAGCCTATTTACTAATTCATAGCTATTTCCTAACAGTTGCGATTACCTATTTGTTTACATTAGCCTATAATCGAATCGCATCCCAAGAACTCGTCTCATTATTGTTATTTGCATGTATTTGCTGTTGCTATAGCTGATAGTTAAAACCAAAACCCCCTTATTTGACATTTGTGTCACCCCTTGATTTACATTATGTTTTTATTCGTAAATATCTATTCATATGGCAGATTTGAACATATTAGTACTTTACTCTTGAATCTTAAACATGTATTACTTCCTGTGGGATTTGATCCCAACTCATTTAGTTGGACTATTGTACTGATTAACGATCATTGACGCTTAGAACTGGATTAAGTGTCCTTGAAATGCTAATCAAAATGGTGCTGCTGCCGGGGAGTGGTGCTGGTTAAGATTCTTTAGTTAAGTTGAATTTTGTTCTTTTTAGTCATGGTTGAATCTATTTACTTTTAGTTTTGGTTTGCTTGTTTGTGTTTCAAAACTGAGAGTATGAGTGTGAACGGAAGCAATGGTAGCCATATGGGCCACCAAGATGATATCGGCAACCTCAACGATGTCAATGAGCCTAATGTTAATGACCCTCATCTAATGGGTGGTATTGGTGCCATTCGCTTGCCTCTGGCTGAAGGGAACGTTGTGTTCCATATTACAAGTACTATGTTGCTGCTCTTGAAATTGAAAAGGGCTGTTTGGTGGGCTGGCTCATGATGATCCCCATGAGCATATTAGAAACTTTGTTGATGTTTACGGGCCGTTCTCCTTCAAGAATATATCCTAAGAGTCAGTTCGATTGAGGTTGTTCCCATTTTCTTTAATGGGAGAAACATGTAATTGGCTGGCAGAATTGCCACGGGAATAAATCATTTCGAGGGAAGAGCTTGTCACCGCATTTCAAGTGCGATTTTCCCTCATTAGAAGATGATGACTCTTCAGGACAACATCCAAAGCTTCAACTGTTTGGAGGGTGAGCCAATTCATGAGACTTGGTTGCGATTCAAGAAGTTGGTGCTACAATGTGCAACTCATGGTTTGCCCGACAACATTTTGCTATAATATTTTTACCGAAGCCTTGATTCGGTGAACAAGGGTGTAGCTGACCAACATTTTTCGGGAGGTTTGATGCAACAACCTTACGTTATAGCAGCCTAGCTTTTAGATGGTATGACCATAATTAATCGGGCTTGGTACACCCGCGAAGATTAGGCATCCCCTCTCACGTTTAAATTGACCAAGGAGCAGCTTGAGAAAGACTAAGAGAGGAACCAGAACATGGCAAAGATCATGACACAACTTAACATTTTGTCCAAAAATGTCATGGGAGCTGGTGCTCGGAGTGTTAATGCTGTAGGTGTAGGGTGTGCTAATCCCGATGAGGCCAAGTTTGAGGCTTTGTACAATGAAAAGGCAAAATTCCTAGCCAACCAAGGAGGTGGTTATCGTTCAAACTACCTGAGGTAGGGTGGTAACCAAGGTTGAAACAATGATGAAGGTTGGAAGGATGGTGATAGAGAGTGGAGGGATCGTAACCCCACTTGGAAAGAGAGAGACGGGGAGAAATATAGATATTTCCCTCCCCACGAGCACCAAATGCCAAAGGATTTTGAGGGTGGTCGGTCTGAGGATATTCTGTCTCGTATTCTCAACGAGGTTGAGGGGTCGGACAAGATTTTGAAAGAGATGAAGGAAGATGTGTCGACCCTTAGACAGACGGTTACCTCTCATTCCGTCTCTATCAAAAAGTTGGAGACCCAAATGGGTCATATTTCATCTTATTTAAACCCGAGACAACAAGGGGGGTTGCCTAGTGACACTATGGTCAACCCTAAGAATGAAGTTTGAGTGAGGACTTGCGTCGTACCACGATGTTAACTAAGGCGCTGCTTGGGAGGCAACCCAAGTTTTATTTGCTTTCTTTTTTATTTCGAAATAATGGTGTGTTGATTGTGTAGGGTTAAGTGTAGAATGTGTTTGAAAAGTTTAGATTGGCGAGCAAAATGTCTAGTCTGTGACTTACCGAAGAGGTCAACGAGCCTGACTTGGACTGCTATTGGACTTAAGAAATTTTGAAATTGGAGTCTGTAAAACTTAACGAGCCCAGGAGCAAATCATCGGGGTGTCGCAGAACGGGGGGGGGGGGGGGCGATCGCGACTTAATCCACCGTTTGGTACCTCACATTAACTGGAGGTCTAATAAAACTCGACGAGGTAAGTGCCCACTCGGCGTGTCGTTGAGTGGGTTGGTGAACAAAACTTATGTCGCCGAATGGGCGAGAACTGGACGGTTTTAAAGGCCAAAAGTTCAAAAGTTCAAAATCTTTCACATTCCCTCACTTTTCAACTTTCCAAACTCACCCCTGTATTATATTTTCCTATATTCTTGTGTTTTTATCACCTATTAGTCATTGATTATGTGTTCGGAGTTGGATTCTTTGCTGTCTAGCTATACAACTTATATATTCGGCATAAAAGGTTGGTTTTCCGAACCCCGAACTTATATTTAGCAATTTTTATTCATTTGCAATTGTTTTTATCTTAGTGATGTGTGTTAGGCCTCTCTGATCATAATTGTATTCTTGAATGCATGTTTTAATTAGAATATCTTGCCTATATTGTCTATACCATTGATTTCCCAAATTTTCGTGCTTAAAATTGATTGAAATTGTTGGGTTGTGTTTATTTGTTGTTGGGTTTAGTTGGGTGAAGTCTAAGTAACCCGCATTTGTGCCAAATGGCGTGCTTTGCCCAATGATGGAGCGGTTGATGTCATTCTTAAGTGCAAAAGTCGTCAAATGACCAAATTTGACCAAACCGGGAGAAGTTTGAGTATCCCGGGTGGGTATGAGTGTAATGGGTCTTAGTTTAATTAAATGAGTGCATAGTTTGATTTTGTTTTTGGGGGCTGTGGGGTTGAATTTGGATGGCGGGGTTGAAAGTAGGCATGTTGGGTAGTTTGGCGAGCTGGGTCGAGCTCGCCAAACCACTCGGCGGTTCGCAGAATCCTCCTTGATCACCTTTAATTTCATGCTAAATTTGAGTTTGGGTTTTGTAACTTTCGTTGAGAAGCTTGAGTTCGCCGAATGCACTCAGCGACTTACCGAAAGTCCCTTCCCATTGCTGACATGCCATTTGTCTGAGAAAATTTTGAGCCAATCCTTTCGGCGAGCCCGATCTGGCTCGCGAAAGTGTTTTGGCAACTCGCCGACCGGTTCGGTGAGTCTGTCTGCAACTATTTTATGCAACTTTGTTTGAACTATTTCTAACTCTATTTGATGTTCATGCAGATATGGCTAGACCAAAAATGGTAGGTAGAAACATGTCGCCCCGCAATAGAGCTAAAGGAATAAAAATCAACGAGGATGCAGCTGCATCCAGGGCTAAAGCTACCAAACTTCCCACAAAAGGTAGGAAAGGAAAAGGAAAGGGCAAGGCACCTGCATCACCGGAGGTCTGCTCCAACAGTGACGGAATCTATGCCACTCACCTCACCACTTTTGAGAGTGAGGGTGAGCACTAAGAGCATCAGGCTGAAACTTCTGGCCTGAAGATGAGTTACTAGCAGCCAAGAGAGCGGAGCTACGATCCAAAAGGATGAATGATCCATCTAGGATCAGGACTCTACATGCCACCTCTACTCCTCCTGCTCCTGTATAGGCTGTGGTCCTAGCACCATCGGTACAGGGTCCTTCTCCTCGGTCTATGGACAGACTGAAGACAGAGGGATTAAGGACCATCATTGAAGAGAAGAGACTATCGACTGATGGCGTCATAGACAGGTATCCGGAGATCATGAGCTACTTGCGGTCACACAAATTTCAGCCATTCACTAAGCCCCGTGGCCCGTACATTCCAAATTGGGTCAGAGAATTCTACAGTGCCTACAATGCCCTTGTGCCACAAGGAAAGAAGCCGACAACCAAATTTAAGTCGGTTGACTATGTGGTCGTTAGGGGTAAGAAGGAGAAGTGTGATAGTGATGCCATCAATAGAGTCCTCGGGTGCTCAAATAATGTTGACGACGACTGTCAGCACATGATCAGGACAAAAATGCTGGATAACATGAAGAAATGATTGGCTCATCTGATATCAGATGGTACTCCCAAGTGGCTTGAGGTTGGAGCACCCATTGAGAAAAAGGATCTAAACAAAGCAGCACGATTCTGGTTTGGTTTCATCAGCAGTACTATCATGCCATCCCAGAATGAGTCGATTCTCCGCCACACCAAAGCAGCCTATCCTGGTTGCATCACTGATGGGACACAACTGATCGTGGATATGATTATTGCACAGGAGATGCTAATGAGGGCCAAGCAGCCATAGACCTCCCTTCCATTCCCGATGTTGATGACCGAGCTGTGCAGACAAGCTCGGTTGCCTAGAGATAAGAAGAAGGATGTGGATGTGATTCCCACATCTTCTACTGACATCTGGGGGATTGAGGCAGAGTACTTGAAAGAGTAGGAAGAGAAGAAGAAGGTAGCCCCAGTGGACTCTTCCCCGGTTGTGGATACAGATGCATTACCTGTAGAGGCACCTTTGCCTACTCCGGCCCATGGGCCTTCAGGTATACCTAGCACTGCCCCTTCTACGACGCCTAGTACCTCTACTGCTTCCTTGCCTCCCAGATCTAGAACTGTTGTGGTTGCCGCCTCCCTGCCTCCACTCACCCAGGCTACATTGCTACAGATAGGGCAAGTAGCCCATTCTGCCGATAGACATGCCTCTAGGCTTGAGGCTACTATTTTTAGGCTGATTGAGAGAGCTCTTGTTGCTGCTATGACACCCTTGAGTGTGGATATTGATGTCCTTGTGGCAAGGATAGTGGTGTGTGAGCATGGCCAGGGAGCCACTAAGGAGCTGACGACTCTAAAGGTAGCTATTGTTGCACTGAGGAGAGATGTGGACCAGTTGAAGTCCACCGACATGTCTATGATTTTCGATATGGTGGAGATCCCAGATGTACCAATTGAGCCAGATATGCCTCAGGCTACCACCAGAGATGATGTTTAAACTGAGGAGGTAGCTGATCCCGTGTCTAAGGTGGAGACAGATGAAGAGATGCTTGGGGTTGCGGAGGAGGTTTCTTACGAGGGCCTTATTTGGAATGTAAATGATTTTTGGACCCTTCCGAAAAAATTTTCCACCTCTTGTGTATTTAATTGTAGCTGTTCTTATGCAAATTTGAGTGTTGATTGTGATCAATACTGATGACTTGAATAGTGCTCTCAATCGAACAAACATGAATATGCGGCAACGATTAGGCCAAATGAAGTTGCATAGGCAATATGTGAACTCTTTGCATCTCGTTGTGACTAGTCGATTATCAAATTGCGTCTCTTATGATAAATGTTGCACACTAGCGAAAGTGTGGAGTCTTGTTTGACATTGGTGTCAATGCCTTGTGTGATGAGTTTACCATGAACCTTATGTGATGACATTTAGAATTTGCCTCGGTGGTCCGGTTGACTAAGTGATGCAAGCTCTTGAAATGATCTTAGGCAAAAATTTTAAAGAGTGAAACAATTTGACATTATACCTCTATTGTGGCCTACCTTGTGAGTGTGTGATCTTTGCTTGAACACCCTTTGAGCCTTATCCTTTTCTTGGAAGAAACTTTATGAAACTGTGACCTTTCTTTATCCTTTCACGCATAATCCTCATGAAGTATGGTTTGTTTGAATAGTCAACTTAGGCCTAAAGCCTAAGTTGGGGGTGTGGTGAAAGGAGAAGGTAAGTCAAGAAGTGCAAAGAAGCCCCCTTGATCCATGGTGGTGAAAAAGATGGAACCCCTCCATACAAAAAAAAAAAAAAAAAAAAAAAATGAAAAAGAAAAAGAATGAAAAAGTTTGAAAGAAAGTTGCGAAAGTGCAAAAGAAATGGGGTGTCCGGTATGCCATGGAAAGTGAATAATGGAGTGACTTTTGAATATGAATGAAAATGTTGAAGAAAAGGAAAGAAAGTTTGGTTCATACCACATTTCATGAGGATAACAACCCCTGAGCCTAAATGACCATACCCTTACACTCAGGCCCATTACAAGCCTTAAAAAGACCTTTTTGATCTTGAGTAAGCTGAAGCAAGTGTTGATTGGAAATAAGGGCAAACCTATGGGTGGTGTCATGCATGTGTTCATCTTTTTGAGTGTGAGAGTTGTTTGTGCTTACGGAGCTATAAATTATTGAACCATTGTGTGTGAATATGGAATCATCTTTGTGTGAGGGCATTTGAGTACCTTTGTTGAGCTTGAACTTGCATTTGAAGCAAGTACTGTGAACTTAAGATTCTTTCATAATAGTGACTCACAAATTGAATCTTTGAGTGCATAATTGATCCTTGTATAAGTAAATTGAGTCTTGTTGTGTGCATTCATGATTGAATCTTGTGTAGCACTGTTTGAGACATCTTTTTTGAACGACTGAACTTGAGTTTTACTTGAGGACAAACAAAAGTTTAACTTGGGGGTGTTGATAAGTACCAGATTTGGACTCATTTACGGCTTTATTTGTATAGGTTTAGTGTCCTCAAATGCTTAATTTTTCCCAATAACTGATGAGGAACAAAGTATGGACACTAATCTGTAAAAAGGAATGAAGCGAGCTGAAAGAAGGAAGAAAAGAGAGCCTGGTGATCTCTAAGTATATTTGGCGAGTCACTGAGTGGCCATTTGACCGCCTAAAGTTCTAGTGTGCCAAGCCTTGAAGGAGAAAATCAAGTTGGCTAGAGAAATGAGCAGTCGGCGGATCGCCAAGTGGTTCCGCGATGCAGTGTTGGATCCACCAAAGTTACAGAACTTGAGGAAACTGAAGGCTAAGGCAAAAAGACGAGGACATCGACCAAAGGGCGGATTGCTGAGCTGATCTGCGAGCCCAACATACTGCAGGAAAGGTCCTTCGCTGCATCTTTTTGGTGACTGTAAAAACATTTTTGAGCATATAATCTGAGAGCTTTTTGGTCATATTTTTGAGAATTAGAATTTTCAGTTTGAACTGTGAGTATTGAGACAAGTTTTCCTTAGATTTGAAGAATTGAAGTTTTCCATTTTTGAGAAATTGAAAGTGGGTCTTTAGAGATTGATTGAAGTGGATAATTAGTCTAATGCTTGCAATTTAAGTTTGATGTCTATGATTTGCTTGGAAGAGAAATTATGGGCTGGATCTATTTGCCCAAATTTACTTGAAAGAGAGATTCCGTATAGTAGTGGTTTGATTTGTAATTCACATCGATGCGACCAAAAAGAGATTCTATGAATTGGTACTATGAGATCGAAAGAAGATAAGAGTAATTGAAGATGACCCAATGATGTAATTCTCACTACCAATGAGAACACTAATGCGGAAACAAAAAGAAAGATAGAAGAAGAGATCCAAGAGAAGGAACAATTGGCAACTAAAGAATATATTAAATCCTAAAACCTGCAATTACAATCCTAAACAAGCACCTAATTAAGATAAATAGATTGACATAAGAAAAGGAAATCAAGAGCAACCTAAAGGTATATTAAACCTAAAGACCTCAATCAATTAATCCGAATTAAGCACCAAATCTCTTATGAAGACCTGAAGGAAATTGAATCTCCAAGCAACCCCGGTTTCTAACAAAGTTCAACAAAAGCTTTACAAAGCTCTCAAGTTTCTCAAAGGAGATCCAACTCATCAATCATTCATTTTTATAATAATCTAACCTAAAATGAACCCCAAACTGCCTATTTATAGTTTTAGGCTATTACATCTTAAAACCAACAAAAAATGACCCAAAGCGGCCAATAGGTGAGTTAGGTTGGGGCTCGCCTAGTGGGCTTGGCGAGTCGCTGACTACTTGGCAATGTAACCTTCTCCCTTGGCTTCTCCCTTGGCTTCTTTCTGTAACTTTTGGTGGTCTTGGGATCCAATCGACAATGCGCCGAATGATCTCCAGCTTGCTGAATGAGTAGCTTCCTTTGTATCTTCTTGGAACTTTAGGCGATCTTAGAACCCTTGCCAAATCAGTTTGGCGAGTCGCCAAAGTGGTATCTAGCTCGCTCAATGAGGCAGCGTCTTCACTTGCTCCTCTTTGCTTCATTAGACCTCCCACACTCCAAGCTATCATCCAAACGTGGTATTGCTCAAATGGGAGCTCCTTCCAAATGCATAAGTTACCATGCAAGGCATGTAATCCCCTCTTTGTCATCAACTCAAGCTCAAGAACCTCCATCCTTGTGAACAGTCCTTCAATACTTTGAAGTTTCCAAACTTGGTTGTAAGTGAATGGCCTTGAGACAATCTGAATTGCATCATACCCAACCTATCCATAAGTGTCTAGAATTATTGAGCAACACAATTACCCCTATGTGAAGTCCAATCCCCACACCCCTAGATTGTTTCATAATTTTTTGAATTTATGAATTTCTAGTTTTATTGCAACTATTGACATCAAAACCCTTTTCATAAATTTGGTGGAATCATCCACCCATTGTTCTTACTTGCTGCAAATGAATTGATCTACACTCTAAATTTCTTGATAGTATTCCTTGCACTCTATCACTCTTTATGGGATTCGACCTCAACTCTTATTTGGATATTCTTATTGACAATTATAACTTATTGTCTTAATATTTTTGTGGATAGTTTGAGTGTTATCAATCATCTCATTAGATAAGGATTGAATTTCTAATGCTAAAGGTCATTCCACAGTAGATAAGAAGGCTAGACTACCCATAGTCACCACCTCTAGCTCAGGGCGGCTACCACATTCGCCTTGCCTAGATGATAGAGAATAGAGAGGTCATAGTTCTTCAAAAGCTCAATCCAATGACGGTGCCTCAAATTAAGGTCCTTCTGGATCATAATATACTAAAGACTCTTGTGATTAATGCAGATCTCACAACGAACTCCATATCAGGTAGTGCCCCCGGATCTTAAGCACAAAAACTATTGCCACCAACTCCAAGTCAAAGTTGGGGTAGTTTCACTCATGAAACTTAACATACCTCGATGCATAAGCAATAACCCGGCCACACTGAATCTATACAGAACCCAAACAAATGCTGGATGCATCACAATATACCGTAAAGCTCTCACCCTCAACTTCAAGATTCAATATAGGAGCGGTGGTCAGCAACTCAATGGGCTTCTGAAAGCTCAACTCATACTACTTTGACATCTCAAAAAGAACATCAAGACAAGTCAACTAGCTCAGAGGTTTCACAATAGTGGAGAAGTCTCCACAAACCGTCTGTAGTAGCCTACCAATCTGACGAAGCTTTGAATCTCAATAACTGAGATGGGCCTAGCCCAATAACAATAGCCTCAATCTTCGCTGGATCTGCCATGATTCCATCCTTGGACACATCGTGTCCCAAGAATTATACAGGCTTAAGGTAAAACTCACACTTTGAGAAATTGGCATAAAGTTGCTGATCTCTGAAAGTTAGGTGCATAATCCTCAAATATTGCTCATGATCTCTCCTGCTGCACGAGTATACAAGGATATCTTCTATGAAAAATATGACAAATGAATTAAGATAAGGGCTGAACACTTGCTTCATCAAATCCATAAAGGCGACAAGGGCATTAGTCAACCCAAAAGACACCACAAGGAACTCGTAGTGGCCATATTGAGTCCTAAATACGGTCTTAGGTATGTCCGCTGCCCTAATCCTCATATGGTGGAAATTGGACCTTAGATCAATCTTAGAAAATAATGCAGCACCCTGAAGTTAGTCAAACATATCATCAATCCTAGGCATGGGGTAACAGTTCTTCACCCTCAGAATATTCAACTTCTTATAATCAATATACATGCGCATTGTACCGTCCTTCTTCTTCACAATAAAAATGAGAGTGCCCTAAGGTGATATACTAGGCGTGATGAATCACGTAGCCCCGAGATCATGTAGATGAGCACTGAGCAACTTGAGCTCTGCAAGAGCCATAAAATATGGAAGAATAGAAATAGGATGAGTACCCGACTCAAGCTTAATCATAAAGTCAATGTCACACTTTTGGGGTAAGCCAGATAGTCGGTAGAAAACATATCTAAATTCACGGACTACTCGAATTGACTCAACTGGAGGGACCTCCTTTCTTACATCACACACATAGGCCAAAAGTGATAAAAACAACTAGCCACTAGCCTCTGAACCCTATAAAAAGAGATAACTCCAATCGGTTTGCTACTACGGGAGCTCTGTCACACTGACACTGGAATACCAGGCATGGTTAAGGTAACAATCTTAGAGAGAATATATAATATTATGTAGGGGGGGTAAAAATTCCATGTCCAAACTCACATCAAAGTCAAGCATATCAAGTAATATAAGGCTAGCCAGGGTGTCATGCCCCTAGATAGTCACCAATCAAGATTGAAACACTTAATCAATTACTGAAGACTCACCTATAAAGGTCGACACATGCAATGGTGTTGTAAAAACCTTAGAACTCAAACCTATATGAGAGGCATAATAAATAGATATATACAAAAAGGTAGAGCTCGGTTCAAATGAAGCTAAGGCAAGATATTGGCATAAGAGAATCGTACATGTGATCACATCGTTTGGTGCCCCAGCCTCCACCCTTGCTGGAGCTACATAGAAGTGGCCCTGTCCACCTTTGCCCTGGCCATTAGACCTACAACCTAACTTACCTCCCATGGGACCACCAAAAATACCTAGATAGCCACCATAACGATCCTGACCCTGACCTCGATCTCTAACTAGAGGTTCTACTTGTGGAGCTTGTAAAGCTGATTGAGTTTTATGTAGAGATGCAGACGTCCACTTGCACAAAGGAAAATATTTGGCTCAATGGTCAAACTCCCTACAATCAAAACAACCCAAAGATTATCGACTCATAGAAGAAAAACAACCACGACCTGAAGCACATGACTGAGACCCATCTCTTCTTTGACTCAAGACAAACTTACTCCAAATATATTGGTCACCCTCTAAAGCTTATAATGAGGCCTGAATAGGACAAGTCAACTAACCCTATTGAAGCCCTAGTCGGGGCCTACCATCAGAGTTCCTAGAATTGGAACGAGACACACTGAAGCTGGCCTCAAATCTAGATCTCTTATCGCTACCCACATTGGCCTCACGATAAGAAAGAATGACCTATGGAGACCATAGATTGGGTCTCAATTTGCAGCTGAAGTCTCAAACCACAGACAAAGCATCCAACCCTCTCCTCTTCAGTAGGAAAAATCATAGTAGCATAGCGGGAGAGATAATGAAACCTCCCATCATACTCTAATACGGTAACACCTCGGGTTTGGGAAATGATGGAAAATACAGATTTTAGGCTAGTGTTAGTGTCTACGAGTCCCATCTACAGACCGTGGGTGCTCCTACGAGCCATAGGTGGCAACCATAAGTAGTAGGAAATTAATTTCAAAAGTCAAATTACCTTTTAATGACTTAACGGGATGGTCCATCAACCTTTGTGCAAGCCTTAGGTATTTCTCATAGGTGAGTCCCAAACTTAGTGAAATATTGAGGGTCAAGTTGGGTTCTATGGATGGCATGTACGGACCGTAGGAAGACCTACAAATCGTACATGGAATACATAAAAATGGGTGGATTTTAGGGTCTAGTAACCTATCTCCGGTTAACCAGTACAGACCATAGGTCCAATTGTAGATAGGGGTCAATCAATTATTTTAAGGGGGCTTATGGGTCTTTTCCTAATTATTTTAAACCAATACTATGTCATTTTACCTTCTACCCTAGATCGTATATAAATATTCTTAACCCCCAAATTACTTATTTTCAACTCATTCTCCTAAATTGAAAAAGTTGACTAAGTTCATCCTCCCAAATTCTCTCAAGAGTCGGGAAGAAGAGGAAAAGCTAGGGTTGCATCCAAGTCTCAAAATTCTCCATTCTTCTTGGGCTTTGGCATCAAGGTATCTGTGTATTAACCCATGGATTCCTTTTCTCGATAGGGACCGTAAAGATTTCAAGTTCTCAACTCAAATTGTCAAATTAGGGTTTTAATTCAAAAAATGTGGGTTTCTTCCCATTATAATTAATTATGATTAATTAAGTCTTCTAATACATTATTTGATGTCAATATATTACACTTGGTTGAAATTTCACTTGTCCATGCTTAAATTATGTTTTTCATCTATGTTCTTCTGATAAACCCATGAACTATGAATTTATGAAAATATGCATGTTTTCATGAAGTTATTACGTATGACTTGAGGTTTCTTGAGATTAACACATCATTATTGTTGTTGTTGTGAAAGGTTATCATCACATGAAGGATTCCTAGGGTTAAAATGTTTTCTCAACTAAATATTGAATCAAGATTTAGGATCTATTATAAATGAACTCTAGCTTAGATTGGCTACTTAATTGTGCCTTTCTATGAATAAAAAGATGAATATAATTAATGACTATTTCATGGGATTTATGCTTAGCATCGAGAGGGTTAGTGGCGATTATCCACGTCCCATAATTATGTCCCACCATAGGTTTGTCTTAGATAGACATTAGCTAGTGGATCCACTTTAGCTCAAATTTATGGTTCTTACCTTGGCAAGTAAGGACATCTTTTTCTGGTATGGGATAGACACCATATTCCATGTTATAGCTCACATGGTCTATGTTGGTTAATGAAAAACTTTCCACAATAATAAACTAAGGTTACTTTCTAAAGGTAGCTCAATTGTGTTTTAAAGATTTTAGCTTGCATTAACCATGATTATGACTTATGTTTTCTAACATATTTCCTTATGATTTATCTTGGTCATTGTATGTCATGTAAAGTCCTTGTTATCATGATTTTATAACTCTTATGCATTGCTATCATACTTAGTACATTCCATGTACTCCTGCATACTTGTGCCTACATTGTTTCAGTAAAGTAGGGCCCGACGCTTCCATTACTCACACTCATGGCTAGTTGATCCTTTTAAACTTTTAAAGATTGGTGAGTCCACATGTTCTAATGATCAAGATTCTTTTAATGCTTTATGTCATTTTCATTTCAAACTTGTATGTGATGTATAGGTTACATCCAAATCACTTTTCTTTTGATCTACTAGATGTCTTTAAGACTTATATTAGACTTCCTTGTTTTTCAATCCCCTTATGATATAAAACTATTTTTTGAAGTTTTTAAATTTTATTATCTTGTATGATGTATGCTAAGTGGCTTGTGTAGGGCATCTCGGGGTCCTATACGTCATATTGAACTTAGGGTATACATTGGGTCATGCAAAACTTGGTATTAAGAGCACAAGGTCTAGAATGGTCCTAGGAAGTCTCTAAGCCACGCCGAGTAGAGTCTTATTCATGAGTGTGAAGTGCGCCATATTTATGAATAAGAAGCTATAAGATGTTTAGGAAAATCCATTTCTTTCATTACTCTAAAGTCGTGAGATAGAGTGTAACTCTATATGTCTCTCTACTAATCCTCATCTACTGCTTTTGAGGATATTGCTCCTTGAAGAGCATACATTAGGAGGAATGTGAATGAGAATGTGGAATACGAAACTCCTCGAAAAGCTCCTCAAGTTTCAACCAACCCTTAATTAAACAAGTGACTATTGCAGAGTTTAGGGCTGCTTTTCAAGTGTTAGCTCAAGCAATGATGGCTCAATCTGTAACACCCGAAAACTAGTAGGCTAAATGAGAGGTTGTCATGGGGATTAGAATCATAGATATAAATTTCCGTACTTGAAATGAGGGGTTTATGTTTATAAAATCAAGGTACGACCCCCCAAGAACAAACCAAGGGTCCTTGAGGAGGACCCTAAAGTCTACCCTCAAACCTTCCCAAAACAGTGGACCCAAGGAGCAACCTACTCCCCGTAGGGTGGTCCACGTTCCCTGGGAGAAGGGCTCATATTTCTCCCCAAAACTCTCTGACCAAGACCCAGGCCCACTAGGACGGGCTGCGGTCCCACCTATGGTCCGTGGGTCGGGCAGTCGTGGGTGAGGTCTGAAAAAGCTATCTTTTTATTAAGTTTTGGGGGTTAAGTTAGGGGTAGTTTAGGTAATTCCTATTTTAGTTAATATTAAGTGGAGTCATTTTGTATAGTTTTAATACACCTATATAATCCTTTTTAAGTCATTAAACAACCCATTCACCTCATAAAATCCCAAACCCCAAATAAATAACCAACTTTCCCAAATATTCTCTCTCAAGAAGAAGAAGAAGAAGAAGAAGAAGAAGAAGAAGAAGAAGAAGAAGAAGAAGAAGAAGAAGAAGAAGAAGAAGAAGAAGAAGAAGAAAAAGAAAGGTGAAACTAGGGTTGAAGAATCAAGCTTTTCTCCTCAAATTCATGGGAACTCTTCAATAAGGTATGATAGCTTATTCATCCATGGATTCTTCCATCCATGCAGCCCCCTAGATTTCCCCGAATTGTGAAGATGAACCCCAATTCTAGCTAGGGTTTCTTTCTATATTGTGGGTAGTATTGAGTATGATTCCAATTGAGTGGATAGTACTTGTTTATGAATGATTTAGTATTGAATTGTGTAATTATGAAGATATTATGTGTTTTCCATGGCTAACCCTAGTTTAATTGATGAAATTGTAGTAATGTGGGTTTATGACATGAAAGGTGAAATTGAGGATTCGTAGATGATCTTCTAGAATTGATGACTTGTATAGTAATTGTTCATGAATGAAAGTTTGTATACATGAATTGAATTAGAGTATATTATATATGATGGTTCATGACTAATAAAGCTTGAAATTGAACCTTTGTGATGATTTATGACTAGAATTACTTAATAATGAAGAATGTGCTTAGAATGCCTTGTAATCTAGATTCATAGGATGCTTTTAAGGAGTAGAACTATTAAGAGTAAAGACTCATAGTTATGAATGATGACTTCTATGGTTTTGAAGGTAAAGTTAATATGATGAATTATGTATGTTAGGGCCCTAAGAGGGAAGTTGACTTGATAATGGTAGGCTATTAAATAAAATTGTTGTGGAAGGACTTCACCTACCTAATCTACCTTGTGAATGTTTGAATGCATAAAGTGATAGAATCACATAAGTTAGGATGACATCCATGTCTAGTGCTTTAACCCTAGGTGTGATGATTGAAAGTAAGTTTTGAACCTCAAGGAGGTGAAGTATGAGATTAGGCTTGTAGTAATTGAACTACTTGAATTACAATTATATCCATGTCTAAAGTAGTTATTCCAGATGTCTTGATTTTATATGAGCTTGGACGTTGAGAGGGAAAGATATGATATTATGCATGTTTTATGAAGTTTAGTACATGCTTTAGAAACACTTTGAGAGTAAAGTGAACATGCTCATGATCTAGTTATTGTGTTGTTGAAAGGTTATTCTAATATACACACCTAGGTATGAATATGATATGATGTGAGTAGTTTCCTTACAATATGATGATTCTATGGTTGGAAGACGAGTCTCACCTATTGAACTATATGTAGACATGGATGGTGAAAGGTTATTCTCATGCATGATCTAATGAGCTTTAGTATGAGTTATGTTGGATTGAGTGTCAAGACATTCTTCCATAAAAATGAACTTAAGTCAAGATTTAATATGAACTCAATGGGAATTATGCTTAGCACCGAGTAGATATGAATATGAGATGGAAGCTTTTACCTTAGTTGAGTCCAGCTTCCCAATGAAAGCTTAACACTAGTTTATCCGGCTTTCTAGATGTGTTCCTTCTACCATAGTTGAGTCTAGGTTCCCAAAGTCTGTATCTCATGAGATGGAAACCTTCTACCTTAGTGGAGTCCAAGTTTCTAGTAGCAATCTCCTTATCCCATACATATGTGCCCTTGTAGGTTACTTCACTATTGAATCCACCTAAGCTAGAGTATGGTTCTACCTTCGGCAAGTAGAGCAACCCTTTATCGGTGAGGGGTAGACACTGGATTCCATGTTAACTCACATGGTCTATGTAGGTTAAGGCTAATTCCCACAACAAGAATATGAATTATGAACTATGGTTACCTAAGAAACTTTACTTAGTATGAGTAGGATTATGGGATCTTATTTATGTATTGCACAAGTATGCTTTGAGGGCATCCATGGTATGTACCTTTTATATTAAGATGATCTATATGTTGAATATGGTTATGGCTCATGCTTATGAAGTATTCTTAGTTTGGATTGTAGCTTAAAAGGCCCTTCCAATACACGTGAGATCAAAGATGGTAAGTATGTATGATAGGCTAAAAGTGATACTTAGTGTGGGTGGGATTATGGGGTCTCATCCATGCATTGCACAAGTATTGTTTGAGGTTACTTGAGAAGTAGTTCTCTTATGTTATGAAGATCTAAGGATTTACTATGCTTATGAACATGATGTATCTCTTATATTACGGATTATGCCTAATGTTAACTAATGTTTATACTATGCTTATGTTGGAGACTATGCTAATGACTATGTTGTTGTCTCCTATGTTTATGGTATATATCTTGTAATTGGCTAACTCTTATGTTATGTTCTTATGATGTTATTCTAGCTATCATATTTAGTACTTTTGTACTAACGCATACTTTTGCCTACATTCTCATCAAATGTAGGATTTGGCGATTTTGAGTTCCATTCTTGAAGATAGGTTTCTAGAATTGCAAGGAGTTAAAGACTTGGTGAGTCCTCATATCATCAAGGATGAGGTCACCATTTCCTTTTATGCCCTTCTTTTATATTTTAGACTTTTGTATGGGCTGCATCCCAATGTTTTATCCAAATGGTTATAGATGGTTTGAGACAAAGTGTTATAGACTTCTGCTTTGTTTTATAAAGATTTTGGCTGTATGAAAATGTTTTAAATATCCACTCTTCTCTATTATCTTATGTTATGATATGCTAATCGGCTTGTGTGAGACCCCTTTCGGGGTCAAGTACACCATGTTACATCTAGGGTGTACCCCTGGGTTGTGACACAATCCAGTAGGGAGAGTGTGGTCCTCATGAACCCAAATGTGAGTACAGTGGCAACTAGAGTAAGGGACTTTACTAGGATGAATCCTCTAGAGTTTCATGGTTCCAAGATTGAGGAAGATCCCTAAGAGTTCATTGATAAGGTGTATACGGTGTTGATGATCATGGGAGTGATGCCGGTGTAAAAGGTGGAATTGACCACTTATCAACTTAAGGGTGTTTCTCAAGTTGGTTCAACCAATGAAAGGAAGTTATGGCGGTTGATGCGTTTCCTCTTGATTGGGAAAAGTTTAATGTTTCTTTCCTTGATAGCTTCTTTCCCCTTGAGCTAAGGGAGACAAGGTACTTGAATTCATCAAACTTCATCAAGGAAGCAAGAGTGTGAAAGAGTATTCCTTGAAGTTCACACAATTGTCTAGATATGCTCTACCATGGTTGTTGATCCTAGGGCAATGATGAGTAAGTTTGTTTCGGGGAATTCTGAGATAGTGGTCAAAGAATATCATACCTCCATGCAAATCAATGATATGGACATTTCTTGTTTGCTGGTACATGCTCAGTAAATAGAATGGGGGAAACTTAATGAATGATCTAGGGAGGCAAAGAAGGCAATGACTGGTGATGGTGACTCTTCACATTTAAGGTCCTATGGACATAGTCGCTCTAAGTTCCAACTAAGGTTTTCTGGTCAAGGTTCCTGGAATGCTACGAAATTTCAATTCAACAAAAATAGGGTTTCTAACCCTAAGGCTGAAGGAGGAAATGGTGGTAGGTCTTTATACTTGTGGTAGCTATGGTAGAAAACGAGGGTAAATGTCTAGCAGGTTCTAATGCATGTTTTAGTTGTGGCAAAACGGACCATAAGATAAGGGATTTGCCCTCAATTGCTAATAATGAAGGAGATAATCTTCAATGGGAACAACCTTACCCTCTGTCAGATTCTAGTGGAAGCCAGAAGCAAAACAAATTTTATGCACTTCAAACTTGTCACGAGCAAGTGGGTTCTCCCGATGTGTTTACCGGTATGTTGAAATTCTTTCATCATGATGTTTATTCCTTGATTGATCCTGGTGCTACCTTGTCTTTTGTGACACTATATGTGGCAATGAGGTTTGATATCCCTATGGATGTATTGTTAGATCCTTTTTCTGTCTCTACACCTGTTGGTGAATCTATTGTGGCTAAGAGAGTCTATAAAAATTGTCTCATCTCCTTATCCCTTAGAGTTACTAATGATGAACTTGTATAGCTTGATATGTTAGACTTCTATTAATTGTAGGACTTGAGTAGTCAAGTTTCAGTTTCCAAACGGACCCATCCTATAGTGGAAAAGAGGAAGTTCTATTCCAATGGGGCAATTTCTTTCTTGTCTTAAAGCTAGAAAGATGATTTCTAAAGGCTGCATATATCACCTAGTTTGGGTTAGGGATAAGGATTTTGAAACCCCTACTCTTGAGTCAGTCCGCATTGTCAATGAATTTGTGGAACTATTTCCCAGTGATCTACTCAGTGTTCCTCCTGAAAGGGAAATCGACTTCAGTATTGACCTTTAACTAGATATGCAACCTATATTTATTCCTCCTTACCAAAAGGCTCCAATAGAACGTACGGAACTGAAAGACAAATTGAAAGATTTGTTAGATAAGGGTTTCATCCAACCAAGTATCTCTTCGTGGGGTGCTCCAGTCTTATTTTTTTTTGTAAGAAGGATGGTTCCCTTCGTATGTGCATTGATTACTGTCAGTTGAATAGATTCACTATTGAGAATAAGTACCCTCTTTCGAGGATTGATGATTTATTCGATCAACTACAAGCGGCAAGTTACTTCTCTAAGATAGACCTCCAGTCGGGATATCACCAATTGAGGGTAAATGAAGATGACATTTAAAAGACAGATTTTTGGGCTCGGTATGGTCACTATGAGTTTTTGGTAATGTTATTTGGGTTGACTAATAATCTAGTCATATTTATGGATTTAAAGAATAGGGTTTTCAGACAATGCCTTGATATGTTCATGATCGTGTTTATATGTGATATCTTGATCTATTCAAGGAGTGAGGATGAGTATACTGATGATTTCAGGAATTTGTTGCAAGTCCTTAAGGACCAACAACTCTTTTCATAGTTTAGTTAATGCGAGTTTTGGTTAAGGCCCGTGGGTTTTCTTAGTCACATTGTCTTTGGCAAGGGTATTGAGGTATATCCTAAGAAGATAGATGTGTTTAAGAGTTGGGCTAGACGTCTATCCACTTTGTGTATTCCAAGTTTCTTGGGTTTGGCCGGTTACTATAGAAAGTTTATGGAAGGGTTTTCTTGAATTGAAAGTTAGACTTACCTCCACTACAGTATTGACCTGAAGCTTATGAGAAGAGTTTTCAGGAATTAAAAGATAGACTTACCTCCGCACCAGTATTGACCTGACGAGAATGATCCAATGGGTTCGTTGTTTATTGTGATGCTTCAAGAATTGGGTTAGGATGTGTCCTTATGCAAAACGGAAAAATCATTACCTATGTTTCAAGGAACCTTAAGAATTATGAAAAGAATAGTCCTACCCATGATTTGGAACTAGCTGCAGCTGTATTTGCTTTAATAATTTGGAGGCATTACTTATATGGTGTCTATGTTGATGTCTTCAGAAAACACAAGCTTGCAATATGTGTTCAAACATAAGGATCTAAATCTTTTCCAAATGAGATGGGTTGAGTTACTTAAATATTACAACATGAGTGTCCTCTATCACCCCGACAAAACAAATGTAGTGATGGATGCTCTTAGTCATCTATCAAAGGGTAGTGCTGCTCATGTTGAGGAAGATAAAAAGAAGTTGGTTCGTGATATTCATAGTTTGGCCCGATTAGGTTTTGGTTGGTTGACTCCACTAAAGGTAGTATTATGGTTCTTAATGTTTTAGAATCATCTTTTGTGGCAAAGGTGAAAGCAAAGCAAGGCCTTGGTCCGATCTTGATTGAGTTAAAGGAAATAGTGCTTAAAAAGTTCGTTGAGGCTTTCTACCAAGGAAGAGATAGTGTGCTTTGATATCAAGGTCACTTGTGTGTTCCTGATATTGATGACTGGAAAGAACAAATCTTTCCAGAAGCCTATAGTTCTCTATGTTCCATTCACCCAGGAGCCACCAAGATGTACTATGACTTGTGGATGGTGTATTGGGGGAATGGTATGAAGAAGTATATTGCGAATTTTTTAGCTAAGTGTCCTAAATGTCAACAAGTGAAAGTTGAGCATCAAAAGCTGGGAGGTTTTCTTAAATATATCAATATTCCTACTTGGAAGTGTGAAGATTTGAGCATGGACATCATTGTTGGTTTTCTCTGCACCTGTGGCAACATGACTCGATTTCAGTTATAGTAGATCAAATGACAAAATCAGTTAATTTCATCCCTGACAAGATTTCTTATTCTGCAGAAGACTATGCTAAATTGTATCTAAGGGATATGGTTAGGTTGCATGGAGTGCCCCTATCCATTATCTCCGACTGTGGTACCTAATTCACTTCTCAATTTTAGAAGTCTTCCCGAAAGGTTCTTGGTATTCTTGTGAAGCTTAGTACGACCTTTTGACCCTCAAACCGATTGGAAAGCAGAGCGTACTATCCAAATTTTGGAATATATGTTTAGAGCTTGTGTAATTGATTTTAAGGGTAATTGGGATGATCATTTGCCTTTGATCGAGTTTGCTTATAATTATAGCTATCATTTAAGAATTGGTATGGCTCCATTTGAGCCTCTTTATTATATGAGATGTAGATCTTCTATAGGTTGATTTGAAGTTGGTGAGGTTGCTTGAATTGGTACATGAGGCTATGGAGAATGTTTGGCTTATTAGAGAAATGTTGAAAACGGCTCAAAGTCGACAAACGTCTTATGTCGATGGTAGAAGAAGATATCTTGAGTTTAATGTTGATAATTTTCTCTATTTAAAAATTTAACCCATGAAGGGTGTAATGACGTTTTGAAAGAAAGGGAAGCTTAGACCCCGTTATGTGGACCCATATTAGATTTTGAGGCGTATTGGTAAAGTTGCTTATGAACTTGATTTGCCTAATGACTTAGCATCAGTGCATCCAGTTTTCCATGTTTCCTTTCTGAAGAAATGTGTTGGTGATCCGACATCTATAGTACCATTGAAGAGTCTTGGTATATAGGATAGTCTTTCTTATGAAGAAATTATGGTTGAGATTTTAAAATTGAGAAAATAAGTTAGCTTGATAGATGTCTCCATGTTTGTGTGCATTTCAGTATGAGTTGCATATGGGCCTTAGGAAATGATATTTTGGATATGCTTTAGCATGGAATTGATTTTTCTTCCTCGGATATGTGCATTTATATGACTGCATTCAAGTTGGGCTGTTAGATATTCTTCCTGCCCTTCTTATGATGTCTTGAGTTCCATTTGAGGACGAATGTTCCCATGGGGGAGATATTGTAACACCTCAGATTTTGTAAAGGAAAGAAAATGCAGATTTTGGGCTAGTGTCAATATTTATGGGTCCCATATACAGACCGTAGGTTCTCCTCCGGGCCATAGGTGGCAACTATAGGTAGTGGGAAATTAATTTTTCAAAAGTCAAGTTTTGAGTACTCCTTTGTACGGCTCACCAGGACAGTCCCTCAACATTTGTACGAGCTATAGGTATGTCTTGTTGATGAGTCCCAAACTTAGTGAAATTTTGAGGGTCAAGTTGGGTTCTACGGATGGTATGTACAGACCGTAGGAAGACCTACCAACCGTACATGGGATCCGTAAAGAAATGGTAGGATTTTAGGCCCAGTAACCTATGGATTGTAGACTCTATATAAATGTTTTAAGGGGTCCATCCGTTATTTTAAGGGTACTTATGGGTTTTTTTCTAATTATTTTAAACAAATACTATGCCATTTTACCTGCTACCCTAAACCCTATATAAATGTTTTAAACCCCCAAATTAGCTTTTTGAACTCATTCTCCTAAATTCCCGAAAGTTGACTAAGTTCATCCTCTCAAATTTTCTGAAGTCTATGGAAGAAGAGGAAGTGCTAGGGTTTCATCCAAGTGTCCAAATTCTCCATTCTTCTTGGGCTTTGGCGTCAAGGTATGTATGTATTCACCCATGGAGTCCTTTCCTACATGGGTCCCTTAATATTTCAAGTTCCCAACTCAAAATATCAAATTTGGGTTTCAATTCAAAAAAAGTGGGTTTCTTCTAATTATGATTGATTATGATTACTTAAGTATTCTAATGCATTATTTGATGTTATCATATGATACTTAGTTGAAATTTCACCTGCCCATGGTTAAATTATATTTTTCAACCATGATATGATAAAACCATGAACTATGAATTTGTGAAGATATGCATATTTTCATGTAGTTATTATGAATTACTTGAGGTTGCAGGAGAGTAAAGCATCGTTGTTGTTGTTGTTGTGAAAGGTTATTCTAACCTGAAGGATTCATAAGGTTGAAAGATTTTCTCAACTAAAGATTGAATCAAGATTTAGGAGCTATTCTAAATGAACTCTAGCTTAGATTGACTACTAAATTATGCCATTCCATGGATAACAAGACAAATATGATTAATGACTATTCTGTGGAATCTATGCTTAGCATTGAGAGGACAAGTGGCGATTACCTATGTCCCATAACTATGTCCCACCATAGATTTGTCTTAGATAGACATTAGTTAGTGGATCCACTTTAGCTCAAGTTTATCGTTCTTACCTTGGCAAGTAAGGACATCTCTTTTCAGTGTGGGATAGAAACCATATTCCATTGTATAACTCACATGGTCTATGTCAGGTAATGGAAAACATCCCATAATAATGAACTAAGGTTACTTTTTAAAAGTATTTCAAATATGTTTTAAAGAAGTTTAGCTTGCATTGACCTTGATTATGACTTTTGTTTCATAACATGTTTCATTATAATTTAGCTTGGTTGTCGCATGTCATGTAAAGTAGTTTTTAGCATGATTTCAACATTCCTATAATACTTAGTACATTACATGTACTAATGGATACTTGTGCCTACATTATTTCACTAATGTAGAGTCCGATGCTTCCATGATGCACACTTGTGGCTAGTTGATCCTTTTGAGCTTTTGAAGATTGTTGAGTCCTCATGTTCCGAGAATCGAGACCATTTTATTGTTATATATCATTTTTTATCAAATTTGTATGTGATGTGTGGGTTACATCCCAATATCATGACCTAGGGGTAATCCATAGACGTAAGATGACATACAAGACCCCAAGAGGCCTCATATAAGACACTTAGCTTTCATAACATAAGATAATAGATATGAGCAGGAATTAAAACTTTTTCGACAATATCAATGTCTTTGATAAACAAAGCGCAAGTCTGATACACTTTGTCTCAAATCATCTAAAACAAGAATATCTTGGGACACATCCCATACAATAGTGTTCAAAACATGAAGTGAAAGGACATAATAGAAATGGCGACCATATCCTCAAATGTTATGAGGACTCACCAAACTTCAAGTCTTGCTCTACTAAGATCCTAGCCACCGGGATGAGAGTCGATACTGTCAGACCCTACATTTGGATAAGAAATGTAGGCAATAGTATGCTTTAGTACAAACATGTACTCAATATGATAACTAACATAAACATCAACATAACCACAAGAGATAACAACAAAAGTCATAAGCATAATCAATGAACATAAATAATCATAACATAGGAGCATTACTTCTTGAAGTAACCTCAACTTATCCTTAGTCAAGACTTGGGGCATCCACCTATGGTCAAACATATCATGGAAGGCAACTCAAGCAACAATCCAAGCTCATCATACATCATATCTTAATCTAACTTATCTTATATAGACATGGGGAATCGCCTATTTGCCTTACTACAAAGGAACATGGGTAGTCGCCTCGAGTCCTTATATGGATCATGGGTACTCGCCTCTAGTCCAACTTAACATATGAATCATGGGTACTCGCCTCTTGTCCAACTTAACATATGGATCATGGGTATTCCCATCTTGTCCAACATGTGACGTGGGTATTCTCCTATTGTCATTCTATAAAGATCATGGGTATTAACCTCTTGTCCAACAAGATGTGTCATGGGTATTCACCTCTTGTCATTCTATAAGGATCATGGGTATTCCCCACTTGTCCGATCATATCATACGAACATAGAAGTCGCTTCTTGTTCAAATTTAAGGAATAAGGGTAATCGCCTCTATATCCTACTTCATGGAATACGGGTAATCTCCTCATATCCATCTCATTTGGAGGTCATGGCTAATCGCCTCTAGCCTCATCAATTTCATAGTCATTAGCTTTAGATTCATTTTAGGTGAGAAATCCTTTCAACCTAGAATCATTCAATCTGAGAAAGTCTTTCACATTCATAAAATAAGTAATTCATGTGGGAACTATCCCTTCCACAATCAATTACAACAATAGTCAACAATTGACAACATAAGCTTTACTCTCAAAGCCCTATATCTCATAGTCATCCTATATGCTCAATCTGAAGCACTTCAATATCATAATCATTTCATGAGCTTCAATCTCAAAGTAATCTAATCATGATTCATCATATAAGCTTTAATTCTAGTGTATCTGATCAATCCTAAATTGAATACATCTAAACCCACAAATTATCCTTTCATGTCATAAAACCCATATTATATCAATTTCATCTTTATAGACATGGTTTAGGCATGGGTACTTTCCATTTCATCCTAAAATCATTGAATCTACTCAATTCAAGCATAAACAATCATAATCCACCCAATTAGATCGATATTCATCAATACCCACAACATTGGAAGAAACCCTAATTCAAATTAAGGATTTCATCTTCTCAATTGGGGAAAACATAGGGACTCCTTGGATGGAAGGAATCCATGGATGAAAAGCCATCATACCTTGATTACAAATCCCACAAAAGCTTGAGGAATGGAGAGTTGACCTTGATCCTAGCTCCAACTCTTTCTTCTTCTTCAAGTTCTAGAGAGATAAATATTTGAGAGGAAGACTTTGGGTTTCTTTTGGAAAATTTTAGAGAATGAGTAAATTTAGGGGTTAAAATGAATTATATAGGGGTCCTAGACTTAGGAAAAATGACCTCACTTTATTTTAATTAAAACCAAAAAAGACCCAACTGGCCCTAACTGAACCTGTCAGTTGTCCACCGACTGACCACCTACGGACCCAGTCGATGGACCATCGTCTGACCTACGGTCTATCCTAGTGGACCATGGATGGTGGTCAGAGAATTTTGGCCCATCGATGGACCACTGGACCACGGGGCGTTGTCCCACCTACGATCTATAGGTCCCACCACGGTTCATGCCTGTACCATTTTTGAGGGACCAATACACGGACCCACCTACGGTCCGTGGCCAACACCATGGGCAGTGGTTGGCCCTTCGTGAATGGCACCTGGAAGGATCTGAAAAGCTACTATTTGGTCTTTTGCATATGTGGTGTTACAATATCTCCCCCTTGGGATCATTCATCCTTGAATGAGATTTAAACTATTTCTAAAAGAGTAGGAGAAGAACTAACAAGCCAACCTATAATGCAATGCATACAAACAAGGAGGAACTATCAACTCCAAGCTAGGACGTTCTCAAAACATCATATAGGGGTGAAACTAACTCTACCAGTCCATTATGCACACAATGCACATAAATAAGGAGGAAAGATCAGCTCCAAGTTCAACATACTCAATTGCATCATAAGGAAGTAGGAACTATATTTAGTAACCCAATATGCTTGAATTTTCAACATTACTTATTTACAAGGAGGAACTACCTTCTCCAAGCCAAAATCATGCTCAACACAATCTCATGGAACCCATATACAATTCAATCTTAAAAGGCATATCTAAATCATGTTCATCAATTCATCTCATGAAGTCTATAGGCAACTCATACTTAATGCACTACAACATGAGAAAAATCAATCATATAAACTCATTTTCTTTCAAAACACAAGTTTTCATGAACATGCATAACATAAGGAAATCATGGGAACTTCTAAACACAAATGACTTCAAACAAGCAGTAAATCATGAGGAAGCTCATTACCTCAAGCTAGAGTAGAAGGAAAAAGATTAGGATATCAGGACTTTATATCAGCCTCGGCTTCCCAAGTAGCACCCTCAACTAAGTGATTCCTCCATAATACCTTCATGGAAGCAACTTCCTTGTTTCTCAACTTCTTAACTTGCCGGTCTAGGATCTCAACCGGTACCTCTTCATAAGAGAGACTTTCATCAACCCTCAAGACTTCTAGGGGAACTATTTATTTCGGATCTCCAACACATTTCTTAAGCATAGAGACATGGAACACCGGATGCACCGTTGCCAAATCATTCGGCAAATCAAGTTCATAAGCAACCTTACCGACACGTCTCAAAATTTGATATAGGCCTATGTATCGGGGACTAAGTTTCCCTTTATTCCTAAATCTCATCACACCCTTCATGGGTGAGATTTTCAAGTAGACCCAATCACTATCCTCAAACTCAGGGTCTCTCTTTCTTACATCGGTATAGGACTTTTGTCGGCTTTGGGCTGTTCTCAACCTTTCTCTAATAAACCAAACTTTCTCCATAGCCTCATCAAGTAATTCGGGTCCTATCAAGGCCACTTCACCCACTTCAAACCACCCTTCCGGAGATCTACACCTCCTACCATAAAGCACTTCAAAGGAGCCCATACCAATACTCGAATGGTAGCTATTATTATAAGCAAACTTTATCAATGGCAAGTGATCATCCCAATTTCCCTTGAAATCGATGACACATTCTCTCAACATCTCCTCTAAATTTTGAATCATTCACTCTGCTTTCCCATTAATTTATGGGTGAAAAGTCGTGCTAAGCTTCACTTTAGTGTAAAGACCATTTTGGAATGACTTCCAACACTGTGAAGTAAAGTGAGTACCTATATCGGAGATAAAGGACAAAGACACACCATGCAACCTTACCATTTATCTCAAATAAAACTTAGCATAGTCTTCCGTTGCATAAGAAACTTTGACAGGAATGAAATGGTCCGATATCGTCATTCGGTCTACTATGACCCAAATCGAATCATATTGTTGCCGAGTACGAAGCAACCCTATAATAAATTCCATATTCAAGTATTCCCACTTCCAAGTAGGAATACTAATGTCTTGGGATAAACCTCACGATTTTTGATGCTCAACTTTCACTTGTTGGCAATTTGGACACTTAGCCACAAATCCCGCAATATCTTTCTTCATCACATTCTACCAATAGAATCTCCCGCAAATCATGACACCCCTTGGTGGCTCCCGGGTGAATGGAATACCGAGAACTATGGACTTCTGTCAAGATTTGTTCCCTTAAGTCATCAACATTTGGAACACATAATCGACATTGTTATCTAAGTACCCCATATCCCCCTTGGGAGAAAGTCTCAGCGGACTTATTGAGCACCGCTTCCTTCAATTCTACCAAAGTCAGATCAAGACACTGCTTTGATTTCACATCACTCACAAAAGACGATTCAGAACTATTGTGAACCGTAACACCACCCCCGCTAGTTTAAGATCATGGGTCGGATAATTCTTCTATTGGACCTTAAGTTGCCTTAAAGCATATGCAATAACTTTCCCATTTTGCATAAGCAGACATCCCAACCCAATTCTCGAGGAATCACAATATACCACAAAACAATATGTCCCTTCCAGTAGAGTCAAAGCTGGAGTGGAAGTAAGTCTATCTTTCAACTCTTGAAAACTTTTCTCACATAATTCGGACCATACAAACTTACCCTTCTTTTGGCTCAAATCCGTCAATGGAGAGGCAATAGAAGAAAACCCCTCAACAAATCATAGGTAATAATAGGCCAAACCCAAGAAACTTCTATTGTCTGAGGTGATAGAGGTTTAGGCTAACTCTTGACCACATTCGTCTTCTTGGGATCTACCTCAATACCCTTACTTGAAACAATATGACCAACGAAAGCTATGGACCTTAGCCAAAAATCACATTTGCTAAACTTTGCAAAGAGTTGTTGTTCCTTAAGGATTTGCAACACAATCCTCAAATGATCAATATGCTCATTCTCACTCCTTGAGTAGATCAAAATATCATCAATGAATATAATCACAAACAAGTCAAGGTATTGTCAAGCCATGAATTCCTCCAAGCATTGGTCAAGCCAAACAACATTACCAAAAACTCATAATGACCATATCGGGTTCTAAAAGGCATTTTTGGAATATCTACATTCTTCACCATCAATTGGTAATGATCCAATCTAAGGTCGATCTTAGATAAGTAACTTGCACCTTGAAGTTGATCAAACAAATCATCTATCCTTGGAAGAGGATACCTATTCTTGATGGTTGCCTTATTCAACTGACAATAATCAATACACATTCAGAGTGAACCATCCATTTTCTTAACGAACAAAACTGGAGCACCCCATGGAGAGATACTTGATCAGATAAAACCCTTATCCAACAAATCTTTCAATTGATCTTTCTACTCCTTAAGTTCAACCGGAGCCATTCTATAAGGAGGAATAGAAATAGGTTGCATACCTGGGAGAAGGTCAATACCAAAATATATTTCCCTTTCGAGAGAAATACCGAGTAAATCATCGAGGAATACTTCGGGATACTCATTAGCAATGGTTATCGACTCAAGACTAGGGGTTTCGAAATACATATCCCCTAACTAAATGGTATAAGAAACCCTTAGAAATCATCTTTTTAGCTTTAAGACAAGAAATGAACTGACCTTTAGGCATATAATTTCCCCCCTTCCATTTTAGGTTAGGGTCACTCGGGAACTGAAACTTGACTACCCGAGTTCTACAATCAATGGAAGCATAACAATAGTGCAACCAATCCATCCCAAGGATGACATTGAAATCTAGCATATCAAGCTCTACCAAGCCAACAAGAGTAACTCTATGGGATAAGGAGACGAGACACTTTCTTTATACCCTCTCAGCCAACACAAAATGACCAACAAGGGTAGAGACAGAAAAAGGTTCTAATAACACCTCAGGAAGCACATCAAATCTCATAGCCATATATGGCGTCACAAAAGACAAAGTAGCACTGGGATCAAGTAAAGCATAAACATCTAGCTGGAAAACTTTCCACATATCGATAACCACATTGGGATAATCCACTTGTTCCCCTCTAGTTTGAAGAGCATAAAACCTATTTTGCTTAGGAGAATTAGCACCTGAACCACTTGGACTGGATAAGGATAGGGTTGATCCCTACGATGATTATCTCCCTTATTCTTAGTAACTGAAGGACGATCCCTTATCTTGTAATCCGTCTTACCACAACCAAAGCAAGCATTGGAACCCACTAGACATTTTCCCTCATGCTTTCTTCCACACTTAGTACAATTAGGCATAGAAGATCCATTACCACCTCCTTGAGGCTTAGAGTTAGACTCCATTTCATTTTTGGACCTTCGAGGATCCTTTGAAGAAACATACTCAGAAAACCTTTGTCAAAACTTTGAACAGGCATATCCACCGGACCTAGAGTGTGAATAGTTACCATCATCTGTTCTTGCCCTCTTTGCTTCTCAAGATCTTTTTTTTATCTTTTCCTCTTCAATTTTTTGAGAATGGACCATTAGTCGAGAAATACCCATGTCTTGGACAAGCATAGCCGTACGACACTATTTTACAACCAATTCAGACACACCCGAAAGAACTTGCTCATCCTTGCCCTAGAGTCAACAACAATAGAACGAGCATACTTAGATAATTGAGTGAATCTCAAGGCATATTCTTTCACACTCATATTTCCTTGTCGAAGATTAATGAACTCAAGCACTTTAGACTCCCTCATCTCAAGGGGAAACAACCTATCAAGAAAAGTAGACTGAAACCTTTCCCATTCCAAGGGACTCGCGTCTATCGATCTTACCTCTTTCCATTGGTTGAACCAAATTTGAGCAACCCCCTTAAATTGATAAGTGACCAATTCCGCCTTCTCCACCAAAATCACTCCCATGATAGCCAACACCTTATAAACCTCATCCTTGTGAAGTTCCTCACTCTTTATGTCGCCGTACCTACATTTGTCACTAGGTTGGCCAAAGGGTCAACCAGAGCTTGAGGAGAAGCTCTTTGGTTAATGTTTTCTCCCTCGGTCATTCTTGTAAAAGCCCTTCTAGTAATCATATCATGTAGACCATCGGGAAAGGATTAGGAGATTGACCTTATAGAGTTAAACTCTATTGCACGACTTAGAGAAATGAATAACTCATGTTTACTAAGCATCTAATAGCTTCTCATTCATAAATGTGGCTCACTTCACACTCATGAACACGACTCTACTAGACCTGGTTTAAGACATCCTAGAACCATTCTAAACCTTGTACTCTGATACCATGTTTGTCACGACGCAGGGGTACCCCCTAGACGTAACAAGGTATACAAGACCCTGAGATGCCTCATATAATCAACTTAGCTTCCATTGCATAAGATAATAGAAATGAGCGGGAATTAAAACTTTTTCAACAATATCAAAGCCTTTTATAAATGAAGCGAAAGTCTAATACACTTTGTCTCAAACCATTTAAAACATGAATATATTGGAACACAACCCATACAATAGTGATCAAATCATGAAATGAAAGGACATAATAGAAATTGTGGCCATATCCTCGAATGCTATGAGGACTCACCAATCTTCAAGTCTTTCTCTACTAAGATCCTAGCCACGGGGATGAGAGTCGATACCGCCAAACCCTACATTTGGATAAGAAATGTAGGAAAGAGTATGTGTTAGTACAAACATGTACTAAATATGATATCTAACATAAACATCAACATAAGCACATTACATAACAACATAAGTCATAAGCATAATCAATGCACATAAATCATCATAACATAGGAGGAGTACTTCTTGAAGTAACCTCAACTTATCCTTAGTCAAGACTTGGGTCATCCACCTCTGGTCAAGAATATCATGGAAGGCAACTAAAGCAACAATCTAAGCTCATCATACATCATATCATAATCTAACTTATCTTATATAGAAACGGGAAATCACCTATTTGCCTTACTACAAAGGAACATGGGTAGTCACCTCTAGTCCTTATATTGATCATGGGTACTCGCCTCTAGTCCAACATAACATATGGATTATGGGTACTCGCCTCTTGTCCAACTTAACATATAGATCATGGGTATTTTCCTCTTGTCCAACAACATGTGACATGGGTATTCGCCTATTGTCATTCTATAAGGATCATGGGTATTCGCCTATTGTCCAACAACATGTGGCATGGGTATTATCCTCTTGTCATTACATAAGGATCATGGGTATTTGCCTCTTGTCCAATAATATCATAAAAACATGGGGAGTCGCCTCTTGTTCAACTTTAAGGAATAAGGGCAATGGCATCTTTATCCTACTACATGGAATATAGGTAATCACCTCATATCCATCTCATTTAAAGGTCATGGATAATTGCCTCTAGCCTCATCAATTTCTTAGTCATTAGCATTAGATTAAGTTTAGGTCATCAATCTTTTCAAACTAGAATCATTCAATGTTAGAAAGCCTTTCGCATTAATAACATAAGCAATTCATGTGGGAACTATCCCTTCCACAATCATTTACAACAGTAGTCAACAATTGACAACATAAGTTTTACTCTCAAAGCCTTATATCTCATAGTCATCCTATATGCTCAATCTCAAGCAATTCATATCATAATCATTTCACGAGCATCAATCTCAAATCAATCTAATCATGATTCATCATATAAGCTTTAAATTTACTGTATCTCATCAATCCTAAATTGAATACATCAGCCTCACAAATTATCCTTTCATGGCTAAAACCCATATTACATCAATTTCATCTATCTAGACATGGGTAAGGATGGGTACATGAAATTTTATCCTAAAATCATTGAATCTATTCAATTCAAGCATAAACAATCATAATCCACCCAATTTGATCAACATTCATCAATACCCACAACATTGGAAGAAACCCTAACTCAAATTGGAGATTTCAGCTTCTCAAGTGGGAAAACATATGGACTCTATGGATGGAAGGAATCCATGGATGTAAAGCCATCATACCTTAATTACAAAGCCCAATAAAGCTTGAAGAATGGAGACTTGACCTTAATCCTAGCTCCAACTCTTTTTTCTTCTTCAAGTTCTAGAGAGAAAAATATTTGAGAGGAAGACTTTGGGTTTCTTTTGGTGAATTTGAGAGAATGAGTGAATTTAGGGGTTAAAATAACTTATATAGGGGTCCTAGACTTAGGCGAAACAACCTCACTTTGATTTAATTAAAACTGGAAAAGACCCCCATTTCCCCGAACTGAATGTGTCAGCTGTCCACCGACTCACTACCCACTGACCCAGTCGACAGACCGTCATCTAACATACTATCCATCATAGTGGACCATGGATAGTGGTCAAAGATTTTGGCCCATCGATGGACCACGGGGTGTGGTCCTACCGTGGTCCATGCCTGGACCATTTCTAAGGGACCAATCCACGGACCCACCTACGGTTCATGGCCCATACCATGGGTCGTGGTTGGCCCTTTGTGGATGGCACCTGGAAGGATCTGAAAAGCTGTTGTTTGTTCTTTTGCATACGGGGTGTTACACCCAATCACTTTCCTTATAATATACTCGATGGCGTTGAGATTTATATTAGACTTCAATTTTTTTTCAAACTCCTTATGAAATAAAACCATCTTTTGATGTCTTTAAATTATATTATCTTGCATGATATATGCTAAGTGGCTTGTGTAGGGCCTCTGGGGGTCATATACGCCATGTTGCGCCTAGTTTATACTTTGGGTCCTAACAAACACAGTCACGGAGCTCTGCTCCAACCTTAAGAACTGATCTCAAAGGTGATCTCTGATGATGTAGGGGATGAACATAGCCAAGAAGGCCTCGAAAACTTGATCCAAGTGACCGGAGGAGACCCAACGGGCCTGGTTTCTATGAAAGTACGCCACCACTTCCTGCCTAGCCCATCTAACTTATAAGAGGTAAAGTTGGCTCATTTTGACTCTATTAATCCCAATGTATGTAACCGCTCCCGGTAAATAGTAAGAAATTCATGGGCATCCTCACCCACAACTCTAGAAAACCTCAGAGGTGAAAGTATGAGAAACACTCCAATCATTTTATGCTCCTCTAGCAGCATAACTCTAGCCACAGTCACAGGTTGGGCACCCCTATGTGATGCCTTAGACCTAAGGTACCTCTGTTGCAGGCTGACCTTGTGATGCTAGTGCTAGTAAAGCTGCAGCTGCTGCTGGGGCCTATTGCATACCCCCAAGCATAGTAACAAGTTTCATATTGGTTGCATGTTGGTCAAGAGCCATGGTTGGTCGAGGTGATGTTGCACCCATGGCCAGTAGGGAAGGTCGAACCCTACCTTGAGTCATCGTGCAGCACGTATGAGCCATTCTATGAGAAGAGTGAAAAAATGAGATTCTATAAAGCTAATAAAACACACACTACACGAAAGTGATAAAAAAAAAGACAATTCCTAAAGACACCTTGTATCGTTCCAAAGAAAGGATGTGAACGTATTTGTACTGAGCCGTGCAACTCTACTAGGTATTAGCTTTGTACAAGTGAGACTAGTGAACTTGGCTCTAATACCAACTTGTCATGACTCGATTTGAGAAGTCATGATGGCACCTACTACATCCCACCATTAGGTAAGCCAACCCATAACTCAGAATGATAGGTAATAAGTTAAAGGGTAGAAATAAGCAAAACATAACTTAAACAACAAAGTTAGACAGAAGCGGAAGCGACACAAAACTATATACATAAAAGATACCTCCAAGAACTTCGAAGTCACGAGTACAGAGGTATGCTAACAAAAAAGTGCAAGTCCCAAAAGTGGACCTAAATAAGGCTTGTCTCAAAGGAAAAAAAAACACTAGTTATACAATATATAGAAGGAGACAAGCAAGTCCAGGATGCCAACTCCTCACACTCAACTCTGATCCTGAAACAGTTGCTGGCACGAACGATCATTGTTGGCAGATGGTACTAGGACATCCATCATAAAGCAGATGTAGAGTGTAGCATATGTACAAAAACAAAGGTACTCACTAGGCATCATAGGCCGACTAAGAAAGAAACTTAAAGAAAATATGAATGGATATAATCTAGACACAAACAGAGGTCAAAGAAGAATTTAAAAAAGAGCACAAAAATATACTGAATATAAATCTAAGTACATCTAAACTAAACCTAACTGGACTGCATAAGCCTTGAAGGTACATTCATCTGCAAGTTTAAGTAAGAACCTGAACAAAACCCTCTAAGCCTGATAGGTACATCGAATAGCTAAGCCACAAGAGCGAAGTGTAGTGATCCCAGGACCAACAACCATAAGCCAGTCCTCAAGCCTCAAGTAACAACCTCGAACCATAACACCCAATAATGGGCCAGCCCAGCCAGATAGTAGACTCCCAATGGAACCATCCCATCTAGCAAGAGTAACCCGAGGACCGCCCAGCAAGGCAATCACTCCCAGGAGCACCAACCTAGCTAACAAGAGTACTCGGAGGCACCAATAAGACCATCACCCAGCTAGCTAGTAAACTCATAGAGGCACCGGCCCAGCTAGAAAGAGTAAACTCATGGGAACCAATAAGACCATTGAAATACCACATCTCATCAATATCATCATGGGATGACGTCCGACTAAAGAAATAATAAAAGGCTCTCTGCTTGTGCCACTCTAATCCTGAGTCGCCTAGTGAAGTATGATAACCTTCGATATTGCAACGGGGCCATAGAAATAGGGAGAGTGAATAAAAGCTCAGTAGAATGAAAAAATGCCTAAAATTAGGTTCAATCTATCAAACTCAAGTATGCTACTCCAATATAAAGGGAGCTAATCCGTCTGAAACGACAATGTAGAAGAAACATCGCCTAAATGTTGTAACAATCAGAGTTCTAAGGCAACACTAATATTAACGCTACACATGCTCTAATATAATAATAAATAGCATACAAGTCAATTCACCAGATGGAATTAACCACATAAACCTCGGTTAGCATGGTACTACACTCAAAATAGACCATATGAAACCATAAACATGATATTTAGGAAAGGAAATAAGAACCAGTAGGTACCCACCCCAAATTCACTCTAATAAACATGTATTTACACATTCAACCTCAATCTAAGAGAGGGGAAAGTCATAGATTACCTTTAGACCGACGACGTACTCCAAATCATAATAATAGAGCCTTTCGATCCGAATGGCCTTAGAATTCTGCCACACTATCAAAAATAGGATCACAATGGCAATATGGTAATTTTAACATCAAAACACATAAAACAAAAACATAACAATTTCGAAGTCAATCAGGAATCATGGGACCCACACTAAAATTTATGTAATTGACTTTTTCAAAAGGTCAAAAATAGTACACCCCCCCCCCCAACTTATGTTCCGAAATTGAACAAAATTCGGGGCTCACAATAGCGAACAATCATTACATACAAAGGATTCACCAACTAAGGACAAACATTCAAAGGCAGCCCAAAAAATTCATATTCACCTCAAATGAAGGATGCCCAACACTCTCCGATCACTCCATAGCATAGTCTTAATAACCACGAACACATCACACTTTGAATTATTCAAATTGAAGCTCTGTAGATTGAGAAATCGCTAACTCAAGTTAAAATAATAGCTAAAATCGTGACTAATTCTTTATTAAAAGTTTGACCGCAGATCGCTTAAGCCATCACTCAAGTCTCTTAAGTGACTAGCCTTAAAGAGGTGGGCCTTGCTTCTGTGAGCCCTTGGCTCTAAAAGTGGAGCTCGCTAAAGAGAGCCCTCGCAGCAAAAGTGAGGGCGACTTAAAAGATATCAGGGCCGCTTAAGCGGCTGCCGCCTGACTGGGTTGGCTCGTTAAAGCACAACTCTAGCTGCAAAAGCGAAGCTCTCTTAAGTGAGTCTAGGGACACTAAAGCAGCTGCACTAGTACTCAGGCACTAGAAAATTTCGACAAAGTTCCTCGAGCTCAACTCAGTGGCTCAGGATTGGTTCGGAACGCCATGCACACAAATGAGATATGAAACCTAATAAAATTTGACATTTCAAACTTAATGGAGTAGTCAAAATTTCTATAGAAGGTCATCTCAATAAAAAGTGGGTCCTAAACCCAACTTCATTTTAAGACAAAATCCATAATGGGTCTCAAAATTAGACAGAAAGCCTCGGGATCCACACAAAGGGTCGTTCTTGACCAAACTCAATATTTTAGTGCTAACTGCAATGACATAATTCTCATTTGGCACGTTTACCAGGAATGATGACTAAGGTTAAACTTACACCTTAACTTGTAAATTAATATGCCTAATCGCACAAACTCACACGAAAAGCCTTGGGAGTCATGACAACTATGCTACTACCCTAAAATGACCCTTCTAGAGTTGATTAAATTATCATAATTAGATTATGAGGTTAAATTTCTAAAATTTTGACAAATGATTGTTCAAGGTTCAAAAGCTTTAAAATACAAAAAAATACATAAAACCCAAACGAACGATCAGGTGACCGAGGTGTTAGTTCAGCATGTCAAAATAACTTGAGGTCAATATAGGAATGCTCTAAATGACGAACAAAAGGCGTAACCATAGAATTGGCCTAGAGGTCATTACACATAGAGCTCCTGACCTTAGTCACAGAGCTAGGTCAGACCCAATATTTAAATGCATCAATCTTTTGGGGATCAACCATGACCCTTTTTTTTCAAATTCACATGCCCCAAGAAGGTCAACAAAGTCAGTCAAAACTCACAATTTGTGAACTTGGAATATATTTTTTGTTTCCCAAGATACCCATAACAATGTAAAGATAGTCGACATTATTCTCTTTACTCTTGGAGTAGATAAAAATGTCATCTATAAACACAATCACAAAGGAATCCAGATATTTCTTGAAGACACCATTCATAAAACTTATAAAGGTTATTGGTGCATTAGTTAATCCAAACAACATTACCAAAAACTCATAGTGCCCGTGTCGATCCCTGAAGGTTGTCTTTATATATGTACTAGGGTTTGATCTTTAACTTATGGTACATTGACCTCAAATTTTTGAGAGCACTGAATTACTCAATAAATGGTCAAAAAGATCATCTATGTGAGGTACGTGGTACTTATTCCAAATAGTGACCTTGTATTCAACTATTAGTAGTCTGTGAACATCTCCATACTACCATCCTTCTTTTTCAAAAACAGCATCAGAGCACCCCAAAGGTACTGCACTAGGAAAAACAAATCCCTTATTTAGAAGCTCTTAAAGCTAAGTCTTGAGTTCTCTCAACTCTGTCGGAGCCATTCAGTAAGGAGGGATAGAAATTGGATAAGTAAAAGGCTCCAAATATATGCAAAAATTAATATCTCTATCCATCAAAGTCTAACATATAAAAAATGATCAAATCTACCCAAGTCTAAAGACCTACAAACATCATTCAGCAAGCATGGTACACATGGGTTACTACTACAACTCATAAACTGGGGTAGCAATATGGATATGGGTATTAAGGATATCACTAATCAAATCAAGTTCCAAGGAAAAGATACATATGAATAAGTAGAGCCCATATCAAATAAAATGAAAGCCATTCAAACATAGACAAGAATAATACATGATACCATGGTGTTAGATGCCTCAACCTCTAGCTTACCCAGAAAGGCATAACACTGAGCTCTATCAGTATTCTGGGCAACTCCTCTACCATGTTGTGTTGCTCCCCGCTGGTGTTACATTTTCTCTGCTCTGAAAACCTTCATGATTATTACCTTTCCTACCATGTAGGAATTCTCTATCATTACCACCTCCACCTGCTGGACCTACAGCTCTAGTCTACGACTATATTAGTTTACCTACTAGGTTATGAGGGTATTTCCTCATAAAGTGACATATCTCACAATAATTGACGCATCCTCCGGAAAGTGAAGGCATGCTAGTTGAAGAATAGAAAGTTCCCTGACTACCCTCAGCCAGAGACTGTTGAGTGACCCATGAGAAACCACCAGTAAAAGAAGTAAAGTAATTGAATTTTGTATGCAGAATATGCGTGCTGACCAAAACCCTTGGAATAGGAACCACTCAAGTTTTCCAAATTATTTGACCTCTTAGCCAATGCCTTGGCCTATCTAGTATTCCTAACTCCTTTGAACTGCTTCATATTGTCGATCACTTCATTGAAGATCATGCCTGCAAAAGTCATGCTCCAAATAACATTTGCTGCTCATATATCAGTACCTTAACAAAGAAATGAATCCTCTCCTCCTCGGTGCTCACTAATAGAGTAGCGAAGCGAGATCAAGCATAAAATTTAGCCTCCAATGTTGCTACAGGTATGCTTCCTTGTTTGAGAGCCATAAACTAATCCTTTTTACGATCTTTGGTGGTTTGGGATACATAATTCTCCATAATAAGAGCATGGAGCTTAGTCTTAGTCAATGGTTGCATAACTAATGAAAACATTCCACATAAGCCCTCTACCATTTCTTGGCATCACCCTGAAAATCAAAGTTAACAAACACTACCTCATGTTGAAGTACAATACCCAATTTGTGCAATCTATCATAATAGTCTAGAATTAACTCAAAAGTATGCTCACTCTCTATACTGTGGAACACTGCAGGCTTCAAATTCAGAAACTTAGTAATAGTTCATGCTCAGTTCTAAACATAGAAGGACCTGCCACCTAATAGAAAAAGGCCTTTGTACATGAAATTTCATCCATTTTATGGGCTGTAGTAGTAATAAGATGAGTACATGAAACCTGAATAACAGATAGAACAATAGTTGTAGTACCTGCCAGTCCACTTCAAAAAGCTAACACTTGTTGGACCACCTCAAAAGACATGGCAGGAAGACATGTACCTTCAACTTATTGTTCCACCTCGATTTCAACATCCTTCTCAATTTCTACCTAAAGCTTTTCGTTAATCCGATCATCTCATGGAACCAACATACAAACTATTAGTGTACCATATATGGTACCCATACCAACTGTTAGTATGTACCGGCATGGTACTCGACCAACTATATATGGATATCCATGTACCATTTGTGGTACCTATGGATACCACTAGTATCTATCATGTGTGGTACTTGAGCAAAACATGGGATATATTGTACCAGTTGTGGTACCTGTTATCAAACTTGACATGAACAGGTTAGTTAGAATGTTATGGTTCGAAGGTGTGTTGCAAAATAGGGACTTTTCAAGAAAAATTCGAGTTTCTGCCTTGTGAAAAGCTTTATATCAGGTGTCACACCGCTATAGTGGTGGAATTAATTCCCACTATAGTGGGGCTACTACATTAGGGTTATTCACAGTTTATGCGAAAATTTTCCTTAAACCGCTCATTATTTTACAAACTCATTATGAGGAAGAGAAAGGGCAACCAAGGGTGAATTTCAATCACTTTCCATCAATTTTATTAATAGAAGTAAGTAATCACTCCCATGCTTTGGTATTGTGATTTGAAAGCCTTAAAATCCTTGTTAGGTGACTTTGATGGAGGGTGATGGTGGATGCTGAAAAGAATGAGGTAATTAAAAATTGGGTCCGGCCCAGCTCTGTGACTGAGGTTAGGAGCTTGATTGATATTTAATCACATATCTTATGAGGTGATATGAGTTTGTTTGCATGTGTCATATACTTAAACATATGTGTTTGGACATTGATCGCATGACATATGAGGTGAGGGGAACAGTAGGTTACTGCATATGTCATATAATTTTAATGATTATTCATATGTGAAAACCGTTGTAGTCCTCAATAAATTGATTTGCCACAATTCAGCAAACTTATCCTATAATGTCAAAAATTTTTGTTGTAATTTTTTGAGGATAAGTTTGTCGAGGGTATTTATATAATAGTCAACAAATAATTTTGACATTAAAGGATAAGTTTGCCATATTATGGCAAATAATTTACTGAGGGTTACCACATTTTGACATATCAACAATCATGACAAATATATATCACGTGCAAATAACCTAAAATTGCCCTCACCTCATAAGAAATGCGATCAATGTCCAAACGCATATTTTTAAATATATGGCACATGCAAACAAACATATATCAGCTTATAAAACATGTGACTAAAGACCCACAAACCTCCTATCGTCATTCACAGAGCTACGCCAAACCCAATCTTTAACTACCTCAATCTTTTCAGCATACACCATCACCCTTCCCCTAAAGTCACCCAACAAGGATTCTAAGTCCTAACAATCACAATACCAAGGTAGATGAGTGATTTACTTTCCTTTACAGATGAAATTGATGGAAAGTGGTTGAAGTTCACCCATGGTCGCCCTTTCTCATAATGAGTTTGCATAAAAATGAGCAGTTTAGGAGAAATTTCTACATAAATAGTGAATAACCTCACTATAATGGCCCCAACCACTACGGCACTTCCACCCGGTACATAGGGTCCACCATATTGGGATCTCTCATTATAGTTGGAATTCAATCCCCCGCTATAGCACTGTGACACCCGCTATAGTTGTTTTCATGGACAGAAACTCAATTGTCCTAAAAAGTCCTCATTTCACAGCACACCTTTGAACCTTGATGTTGTAAACTAATCCTTTCACCCCAAGTTTTATATTGGGAGTTTCACTCACTTGAATTCGATTCTGAAAAGCCCTACAAATTTCTTAATTTCTTAGTTAATAGGTGACCGACTCAAACTTAGATATTTAACCTGGTCCTTTCCCGAATTTCCCTAGATCTCACTTTGCTCAGATTCTGTTTGAGACTGGACATGCCTAGAATTTTCAAACCTCTAATCCAAAAGTTTTCATACCCAATTTTATTCACCAATGATTTACCTACTAATGACCGGAAGGATCATTACAGCAAGAATCTTTGTGCACCAAACTTCTTTTTATTATGATATAATAAAATGAAATGTATATACATATATAAATGTACCTTTATTAAATTCCTTGATTTAGATGTAAGCTTCTCTCCCCTTCACAATACTTTGATGACTCTAGAATCGAACATTCCAAGAAAAAAGAAAAGTATTAAATATGATAGAACAACTCAAAATCTATAAATATTTTGAAGAAAATTTGTAATGTTCATTACTAGATAAACATTTGAAGCAAATTCTGCATTTTTCAAATGCATAAAGTCATGGTAGTACTCATCCTACATTCACAAATATTCCCATTTAGATATCTAATTATTAAATAAAAATAATTTAATTTTCAAATGATAAACTAACAATAACCAATAAAATATGAAATAAATATACCTCATTTGTTTTGAGTTGAATGTCACGATTGCCAATTGTTGGAATTGTCTGACTATGACAAAGACATACTTCTTGTTTTGATAGTTGAAAATCTCTCCATATGTATCAATATATCTATGGTTTGTAAATCAAAAATATAATTAGAAATTTACTTATCATGTTAATAATTTTGTCAACTATTGAATTTCATCATCATTAGCTTGTACAACACGGGTTAAAGCGTTGCACATTTTAATACATCATGTAAAGTAGACATCACTTCTTGAACTAAGCCATTGAATTGAGGTTTTTTGGGTGTTGATGGAAGATCAAAATCTGCAACAACTCTTGCATTATTGCGGGGGGAATTCGTTGACAGCGAGGACCTGCCTTGCTTTATCTATAGAAAATATTTTAAATTAGGAATTTTTTTTAATGATCTTCACATGACTAGCATGTGAATCAAATGATCCCTAAAAATATGACTAATCATAAAAGTATATCTAACTCTTGGAGCCTTATTATCAGTGATTGAGGTCATATCAACAATTATTATTTTTACGTGAAGTGATCGAAGGATTGTGGCCAACTTGACTATCAGTTGTCACCTTAAGTGTTTAAATTCTTGAATAGTTGAAATCATTAATATGATTTAGGCAAAAAATTTTATATTATTTTCCCTTCTACAATCCAAGTTTTTCTATGTCGTTTCATATTCTATACTTTCACTCTAATATTATTAATTAAAAACTTGATATTGATTTTTTTTTCAGGTGTTGAATTTCTTCGAATATACTAGTTTCAACGATCAACAAAATTGAATCTCCAACAATTTAGATGAATCAAAAAATTCTGAAATTCATAAAAATGATTTAAAAAATGTAGACAAATTTCTATCTTATCTCTTTTGAGAATTTTATGTGATTCATTTATACTTAAATTGAAGGTCATTTAAAGTTTCTGAGAAATCATAAATGACTCATGAAAATGATAAACCTTTTCAATTGAATCTATATAAATCAAATAGAATAATCATAAAAAAAAAAAAAAAAAAAAATTAAGTGCATATAGATCACATTTGAATCATTGCTTAATGGTCATATTCATTGAACAAAAAGTTTACAAGGACGACTTCAAAGAAATAAGATAAGTTATTCAGTGGATCTTTCACTATAGAGAATCAACTTTCTGGTTATATCAAAGGAATGAAAATGTATTATGAGGCATATCTTAGACTTCTCTTAGTTATGAGAACGCACTAAGTGAATGACTTGGTAAAAATGTAAACTTAAAAAAAGAAATAAACATTAATTATGATTCTACAAAGAAAAGAAAAGAAATAAGGATGTGTTAGTTACCCAAAAATGAATGTGAACCAAATGTTATTGTGGAACCTCATCAGCATCAACATTTTTATAGGATAGTGGAAGCAGCGAAGAGAAAAAATGAAAACCATCTTGGATTGAAGATGATAGTGGAAGCGGCGAAGAGAAACAATGAAAACCATCTTGGAAACCCTACTGATATATAGGAATAGGCCTATTTTTGGGCCGTATCAAATGTTCATGTTTTGTTATTTTTTCATTTCTTTTGCCTTTTGTTTTATTTTTTATTCGCATGGGTCTAGATATTATTATTTTTGTTAATCAATAAAAAATGAGCCCATGGCTCAATTTGCTTAAAAAGGTGTGTTCAGAATGGAGGAAAATATTTTTTGAAAAATACTATTTCAATTTTCTCATGTTTAGTTGGTTATGTTTTTGTGTACATATATTTTCTTAGAAAAACAATTTCCGTAAAAATTAAGGGAAATAACTTCTCTAGTGGAAACAAGATCAACAATTTTTACCTGTGAGATTCCATATTGATAGGGTACTGCCCATCTCTCGAAAAGGACCGAGCTAAAGGGAGTTCATACAACCCTCTTCGACTAAAAATTAACTTTATATACAAGGTTAAAATTGCTTTTTATGTGTCCATAGTAAATGTTGAATATCTTTGACTTCTTTGTGTATTTACTTCTACATATTTTTGAATCTCCTAAATTAAAATTCTAGCTATGTCACTGCCCTTTAGCACACCTCATCTTCACCCCCACCCTATGGGGATCATCCCCACACCCACACCCTATGGAAAATAAGTATTTCTTAATTATTTTCCTAAAAAAAAATATTTTTCAAAAAAAGCTTCTTCATACCAAACACACACTTGAAATTATTTTTCTTCACTACAAACAAAAAATAAGTTCAAATCCTAACCCAAATTTACCAAGTGCTACACTTACATCAATCCCTTTAAAATATCTTTCTTCATTTGATGATTACGGTAGGGAAAGCTCTCATCTGATGAATTCATAACCATATTTGATATTTACATTGGTTCTAGATGCAGTTGTTTTAGAATTCCAAACACAAAGACCTTTCATAGTATTTTTATGAATGAACGGACTACATAACATCTTTGGATTTTTTTTGGAGGCTCTTTGCGAATTAGGAGATCATAATGGCACTATTGGATATCTGATCAACTCATAGTGGGATAAAAAACCTTCTAATACTATCTATTATTTAATCCTTAAAAAAAATTCAATTCAAATATATTTGAAATCTTAGAAGCAGAGTTCTAAATATAAATATGGGGATAAACTAAGCTTTGACAACTTCAGAAGGATCAACCAAATTCTCTAAAATATTCAAAAAATTATTTTCTCCTAATAATTTTATTACCTCATATCTCTCTTTGTGACAAGTTACTACAACTAAACCCAAATCCGAGAAGTATCATAGTATGTTGAATACATCCAAAAACAAGTACACTTAAACTCTACTAATCAAAGTCTTTAACAATAAGATTTGAAAATGAAAGCTCAATATTATGGTGCATTTATAGACAACTGTGGAGTTTTGGGTCTTTTTTCCTTCTATGTAGACAAATAAAAGCCTAATTTAGACTACCCCATTTTTGCCCATAAACCCAATATTATGGTTCATATGTAAGACGTCCATTAGGTCTTATTTTAAGAAGGTTCACAAGAAGTATCAGCAACCATATAGAGAGAAATGTGAGAGAGTGCAGGTTTCTACACAAGCCTTAACAGCCAATTTCAAATAGTTATTTCCGCTTCGTTCCTTGTTTGATTAAGCTTATTTTTGGACAACTTTTTCTTTTCAGCTTAATATTTGATTGGAAATTGAGAGAGGTGGATTTGGACTCCTATAGCTCCATATTTTGACTAATGAAAAATAGCTGTGTTTGATGATTTCACTCCTTTTCTATAGTTTTTTGGTGCTATTTTGTAGTTGTGTTTTCCATTGTTTGTCACTTTGTTGGTGGACATTTTATATAGAAAATTTGTAACTCTTATCGATTATATTAGAGTTTTAGCCTTGTGATTTTTAATCTTTACGCCGAAGAGGTTTTCCATGCAAATCTTGGTGTCTCATATGTTTATTTTATTTTGCCTTGCTATATTTCTTTTTGTTTATTTGTTGTCCCAAACATTGTTTGTGCTAGATTTCATTTGTCTTCTCTTGGTTCAGATTGAAGGATAAGTTTAGATTAGATTTTCTTCTACTATTGCCCTGTCATGCACATTTATTTTTATTTGTGTTTCCCAACAAAGTGGTATCAGAGCATTATGTTGTTGTTGACTGTCTATTCAAATAATGGAGTCCTATATTAGCAAGATGGTTTGTTTGAATGGAAGCAATTATCATATTTGAAAAGGCAAGATGAAAGATCTTTTATTGTCAAGAAAATGCATTTACATGTGTTTGCTTTTACTAAACTTGAGTCTATGAATAATGAGGATTGGGAATTTGAGCACCTACAAGTTTGTGGCTATATCAGGTAATGAATTGAAGATAATGCTAGAAGTCACATTTTGAATGAGATACATGCCGAAGTTATTCCTGCTGAAACAATTGATGAATATCAAATATCAAGAGGTCAACCCTATTTCAGATCGTATAAATGATTTTTCAGGGTGTCCTTGACCAGTTGTGTGGAATGTCTGTAAAGTTTGATGCAGAAATATACGGACTTTGTCTTATTAATACTCTATCAGACTCCTTTGTAACTCTTCGAGTTTCCTTGATTAATTCTACTTCCAGTGGTGTTGCAACTATGGAATATGCTAAGAGTGGTGTGTTTAATGAAGAGATGAGAAAAAGATATCAAGGCTCATCTTCTTCAGTTTTACACTCTGATATTTTTGTTACTGAAGACAAGCAAAGAAGCAATTTCAGAGGTTAGAATGATAGAGATAAAAGTAGAACAAGCAAAGAAGCAATTTCAGAGGTTAGAATGATAGAGATAAAAGTAGAGGCAAGTCAAAGTCTAAATACAAGAATGTTACATGTAATTATTTCCTTAAGAATGGGCATATCAAGAAATATTACTACAGGTACTAGAGAGATATGAGACAACAAAAGAAAGATGGTGATAAGGAAAATCTTGCTTTTATTATTGTTAAGGATGATCTTCTTTTTGCTTGTGGTGAAAATGACATTAATCTTGTTTGTGATGAGTCTAGCTGGTTTATAGATTCTTATTCTACTTCACATCACCAAAGAAGTAATTATTTTCTTCTTACATTCTAGGTAATTTTGGAAAGCTGAAGATGGAAAATGATAATAAAGTTGAGGTACTTGGCATTGGCACAATTTGTTGGAAAATAACAATGATTTGAGACTAGTTATAAACAATGTCAAGCATGCTCTAGATGTTCGCTTAAATCTAAGTTATATGTGAAACCTTGATGATGAAGGTTATGTTACCACCATTGATGTTAGCCAGTGGATGCTTACTAAAGGTTCAATGATTGTGGTTCGTGGTAACAAGTTAGCTAATTTTATGGATTTCAGGGCTTCATTTCTAGAGGCTTGGTAAAATTAGTGGAGAATATACTTCATAATAGTTATGACATAGAAGGCTGAGTCATATGAGTGAGAAGGAGATTGATAATTTAGCTAAGAAGAATTTTCTTTCTAGAGTGAAACAAGAAAAGTTGAAGAATTGTGTCCATTGCTTAACCGATAAATAGAAAAGAGTTTCCTTTCATAGTCATCCACCTTTAAGAAAGTTTGATTTGTTGGAGTTGGTATATTCTGATTTATGTGGTCATTTCAAGATAAAGTCTCATGGTGGTGCACTTTACTTTCTCATCTTTATTGATGATCATTCTCATAAACTCTGGGTATTCTCTTTGAAGTCTATGGATCAAATACTTGATGTGTTCAAGAATTTTCAGGCCTTAGTTGAGAGACAGACAGGGAAGAAATTGAAATGTATCTATTCTGATAATGGTGGTGAATATATTAGTCCTTTTGATAAATATTGTAGAGAGCAGGGTATTCGGTATCAAAAAATTCCAAAGACTCCTCAACTAAAGGGTTTAGCAGAGAGAATGAACATAACTCCAGTTGAGAGGGTTAAATGTATGCTTTCACATGCCATGCTACAAAATTCCTTTTGGACAGAAGCACTTAATAATGTTGTCTATGTTACAAATTTATCTCCTACTATTTGTATGAATGGTGATGTCCTGACAAAGTTTGGTCTAATAAGAATGTCTCTAATGATCATCTTAAAGAGTTTGGATGTAAAGTCTTTATGAATGTTTCTAAGGATGAGAGGTCAAAGTTGGATGTTAAAACTAGGCAATTTATCTTTGTTGGTTATGGTCAAGATGAATTTGGCTATCGTTTCTTTGATCTAGTTGAGAAGAAACTTGTTAGATGCCATAATACAGAGTTCTTTGAAGACCAAAAATTGAAGATCTTGATAAAGCTAAGAAAGTTGGTTCCTAGATTAGTAAGAGCCTAGTTGATGTTGATCCAATTTTTTTACTATTGCACCTAAAGAAAATCTTCAAAATGATGAAAAACAAGTTGATATTGAAGATGGTGATCTTATTCAGAATGACCAATATGATGTTGAAGCTCCCATGCAAGATGTAGTTGGTCATCAACCAACTACTATTGATGCTCCATAAAGTTCTCTAGAATGATCTCCTACAGAGAAAATACCTTTATCTCGTTAATCTCGTAATGAGTATGTACTCTTAATTGATGGGGGAGAAGCTGAGATTCTTGACGAGGCCATGGAAATTGAAGAAAAAGAAAGGTGATTTGATGCTATGGAGAATGAAATGAAGTCTCTACATAATAATCATACATTTGATTTGGTTAAGCTACCTCAAGATAGAAAAGCTTTGAAAAACAGGTGGATTTTCAAGGTGAAACATGAAAATGGTAATCCAATTCCACAGTACAAGGCTAGATTAGTTATGAAGGGATTTAACAAGAAAATGGAAATTGATTTTGATTAGATATTTTTCTCCAGTTGTGAAGATGTCATCCATTCGTATGGTTATAGACTTGGCTGCAAGTTTGGACTTAAAGATTGAGCAAATGGATGTTAAAACTTTTTTATCTCCATAGTTACTTTGATGAACAAATTTATATCGAGAAACTGGAAGTCTTTAAAGTCAAGGGAAAAGAGAATTATGTTTTCAAATTAAAGAAGGGTTTGTATGGTCTAAAACAAGCTCCCACACAATGGTACAGGAAGTTTGGTTCTTTTATGAGTCTATAGGGCTTCAAGAAGACTTCTTCAGAACATTGTGTTTTTGTGCAAAAATTCTCAAATAGTGACTTTATTATCGTTTTTATTTATGTTAATGACATGCTTGTTGTTGGTCATAATGCTTGCAGGATTAACAGGTTGAAGCAAGAGTTGAATAAGTTTTTTGTTATGGAAGAATTGGGACTAGTAATAAAGATTGTTGGAATGCAGATTGTCCACACCAAGAGGCTAAAAACTTATTGTTATCACAAAAGAGGTAAATTCAAAAACTTCTTAGATTCAACATATACAAAGCTAAGGTTGTTAGCACACCTTTAGCTATGCACTTCAAATTGAGCATGAAGCATTGTCCTTCCGGTGATGGTGAGAAGAAAGATATGAAGAGAGTTTCTTATGATTCAACCGTTGGTAGTTTGATGTAAGCAATAAAGTGTACAAGACTAGATATTGTTCATTTTGTTGGTATTGTCAGCCGTTTTCTTTCTAATCTGAGATGAGAGCTTTGGAATGATGTAAAGTGGATTATGAGACATCTTTGTCGCACTTCTAGTCTGAGTTTGTGTTTTGGGACATGGAAGCCTATTCTTTCTAGTTACACTAACTTAGATATGTCCGGTGATGTTGATACTCGTAAGTCTACTTCAGGCTACTTGATTGCTTCTGCAAGGGGGAGCTGTATCTTGGCAATTTAGGTTGCAAAAATGTGTTGCTCTATCTACTAAAGAAGTTGAGCTTATTTTAGTTGTTAAAGCTCGTAAAGAGTTGCTTTGGATGAAGAAATTCTTGGGGGAACTTGGTTGTGCTCAAGAGAGGTATATGTTTTATTGTGATAGTCAACGTGCTATCATCTTGGCAAGAATTCTACATTTTATGTTCAATCTAAGCACATTGATGTGAGGTATCATTGTATTCGAGATGTGTTAGATTCTCAGTTGGTTGAACTTCAGAAGATCCATAAGAATTATAATGGCTCTGACATGATGACTCAAGCTTTGTCACGAGGGAAGTTTGAAGAATGTTGCATGATCACCGGGATGGTGATCTCCTCTACATAGTCGGGAGGGGGAGAATGTTGGATTTTGGGTCTTTTTCTCTTCCTATGTGTATAACTAAAAGCCAATTTGAACTAGACCATTTTTGCACATAAGCCCAATATTATGGTGCATATGTAATACTTCTTTTAGGTAAAATTGAGTTTTCTTTCGTTATTGCCCTGTCGTTCACAATTATTTATGCTTATGTTTCCCAACAGAATCCTTAGAGATGAACTTTGTTATCGCCTTTACTTTTCCTACCCATTGTAAAAGCAATGTTTATTTAGAGGCTCATGCAACTTTTTGTGGGACCACAAGAACTTCACTTTGAAAATGGACTCTATCCATCACTTAGATGTTGACCAAACTAAGTGACAAGGGTGGTGATAAAGGGTATACTTTCTTCTAAATGTCACCATCTCATCAAAGAGGATTCTGCCCAAGGAGGGGCTGTCACATGATTAGCTAGTTGGTGAGGCAATAGCTTACCAAGGCGATGATCAGTAGTTGGTCCGAAAGGATGATCAGCCACAAGCAAGAGTCTCCTTGGATTTTGCAAGGGAAACGTAGCCAACCTAGGATATGTTGCAGGAAGGAACAGGAAGGTGTCTCTAGTATATTACCCTTTCTTTTCCTTTCATGGGCTTTGATGTTTAAGCACATAATCAACTGACACTAGTTCGGTTCAAGTGCCATCCGATCGCGTGTAGTGATATAACCCAACCAAGGGTTGGGATAGTTCCCACAAGGAGTGGTTTTGAGAACTAATAGAAAAATAAAATTTAGTTCTAATTAGTCATAGCTATAAACATTATCAAATAAAAACATACTAAATCAAAGGGGGTGACGCAAGCGTCAATTATCAATAGGGGGTTTGTATTAAGCTAATAAACAAAAACAAACAAAAATATAAGAAATCGAGATATGGAGACGAGATTCTTGGGATGTGATAGGAATACGGGATAAACTAGACTATTGGGTACATGTTTTTGATGGTAGATTGTTGACCATTTGTGACTAGGCTAGACTATAGTGGGGGTAAATTCTCTCTCGAGCAACTTACCCCGAATCAACTCTATTTCTCTCAAACACTGAGTTGCTGCATTAAGCACAGCCTCTGCCTTAGCCCATTCACTCTCTCAAGCTGAATGTGTGGGAAAAGGACTAGGTTCACTATCACGAGCTGAACCCATGTCAACCCAATACCACCGGCTATCAATTTACTAGTCTTAGTTTTATAGCCTCTCTCTTGAGCAAGCCAAAAACACTAAGATAAAATCGTATTTGCAACTACAATCCCATTAAGTTCATACACAACTACTAAATGAAATCACATTTAATCAACAAACAAACCATCAACAAGCAAGATCCAACAGATAATCTAACCCATATTCACAAAATCACACCCCAAGAATTGGGGTTTTAACTAGACATGTAAAAGAGGTAGAAATAAATACCAATATAAGTTTCCATCAACTTGGTATGAAGAATTCAGTCTTAAACACGTCAAGAGTGAAGAATCATAGAGACATACGTCCAATTTCTTGTAGTTGAAACCTTTTGAATCTTCAAGGTCTTAGATAAAAGTCTCCAAAACCCTCTAAAACTTAGACTCTCTCAAAAACTGTAAAAAGTTTGAATAATAGATGTGATACTAAGCTAAAAATTTAAAACAAGTATTTATAGTGTTTGAAAATTTGTGTTGCGGAGGACCATTCGACGCAGTTAGTCGGGATCGCCGATACACTCTGCGATCCACCTTTTGGTCGATTTAATCACCTTCTTGCTTTAGCCTTCAGCCTCCTCTCACTTTGAGTCATTGGGCGATATAGTACTGCTTCATGGAACTACTCGGAGACACGCCGACTACTCCATTTCATCACCAACTTGATCTTTCCCTTCAAGGCTCAGCATACTGGAACAAAAGGCGATCTCCAGGCCGATCCATGACTTGCCAATTGGGCTCGGCGATCTTCAGGGCTTAATTTCTTCATTCTTTTCAACCGCTTTGTTCGTTCTTGCCAAGTAGTGTCCATGCTTTGCCTCAAACTCCAAATACCTGAACTTACGGAATGTATAGATGTGTAGAATCCACGAGTCCACGAAGGGACAGTGGGATCTCGGGGGATCGATCTCTTGCTGGAACTAGGCTTTTTGCTGTCACTTTCCATCTTGGGAGGATTTGTTTCACTTGTATCTTTCATGAAATTTTTCGTTCTTATTTGTCGGAGTGGCCTATTTCTTCCAACTACTTTTGCTCTAGCCATATCTGCAAAGCTTCAAGAAAGAGTTAGAAAATATCCCAACAAAAGCATAGAAGTTCAGCTACAGAAAATCTCTACCAAACCAGTTGGCCAACCGCGAACCCACTCAAGCGATGCGCCGAGTGCAGTGCACAAAGGATACAAGGGTGCGGACAAAGGGCGAACAAGAAGTCTTTCAGCGAGACACCGAGTGCATTCGGCGACCTCAGGCTCTCGTTGAAAGTTACAGAATCTAACAGCACATTTAGCATGAAATTAAAGGTGAGATAGGGACATTAGGCAAAGCGCCGAGTGGTTCGGCGAGCTTGAACCAGCTCGCCAACCGACCCAACGTGCCTATTTTCAACCCAACTTCCCGAATTCAACCTCACAACCCCAACAAACAAAATCAAGGCATGCACAACTCAAATTAGGCTTAGACCCAATGACACTTATGTACAACCCCCAATTTTTCATCTCCTTCAAGGTACAAATTTTAGGAATTAACTATTTAACTCGGTACGGGCAAGATTAGTCAATCTAACATGCAAACAAAAAAATTTAATCTTACCAGAGAGGCCCAGCACACATCAACAAGGTAAGATCATTGCATTGAGTAAAATTTTGATAGAAAGAACTCAGAGTTTGGGAACTAACATTTCATTCTGACTAAAATGTAATTGAATCGCTAGGAAGCAGTGTAATCCAAGTTCTGAGCATAAATGAACAACTAAAATACTCTAAACGTGTAGGGATATTGAAGATAGAGTGCTGGTGTTAGTTTATGCAGATAAAAAGTGGATGAGTTTTCAACTTTTAAACCTTTGGCCTGCAAAACCTTCCAGTTATTGCCCACTCGATGACTTTAGTAGTGCTCGTCGAGCCACTCGGCGACACGCCGGGTGGTCAATTTCCTTTCCAAATTTTACAGGACCTCCAGTTGTTGTAGGAGTCCAAATGGCGGTCTTCGTCGGGATCGCCTACATGGTCGGCGATTCGCCAATAATTTCCCTAGGCTCGCATAGTTTTAAATATTCCAATTTGAAGATGTCTTAAGTCAAATGGCGGATTAGGTCGGGTTCACCAACCTCTTCGGCGCCTCACCGGCTGGACTTGTTGCTTACCATCCTGCACCTTTTCAAGCACTATTCACACTTCAACCTGTACAAACAACACACCATTATTTTACCAAAACACAAATAAAAAGCAAAAAGGGGTTTTGGGTTGCCTCCCAAACATTGCCTTAGTTAACGTCGTGGCACGATGCAAGTTAACACCTAGTCCTCATCTTTGGAGTCGGCCACGGTGTAACTAGGCAACTCCTCGACAAATGGTGGATAGCAACATGATATTAATTGGTTTATCTGGGCATCCTGTAGCTGAATTACCATGAAATTAGAGGTTGTCGTTTGATTCAGCATTTTGATGTTCTCTTTTTTCTCTCAACACCTTATATTGTTCTTCGATCTTGTGTTGAATGAGTGAGAGGACTTAGTCATTTTGTCCACCATCCTGCTTTTTCCCCTTTTTACACTTGCGAAGGGAGAAGTGCTTGTCATTTTTTGCTGATTGTACCTTTAATTCCATGACTCTTTTGGATAAGAACTCCACTTGAGTCACCAGTGCATCCCTTTCTTGTTTCTTTTTTATTTCCTTGTTGGTTTCAACCATGCTATCAAGGAGTTTGGCCACTTCTTCATAGGGTTGGTGTAGAAAACCACCCGCGAAAATTTGGTCAGCCGTATTTCTATTTTCGAGTCCAAAGCCCCTATAGAAGTAATCTAGTAGAACTTTATCGGTCATCCTATGAGTTGGGCATGGTTGAAGCACTGCTTGAAATTTCAGCCACAATTCTTGAATGGGCTCATCCCCTACTTGCTTGAACGTTAGGAGATTGTCCCTAAGATTTAATAATTTCAGGAGAGGGTGATTCGTTTGAGACCCATAGCTTTCGTTCTCACTCATATTTCCTGAAATAGTCACACAACCAAACAAAACTAAACTAAAAATTAAGTAGACTACAACTAAGAAGAACAAAAATCCTACATAACTACAAATTCTCAGATAACACCACTCCCCAGCAACGGCACCATTTTGATGTTTAAGGACGTAGCCAACTGACACTAGTTCGGTTCAAGTGTCATACGATCGCGTGTAGTAATATAACCCAATCAAGGGTTGGGATCGTTCCCACCGGGAGTGGTTTTGAGAATTAATAGAAAAATAAAATTTAGTTCTTATTAGTCATAGCTAAAAACATTATCGAATAAAAACATACCAAATCAAAGGGGGTGACGCAAGCGTCAATTATCAATGTGGGGTTTGTATTAAGCTAATAAACAAAAACAAACAAAAATATAAGAAATTGAGATATGGAGATGGGATTATTGGGATGTGATAGGAATACGGGATAAACTAGACTATTGGGTACATGATTTTGATGGTAGACTATTGAACATTTGTGACTAGGCTAGACTATAGTGGGGGTAAATTCTCTCTCGAGCAACTTACCCCGAATCAACTCGATTTCTCTCAAACAACGAGTTTTCGCATTAAGCACAGCCTCCGCCTTAGCCCATTCACTCTCTCAAGCTAAATGTGTGGTTAAAGGACTAGGTTCACTCTCTTGAGTTGAACCCATGTCGACCCAATACCATCGGCTATCAATTTAGTAGTCTTAGTTTTATGACCTCTCTCTCGAGTAAGCCAAAAACACTAAGATGAAATCGTATTTGCAACTACAATCCCATTAAGTTCATACACAAGTACTAAATGAAATCACATTTAATCAACAAACAAACCATCAACAAGCAAGACCCTACAGATAATCTAACCCATATTCACAAAATCACACCCCAAGAATTGGGGTTCTAGTTAGACATGTAAAAGAGTTAAAAATCAATACCAATATGAGTTTCCATCAACTGGTATGGAGAATTAATTCTTAAAACACGTTAAGAGATAAGAATCTTAGAGACACACGTCCAATTTCTTGGAGTTGAAACCCTTTGAATCTTCAAGGTCTTAGAACAAAGTCTCCAAAACCTTCTAAAACTTTCACTCTCTCAAAAATTGTAAAAAGTTCAAATAATAGAAGTGATACTAAGCTAGAAATTTAAAACAAGTATTTATAGTGTTTGAAAATTTTTCCTGCGGAGGACCACTCGGCGCAGTTAGTTGGGATCGCCGATACACTCGGCGATCCGCCTTTTGGTCAATTTTATCACCTTCTTGCTTTTCCCTTCAGCCTCTTTGCTCTTTGAGTTGTTGTGCGATACAGTACTACTTCTGGAACTACTTGGTGACACGCCGACTGCTCTATTTCATCGCCAACTTAATCTTTCCCTTCAGGGCTCAGCACACTGGAACAAAAGACAATCTCCAGGCCGATCCGTGACTCGCCAATTGGGCTCGGCGATCATCAAGCTTTCATTTCTTCATTCTTTTCAGCCTCTTTATTCCTTCTTGCCAAATAGTGTCCATGCTTTGCCTCAAACTCCAAATACCTAAGACTTAAGGATTTTCATCAGATATTGAGACAAAATATGCATTTGAGGACACTAATTCTATCAAAATATAGGCCTAAATGAGTCCAATTTGTGGACTCATCAGGCTAGGTAACTGTTAATGGAATATCTTGGGCATTTTCTGCTCTGTGGAGTCAACTCATCTTCCTTGAAGCGGAACCCACATATAAACTATTGTATAGTTTCATTTGGATCCCAGTTCTAATAGGACCCCCACGCTTCATTAGCCCATACCGCTCCCGCCGCTACCCTAGCTGGTGAAAATATCTTAATGGTAGAGCATAGCCCTGCCAAGGCTGAGGTTGAGGGTTCAAGTCCCTCTAGGTATACTTGGGCTTTCACTGACCATGTGAGGACTTTTTAGGAAAAAGATGTCCGTCCTACAAAAAAAACTAAAGACTATCTGATGAAAAGCTTTCTCATAGTCAAAATAGTTGATGAAAGAAAGAGAGCAAAAGTATGACCTTTTTCAGTTATCTGAACCCTCTACCGACAGATGCGCGAATTCCAATGGTCATTATGCGAAGTTCCCTCTAAGTAAGTCAGTCAATGGAAGGACCGGGGCACTAGGTATTTTCTTTCTTCTAGTCATAGGTGTGATCAATGTCATTGAGCTTTGGTACTCTAAAATAGTAGTCAGAATTCGCTTATGAGGGAGTGAAGGATTGCTCATACCTATGAGTGAGACTTATTTGGGTTGTGTTGTGAATGCCCTGGCTAAACCTATTAATGGTTGAGGTGAAATTTCAGCTTCTTAAATTTGATTAATTGAATCTACTCCCCCAGTATTATTTCACATCCTTCTCTATATGACCCTCAGATCAGATAGCCCTTCCTTCAGGCAAGCAACCAAACCCGGCACATCCAATTCCATTTTGATCAACAACTTGGAGGTATGGCTGAGTGGCTTACGGAAATGGGAACCCAGTTAGATTCAGGAATTCTACACTTTTTAGTTATTGGTAGAACCCAAGTACTCTCTTTCAGCTTGTTGCAATTTCGCATTTCCTGTTGAGATATCCAGTCTCCAAGTGGACCCTCTCTAAACAAGAAAATAGCTAACTAAATAGCCATTATCTCTGAATACATATTAGTTTGAACGGGTAGCAGCTACAACGGACTAGAATTCCATAATAGAAAGAGCTATGCACACCAGCCCTTAACATTAGTGTGTCTATGCGTGCTTTTGACATTTTATATCTTAGTGAGGAAATGCCCTTTTATGTGCTTTAGAGGGAATGCGGGGGATTGATTGCTTGGTAGCCATAAAAGTGGTCCCGAGAACCTTTGATTGTCAGGTGCACATTCAAAAGGGAGTGTAAGAATGATTGTGGCTGGACTCTTATATTCATCCATCAATCTCATTTATGAAAGTTATGCTGGCCAGGCATAACCAGAACTCTTTCATAGGTAGTTCTAGAGGCAGTGCCTTGAAACTAATCTCCTGCAGCCACCCACCATGATCGGAGCTGCGATGATTCATACTAGGTTGGTTAGGTCAATATATGTAGCATCACTTTTATTTGATGTAATATAGTATAGAGGCTTCCTCTGCTTTCTTTTGAATGTCAGGGATGGAAAAACAAAGATCATATCTTGATGCGTGTACCGTACTGCTATCCAAAGGAAGATTAATTACCTACCAACCATGTTCATTCTCTGTGTTGGACTCACTCTCTCTTAGAAAAGTCCAACTCCCCCCATTGTGTATTGGTACTTATCGAGTTACCACGGAGTGATCATCACAACCTCTACCTCACATCTTGGCACAGTGGAACTTTTAACCCGCATGCTTTTACATTCAACTACATTTGTTCCTTTAATCCGTAGCTTAAAATAATGCAACAGTGAGGGAGGGTCGTAGGGATAGGACTAGTAAAGTAAAGCCTTACCTTAGTCTTGCAAGTCTTTTTGTGTGCATGTCTACTTTCTTGTTCTCAGATGCTACATAACGACTCTGTAACGCATTCCCTAGATGAAAAAATTATCTTAGTCTGCCTTTAAGGTTCTTGCGCAAAAATGCAAAAGTGGGCGTACCCTAAGGCTCTCCTCTCTCCCCCTTTTTTAGCCAACACCCTCAACGCCATTTTTCACAGGGTCAAATCCCCATAGTGTATGAGACAAATGTATGCATTTCGATTAGGGTCGTATTCTATGGTTACGATTCTATGATGGAACTTATGAATGCACAAGATTTTACTGAAAAAGGAATCTTAAAGATTCACTGCTCGGGATGGCAAAACGAGGACTTACTATTAGCTACAGGACCAAACAAAAGAGATTAACTTCTTGATCAATCGATTGATTGGATCAAAGTACAAAGGGGTTGATCGAAGTCAGAGATTAACCTTCTCCATAGTGTTGTCAAACAGCTGCCCACCTAGAACAACAGCTCGCTTTGTAGTGTTGTCACACAAGATAAGCACACTGCCCGCTTGCTGGCCGGGCGAATCGAACTTATTTTTGGGTCAATTGTCCACCCAGTAAAGCGCAAAAACACAATTGAATTGCATAATGCAGAGATGGCTTAGAACCAACAGTTCATCATCGAATGGATCTTTTCGTTCTAATACTCTATACGAGAGCTATCATGCTTTACCCTTAGATGTCCAGTCAACTGCTATGCCTCAATAAATTTTGGGGAGAACTAGCTAGCTTTGGATTCGAGTGGTATTACACCCCAAACCACAACTCATCCGTTGATTTTTCAACATAAATCGATTCGGACCTCCACTTACTTTCACCCAAGCTTCATCCTTGTCATGGATAGATCACCCATGTTCGAGTCAAGGCTAGAATCATCCTCAGGTCAATGAGGATGGTAAAAGCAATGGAGTTTTCTGAGAGGAATGGAGAATTCCACTCCTTGATTAGGCGGTTAGGGCCTTGATTATAAATAAGCTATGAATAGTTAGAAGCGAGGTTACGAGCTGGCAGAGATAGAAAATATGGGCACTAGTGACTAGTTGAAGGTGTGCTCATTCCCCGGTCGATTAGTGGCCATGATTAAGATGCATATAAACCAATCTATTCACGAGAAAAAATGTCAAAGGGCCATATTGCAATCGTGGCCATCAACAAGCACTATGTTTTTCAATGAGAATGCGGTTCTTTCGTTGTGAAATAAGTAATGAAAGGGAAGCCCAGGGTCAAAGTGTGTTCATTGTCCAAAGAAAAGGAACAGAAAGAGCAAGCAGCATCTCTCGTCATCTTCATGGAATTTCTTTATCTGAATAAGCAAAAAAAATAGAGCCGAACTCTCTTTGTTTCACACCTTGAAGGAGGGAAGTAGTGGAGTAGGTGAGTTAAAGATGGATGGAATAGATAAGTAAGAGATAGAGGGTGACACCAGCTAGCAGAACGGACATAATGAGAAGAAATCCCTCGGCTAGAAAGAAGCTTGAAAGAGAGAACCAGGAATGAAATAGCGAGACCAAACGAGCAAAAGGCCACCTCCGAAAAAATGATGTGTGTAGAACTGAACATTGAAGAAATCTCAAGAAAAATAAAAGATTCAATGATCTAATCAAATAATAGTACTATGGTTCGAGAGAAAGTAACAGTATCAGAATGATGACATTCTTTTTTGCTTTAAAAAGGAGAAGGGAAAAAGTAAATTTTCACCACCATCCTTCCCCAAAGATTCGGTTAGTGTGCATAGACTTCTATTTTCCTTTATTCTGAATCCCACTTCTTATGTTTGTCAACAAGAGCCTAGCCCCTGGTTCAATCGATAGATAGGCCGAAAACATATTTCTGTACAAATGAACATACCTTTCCTTTCGCCAACAAACCGGTCAAACCAGTAACCAAGTTCATGCGTGAGTACATGCGAAGGGTTTGGTTAAGATATGCCAGATTCCACAAGTATACAAATGGAACCTAACCATACATGTCCTCTGATTATATCTTCTAAATCATCCACACTAACAATCCACCTTTCTCCTCCAAAATGGGATTTTAGTAAATAAACAAATATGATACTCGGGCTAAGGGTCAAGTTGGTAATTTTTCTTACATCTCCCCCTCCTAGAGACCATTGCATCAACCTGGGAGTATAAGCCAATTTGGTATATCAATACATGTTCTATGCCTATTCCAATATTGTCTAACTTTGCGACTTTATCGAGAAAGATTACTTATTTTAGGCTAAAGGATTAGTACCAAGCTTTCGAATCAACTTATTGGTCTTATGATGTATCTTAGTATGGAGGATGAGAACAAAATGTTGGGGCTTATAGAAGCTCGTGCAAAGAAGATTTATAGGAGAGAAGTTCCCCATCTCTCTTAGGCCTTCTTTCTCTTGAAAAATATTGTATTTTTTTCTCTTCTTAAAAAATGGTGAGTTACACCAAACTTTGCGTTCAACCAGGCCTTTCCATTCCGAACTCCTCTTTCATTTCATAAAGAGCTGATTCAATTGTAGCCCTTACCATAACAAGAAGAGTGTGAAACTGATTCTCAAGCACTTGCAGCAGCTGGCTTTTTCTCACAACATTTAGAAAGGATAAGAAAAAAAGTTTCTCCAATGGTGCAAGAGTCAGCACTAGTACTATGTCTAGAGATCGCGTTGCCTGCTCTTGTATTTGTAATAACTTGTCTTGAATTCAATTAAATGTTGATGGAAAAGAACCGTAACAATGTAACTGTATTCCTAATAGATTGATGAATCAGTAACAACAGATTAGTGGAATGAGAGATCAATAAATGGATAGGGAGGGAATGGCCTATCAATCATTGGTTGACCTTCCCTTGAACCAGTCACAAAGCTCTCAACTGAGTTTTTTAGGTTCTCAATTCATTAGATAAGCCTAGTACATAATCACTGATAGGATCATTCCTGAAATTAACAAATAATTAATGGGCACTTTGAAGCAAGTTGATCCAAGAAGACTAACCTTAATTACTTTTTGTTGCTATTCCATGCTAGCAAGTTAGTTTCATGTCGACTTGTGGAACAATCACATCAATATACACGAAAATTGAAATTGGAATTGGAACTTGATAACGAATCTGGATTAACCCAAATAGAGTCATGGACAACATGAATTAGTGACATACCAAGATCGATTCATTAGGTAGAGTCAAGGGGTGATGTATATTCATAAGGCCTTTTTTTCTTCATTCACTCTGCTCCTAGCCTTAGATCTTTGCTTGTTTTGTGGTTTGGACCAAAGCAACGGTTCTGCTGCTATCGAAGCCTATCCAATTAACAAAAAGTATAATCGATCGAGACCGAAGCTTATTCAATTATGGAATTTCGTTCAAATAGAAAGCTTTTTGGCTAGTTTAAGGTCAGTCGTGAGCTGTAGGAAAAGATAGTAGTGAACCAGAAGAAACTACCATAGTTGTAGGTAGCATCCACTAATTTGGAACTTAATTTGAAGGGAAAAAGGACAAATATACCCCCGAATTATCATAAATGGTGCGTCAATACCCTTCGTTATACTTTCGGGTTGTGTATACCCTTACCGTCAATATTTTGGAACGTATATACCCTTAAAATAAACGGAGGGACACGTGTCATGATCTTAATGGTCTATCCAAATTTAATAAATTTAGATAGACCATTAAGATCATGACACGTGTCCCTCCGTTTATTTTAAGGGTATATACGTTCCAAAATATTGACGGTAAGGGTATACAACCCGAAAGTATAACGAAGGGTATTGACGCACCATTTATGATAATTCGAGGGTATATTTGTCCTTTTTCCCTAATTTGAAAGCCATATTTCGATCCAGACATTTTCGGGATGCCGCTAATAATCAACAAATGGCAAATGTTTTTCCTTGATTGGATATTATTTCAATGGGAACTTGATGAGTCGATCCACCTACACCCTCCTTCCCCCGCTGCGTTCCAACCCGCAAAAGTATACAATTACAATGTCGGGGCATGAGTGTCCGATCGTGAGACTACGTTTTGAACGTCGGATGGCAAACTGTTGAGCCATATGCTTTCTATGGGAAACTCGAGACTCTTTAGAATTATGCATTTCTAGTTATCACACGCACCCAAAAGTTTGCTGACAGTTTTTCCAACTAGTGAAGAACTCCCTTTGAAACTGGAATCCCTGCAAGAAGGTGTATAGGCATCGAGAAAAGAACATGTTTGCGAAATCCACTGGATAACAATGCTTTCATCTCCTACAACTTTATTTTATACTCTATCCAAAAGATGAGAGTTTTTTCTTAGATTTAAATAGAGGTAGTCCTAGATCAAAATATAGGAATCAGCTGAATACTTATTCTAGAAGGGTTTATTCGACCTAATTGTACCATGTAATCTTTTAAAAAGCTTTCTTAGTGAGTTATTTAAGCTCCGTGCCTTTTTCCTTTGAATCAAAAGTCAAGCAAAATCAAGTAGAGCACTAACTTCAATTATTTTTTGTTTGTAGCAAAAAGTAGTTAGTTTATCGGAAGAAAATTAAATAAGATAATAATGTCCTTTTATTTGGTCATAGAAGATCGAATTGTAGAAAGAACTAAAGTTGAGGATAACTCTTTTTTGACTTATATTCCTTATTACAAATGAAGAAACCTTTTTCACCAAGAGTGAGTTCTTCCTTTCGTGAAATTAGTAAAATAAAACGAATTTGGCCTTGTCTTAGGTATATAATTTGAAATTTCAATATAGAAAATTAATAGAGTTTTGTATCTTTCTCTATCTCCCGAAATTATTGAAAACATATTACATTTGAAGAACCAAGCTAATATCAAAGGTATGCATTGTTAATGTGATTCTAATTAGGTGCCAAAAGCACTAGAATAAACAATATTTACTAGTTCATAAGCCTATTATACTTGCATACCATTATGGATAAACATCAGAATAAGTGATATCTAATGGACCAAAAACACTCTTAGAGAAATATGTGCATCTAAAAGATTTTTCATGTTTTCCAATATAATCTAGAAATTAGTTCTATGTATATGACCAACAATGACATAATCAAATTCAATAGCTATATAGTGGATGGAATCCCGGGAAGAGTTAGAATAGCATCTCCCACCATTTCGACGATAAATAAATAACCAATTGAGTTGAGATTTGACCAGATAGGTTTCATTTAACTTTAAAAACTTGACTGAACCCTTAAGATGTGATAATATACATCTAAAAACTACATAATCTAATGTACGCCGCCTGGATGCAAGAATAATAATATGGACTAAATGCCTTATCAAAGTCAAGGAACTTAGACAAATAGTCCTAAAATAATGCAGGGATTAGTAATGCATGAATTAGTGCAGGGATTAGTAATGTAGAATTATTTTTATCAAGTATTTGGTTCATTGTTTTTAATTTAATCTTGTGTTTGCATTAAAACTCTACAAAAAGCTTCTTTTCAATTATATCCTTGAATTATTATGAGATTTTCTATTTTATGTAATTGGGTCAAGGTAGATAATTGTCCGACATTATTATTTTTTCGTAGTCTTCTAACTAGCTAGAAAAGAATAGTTTTGTCGCCATGTTTGCAATTTTTTCACTTGAATTATTTAAGGATAAATAATTTTTCTCTTAATAAATTTTAAAAAAAAGATCATCTACTTTAAAAATCAAAAAGACAATAAACAATAAAAAGATAGGTCATCTCACTGTGAATGTGCGTGCTTTTTTTAACTATATATTACAAAGATCTTGTGACTAAGTTCCAATTTTAAAAAAAATCAAAACACACACACACACATATATATATCAACAAATAATATATTCAATTAAGATAATAAACTTCATGTGGTAATAACTTTGTCTTTTTTAATTAGTAAATGTGAAACAATTTCAAGTATTGTATTAATTTGAATTTGATTTATTTAGTGATGAGTCCGAGATTTGGACTCATTTGGGGCTTTGTTTATATATATTTAGGGCCCATTTGGCCATGCAATATGGAATCATGATACGGAATCATGAGATGAAATTGAAGTTTTGTTTGGACATGCGATATGGAATTTTTGTGTTGTATACTTTCTCATTAACATAAAAATCTCATAAATTGTAAAACTATTAAAATAGTCCCAATTGTTTATTCAATCTTATCAAATAAACAAAAATTTATAAAATTGCATCATAAATTATTACAAAGCTATTTGTTCTCCAGTTAAGTAATTGTTTCATCTAACTTTAATTTAATAAAAAAAATTGAACATAAATTGTAGTGTACTAGTCTTTAATATAATCCTCCCACATAGTACGGACAATTTCCTCACGTTGAACTTGCATTTCTCGATCATGTGACCAAGAAGACGAACCAACATTGTTACTTTGAGTCATTTGTTGGTCAATATTATCCGCAACAATATTTTCATGCTCATAGACCTTAAATATTTCATGAGTACTCTGGTATTCTCGCAAATAATTATGTAACACTGCACAAGCTATGACAATTTTCACTTGTGTATCAATATCATAATAGTTCATGCCTTGTTTCAGTATTCTAAATCTATTTTTCTAAGCTCCAAAGGTCCGTTCAATCACATTGTGCAGAGATGAATGCCTATAATTGAACAGTTCTTTGGCATTTTGAGGCTCTCTTTCACTTCCTCGGTAATCTTGAAAATGATAGCGTAGTCCTTTGTATGGAGCTAAAAATCCTTTTGTGTTTCGAAAACCAGCATCAACAACATAATATTTATCTACTAACAAACATTTTATAAAGCATTACTAAAAGCATATGTGACGTAAATGAGACAGCCTTGTGTAAGTAAATAATATTTATTATAAGGATGTAATTTAGAGTTACCATGTGGCAGAAATGGAGATTGTGACGTTGGTTCAACAAGTGCATTCTCAAGTACTTTACTATCATGTGCAGTACCTTCCCAACCAGCAGCAACAAAGGTAAATCACAAGCACATAAGACATTTTGTGATGTTCTTCCTTTGCGATTACGATATGCTTGTTGCACTGCTTTAGGAACCTCCCCTTCTATAGATGTTCCATCAATCGCACCAACACAATCCTGCCAAATAAAAAATACATCAATATTAGTTTAGTGAACATAAAATAAATTGGAAGCATTATAGAATGCACCTCATAAAAATAATGTTTGTAAGAGTAATAAAAATAGTGCTTTCAAGACAATGCAAAGTCATAAAATAAATATTATCTCTTTAAACAAAGTTGATAGGAAACGGTAGAAATAATAAATTAAGTGTTGGAGAAAATGAACATAATAAATTTATTACTCAACAATCGGTTGGTGTGAGTTAAAGTGACTATATGTTAGTGAGAATAATAAATTTTATGTCGGTGAGATAAGTTTTAAAAAGTAATGATGTGATTATAAATTTTATTTACATATGAAATAAATGATTAGTAGATATAAATGTGGTGTTTTTTAAATAAAATATAAACTCGCGGATCAATTTTTGTATTAAAATATCTCAAATCATGATATGAAATTCCCATATAATTCCATATCATGGTTTTTGGAGAATATAAAATCACATCTCATGATATGGAATCATGAGATGCAATCAGCATAAAATCTCATGTCCAAACGTTTATTCCATCTCACGATACCATATCTTGATATGGTATCGCATGGCCAAACACCTACTTAGTGTCCTCAAATGCTTAATTTATGCCATAAACTGATGTTAAAGCCTTGATTTTCAAGTATATGGATTGAGGAGCAAAGCAAGGACACTAACATGCTAAAAGGAACAAAACAAACTGAAGAAATGAAGAACGGCAAGCCTGATGATCGCCAGGAGCACTTGGCGAATCGCCGAGTAGCCAATTTGACCTCCTAAAGTTCCAATGTGCCAGCCCTGAGGGAAGAAACCAAGTCGGTGATAGAAAAGGGGCGGTCCACCGAGCAATTCCGTGATGCAAATAATGATCGCCCAAAGTTACAGGACTTGAGTATGCTAAGAGCCAAGGCAAAAAGGCGATAGAAGAGATCAAAGGGTGATTTGCTGAACCACTTGGCGAACCCAACTTACCTCACCTAATGGCCCTTCGTGGCTTATTTTTGGCGACTACAAATTAGATTTTGAACAGTTAATTTAATATGTTGAATTAGTCTAGAATAGCTTTCTCTATAGTTTATGATAGTTTCTTTGTAGACTTGAAGGCTTTTTGAGATTCAATTTGGAGATTTTGCAAGTGGGTTTCAAATTTTCCGTAAAATTGAAGCATTGTAAAGGCTTAATTACTCTTACCCAGTTGATGGCTAATTGATTTGATAACCGTTTTTACTCTTTTATGATGTTTGACTAAAACCCCAATTCTTGGGGTGTGATCATGTGATTATGGGTTGAATTAGTTTATGGGTATTGTTAATTACTAGTTTAAATGCTATATTGAAGTGGGTTTAATCATTATTTGTAGTGTAATTTATGAATTGTAGTTGCAAATGCAGTTCTAACCTTGTGTTCTTAGCTTGCTCGAGAGAGAGGTTTTAGAACTAAGATTATTGATTTATGATTTGTAGGTATTGGGTTCAGCTCTAGAGAGTGAATCCTAAACCCAATCCTACCCATCTAGCTCGAGAGAGTGGATGAATTAAGGTTCTTCATTGCTATGCTTGTTGATGTTCAAAAGAAATCACCTAATTCGGGATAGTTGTTCAAGAGAAAGCTATCTCCCTTACTGTCTAGCCAGCCCTCTGATATTTAGATATTTACTAGTAGTTTCAACTACCCATATATTGAAATTTGCCTATAATCGATCACATCCCGAGAATTCCTCTCCTTATTATTATTTCAAATTGTTTGTGACTGTATTGTAATTTATAATTGTGAACCAAAAACCCCCAATCTGACATTTGTGTCAGCCCTTTTATTTGTTTCATGTCTTTTTCCATAAATTCTATTCCTATATCTAGTTATATGGCATTCGTACTTCTTGATTGAATTTGAACACATACCGCTCCCTATGGGATTCGATCCCAACTCAATTGTTGGGTTATATTTTGCTTAACGATCATTTGTACTTAGAATTGGATAAAGTGTATTTGATAAACGCTAAAACTCAAATCAAAATGGTGCCGCTGCCGAGGAGTGGTGTTGTTTAAAATTCTTTTAGTGAAGTTGAATTGTGATCTTTTTAGTTATAGTTGAATCTACTTATTTTTATTTTTAATTTTGTGTTGCTTGTGTTAAACTACGGAAGAGATGAGTGTTAACGAAAGTAATGGTAGCCAAGTAGGCCACCAAGATGATGTTAAAAATCTCAATAACGTAAATGACCCAAACGTTAATGACCCAATTCCATTGGGTGGTGTGGGGGCAATACATCTACCTCCAAATAAAGGAAACACTATTTTTCACATTACTAGCACAATGCTTCAGCTCCTACAATTGATAGGTTTGTTTGGGGGGCTGGCTCAGGAATATCCCTATAAGCATATTTGAAACTCCATAGACATTTGTGGTCCATTCTCATTTAAGAGCATATCGCAAGAATCAGTCCATCTCAGGTTGTTCCCGTTTTCTCTAATGGGCGAGGCTAGTAAGTGGTTGGCTGAGTTGCCAAGAGATTCCATCACTTTGTGGGACGAGCTTATTACCGCATTTCAAGTGTGATTCTTTCCCCCATCGAAAAATGATGAGTAGGGATTGCATCCAAGGTTTTAAACGCTTGGAAGGTGAGCCAATCCATGAGACATGGCTAAGGTTTAAGAAGTTGGTGTTGCAATGCCCAACTCATGGACTTCCAAATAATGTGTTGCTACAATGCTTCTATAGGATTCTTGGTTCGGTAAACAAAGAAGTTGTTGATTAACTTTTTCCCGGTGGTATAATGCAACAACCCTATGAAGTAGCATCTCAACTCCTTAACTGCATGATCAAGATCAATAGGGCATGGTACACTCGTGAAGACCAAGTCTCTCCTCTAAATTTTAGAATGACAAAAGAGCAGATCGAAAAGGATCAAGAGAGAGACCAAAACATGGCCAAAATGATGACCTAGCTGGATATCATATCTAAAAATGTCATGGGTGTTGGTACAAAGAGTTTTAATGTTATGGGTGTTGGTGGAGCAAACCCCGATGAAGCATAATTTGAAGCGTTGTACAATTAGAAAGTGAACTTCCTAGCCAACCAAAGAGAAGGTTACGTGCAAACTACCCAAGGCCGGGTGGAAATCAAGGTTGGAACAGAAGATGAGGGCTGGAGAGACCGTGACAGAGATTTGTGTGATTGTAATGCCACTTGGAAGGAAAGAGAGGGTGAGAAAGATAGTTATGTCCCTCCCTATGAGCGTCAAAATCCCAAGGAATCTAAAGGTGGCCGTACAAAAGATATGCTCTCACGCATTCTTAACAAAGTCAAAGGGTCGGACAAAGTGTTGAAAGAGATGAAAGACGATGTCTCAACTCACAATCAGACAGTTACCTCTCATTCAGTCTCTATTAAGCAGTTGGAGACCTAAATGGGTCAAATTTCTTCTCATTTGAAACCAAGACAATAAGGGGGATTACCTCGTGACACAAAGGCGAAACCCTAAAATGAAGCTTTATTTGTATGCTCGTTGTGCCACCATGTTAACTAAGGCATTTCTTGGGAGGCAACCCATTTTTTAATGTTTTAGTTTTGATTTTGAATAACAGGTGTTGATTGTGTAGGTTGAAAACTGAAGAGTGTTGGAAAACGGGCAGTTTGGCGAGCCAAAAGTCCAGTCGACTTGGAACACCGTTAGAACCACCAAGCATGAAGTGGATATCTATAAAACTCAGCAGGCTAATTGCTTAATCGGCGAGCCCCAATTTTTTCCACCGTTTGAACCCCCAAATGCTTGGGAGTCCTGTAAAACTCAGCGAGGTAAAGAGCCACTCGACGCATCACCGAGTGGGTCGGTGAACCCGACTTACTCTGCCGATGGTGCCGTAAACTGAGAGGTTTTAAAGGCCAAACGATTTAAAATTTCAAATTCTTTCATAGTCTCTCATTTCTAACCCCATGCTCTCTCACCCGAACTTTAAATCTTCAATATTTTATTACTTTTACCCATTTTTCTTATTTGAAATCTTGTTTGGAATTGGAATACTTTGCCGCCTAGCGTTTCAACTTCTAAATCTGGCATACAGGTTGGTTTTCCGAACCCCGTACATTCATTTTATGGTTAAACTCAAATGCAATAGGTAATTTTATGATGACATGTGTTGGGTAACTGTTTTAATTGTATTTATGTGTCGGATTGCCCATAACTTGTTTGAATGTGTGCCTAAATGCTTAAATCGATCGATTCTCATGCTTTGTGTGTTAAATTAGTTCTAAATTGTTGGATTGCGGTAATTTTGTAATTGGTTCTATTTAGGTGAAGTCCTAGTAGCTCCGAATTGTGCTAAATAACGGAATTTGCCTAATAATGGAGCGTTTGACGTCATTCTTAAGGGCAAAAGTCATTAAATAAGCAATTTTGGCCAAATTGGGGCAAGTCTGAGTACCCCGAGGGCATGGGTCATATGGGTCTAGTGCTAATTGCATAATGTTTGTTTGATTTTTAATTCGGGGGTTGCGGGTTTGATTTTGGGAAGTGGGGTTGAAAACTGGCACGTTGGGCCGTTTGGCGGGCTGCGACAAGCTCGCCGAATGGTTCGGCGGTTTGCCAAAGTCGCCCTTTGATCACCTGTAATTTCATTTTTTGGCTAAGTTGATTCTGTAACTTTCGGCGAGAAGCCTGAGCTCATCGAGTGAACTCGGTGACTCACTGAAAGGTTCCTTAGATCGCCCTTTCTGCACCCCTAACCCTTAAAATGCACTATAATATTCGCGCGGGCTACTCTAATCTCGCCGATTGGTGTCATCAATTCGCCAAATGGCCCTAACCATCGCCGATATGCCTTGATTCTAAAAAAATTTTGAGTCGGTACTTTCGGTGAGCCCGATCTGGCTCGCATAAGTGACTCGGTGACTCGCCGATTGGTTCAACCAGTCTTTCTGCAACTTTATTTCTGCACTGTTCTTAAACTATTTCTAACTTGTTTCGATGTGTTTTGTAGATATGTCTAGAACCAATTTGGATGACAGTGGCATGTCGCCCTGAAAAAAGGCACGGGGTATTGTGATCAATGAGGAAGCAGTTGCCTCTAACACAAAGAGCAAGAAATTACCTCCGAAAGGAGGCAAAGGCAAGGGCAAGGCGCCCGTAGTTGAGAGATCGGAGCACAACTCTAGCAGTGATGGGGAGTCCTTTAATTCTCAAGCTTCATTCTCTGAGCAAGAAGATGATCAAGTACTACAGGCCCGGCGAGCAGAGATTCGTGCCAAAACTCGTCATGATCTATCAAAGATTTCAGAGACAACCCATTCTGTTTTAGACTCAGTGCCAGCACCAGCACAGCCAATGGTTCCAGCACCACCACTTCTGGGTCCTCCTCCCCAGTTACTCAACTAGTTAAAGGCCAAGGGATTGAGGGCCATTTTGGAAGAAAAGGGATTGTCGACGGATGGTGTAGTGGACAGACACCCAACTATGTAGGACACTCTCCGATTCCACAAGTTCAAGATCTTCACCAGGTCCCGTAGCCCATACATTCCTACATGGGTCCAGGAGTTTTATGCTTCTTACATTGACTTGGTACACAAGGGAAAGAAGAAGGCCAGTGCCTTCAGACCAGTGGAGTTTGTTGTGGTCCGAGAGAGTACTGTGAGATCAGCAGTGATCATATCAATTCTCTATTTGAGAGGGCTGCAAGCTTTGAGCACTAGTACCTGAGTATGATCACTACACAGACTCTATATGACCTAAAGGGATAGCTAGCTCCCCTTATTTCTAATGCCACCCCGAGGTGGATTGAGGCTGGAGAACCTATTGAGAATAAGGACCTGATCATAGCAGCTCGGTACTGGTTTAGGTTCATCAGCAACTCTATCATGCCATCACAGAATGAGTCCATTCTCCACCACCCAAAGGCAGCCTGTGTCAGATCTATCATTGCCAGGAAGAGGCTGAACTTAAGGTTGATTATAGAGCAAGAGATGGCCATGAGGGCCAAACACCGCTAGACGTCCCTTATATTTCCAATACTCATTATAGAGTTATGTCGTCAGGCTGGATTTCCTTGTGATGAGAAGAGAAATGTTGAGGTTACACCCACATCTTCCACTGACATCCGACGCATCGAGGCCGAGTACACACGGGATGAGACTGATAGGAGGAGAGCAGCTCTAGTAGATACATACCTGGAGGTTGATATTGATTATTTACTTGCAGAGGCAGCCTTTGCCTACTCCGGCCTCCAGGCTTTCAGGTACATCTATTTCCACTTCTTCCCAGGCCCTAAGTTCTTCTGCTGCTCCCCAGCCCCCTAGAGTTGCTATTGGTACCACTACCTCGAGGACTCTGATCACTCAGGCCATTCTCCTCAAGATGGGGCACCTAGCCCATTTTACCGATGTACGAGTTTCCCGGCTAGAGGCCGAGGTGCCCTGGATGATTGAGAGAGCCATCACAGCTGCGTTGACACCTCTCCGGGCTTTCATTGATGCTCTCATGGAAAGAGTAGAGATTTGCGAGAGAGGACAGGGGGTTACCACTCAAGTTACGACTTTAAAAGCCAATGTTTCTAAAATAAGAAAGGATGTGGACCATCTAAAGTCCACAGACTTCAGTTCACTATTTGAGTCGGCAGAGTTCCCTAATGCCCGGGGTGCAGATGTTCCGGCCTGTTCTTATATCCCTCCGACTACCACCAAAAATGATATTATAGAGGATGTTGTTGCTGCTAAGTCTAAGGCTGAGACAGATGAAGAGCATCTTAAGGAACGAGATGCGGCAGTTTATGAGGATATGGCCGATCTAGAGGGTGCCATGTTTGAGACAGCCTGACAGGCCTCCTTGAGAGACACTACTATGGTCGGCTCTAGTGGAGCCACAATTGTTGCTCAACTGGGCACTAATGCCCAGCTCAAAGTGTGATCACGAGCACTGATGCCCCGACATATGGAGCGACTGAGATGCAGACTTCACCCTAGGATTAGCCTGGCAGGATGACATTTTTACCTCTCTCTCTGTTGTTTTTATTGATTATTTTTGTTTAGTTGTATTTGAGGACAATTCTTCTTTTTGTAGGTGGGGTGAGACAATGTGTGAACTTTTAGCATCTCGTTGTGACTAGCTGATTATCGAACGAGCCTCTTGTGATAAACATTGCACACTAGCTAGAAAGTGTGGAGTCTTGTTTGATATTGGTTCCAATGCCTTGTGCGATGAGATTACTTTTAACATTGTGTGTGATGACACCTTGAATTCGCCCCGTTGGTCTAGTTGACTAAGTGACACAAGCACTTGACATGATCTTAGGCAAAAATTTTGAAGAGTGAAACAATTTGACAATATACCTCTTTTGTGACAAACCTTGTGAGATGTGTGAACCTTTCTTGAACACTTTTGAGCCTTACCCTTTTCTTGGAAGAAACTTGAACAAATGTGACCTCTCTTTATCCATTCACCCATAACATTTATGAAGTGTGGATTGTTTGAATAGCCAACTTAGTCCAAAAGCCTAAGTTGGGGGTGTGGTGAAAAGAGAAGGAAAGTCAACAAGTGTGAAAAATCCCCCTTTGAGTAATGGTTTTGAAAAAGATTGAACCCCTCCATCAATAAAAAAAAAAAGATAAAAGAAGAAAGAAAAGAAAAAGAAGGAAAAAGATGTGAAATAAAGTGGTGAAAGTTGCAAAAGAAATGGGGTATCCAATAATTCATATGAAGTTGAATATTGAGGTGGATTATGAACATGATTGAAATGTTAAAGAAAAGGAGGAAAGTGATGTTCAGACCATACTTTATGAAGGTAGGAGACATTAAGCCTAAATGACCATACCTTTACACTCAGCCCCGTTACAAGCCTTGAAAAGACCTTTGTGATCTTGAGTGAGCTGAAACGGATGTTGATTGGAAAATAAGGGCAAACCTATGGGTGAAGTCATGCATGTGTTCATCTTTGTGAGTGTGAGAGTTGTATGTGATTTTGGAACTCTAAATTATTGAAGATTTTTGTGTGAATATTGAATCATCTTTGTTGTGAGGGCATTTGAGTACATGTGTTGACCTTGAACTTGCATTTGAAGCAAGTATTGTGAACTTGAGCATCTTTGATAATGGTGAGTCACAATTTGATTCTTTGAGTGCACAATTGATCATTGTATGAGTAAGTTGAACCTTGTTGTGTGCATTCATGTTGAGTCTTATGCAGCATTATTTGAGACATCCTTTTCAAATTGTTGATCTTGAGTTTTACTTGAGGACAAGAAAAAGTTTAAGTTGGGGTGTTGATGAGTATGAGATTTGGACTCATTTAGGGCTTTGTTTAAATAGATTTAGTGTCCTCAAATGCTTAATTTGTGCCATAAACTGATGTTAAAGCCTTGATTTTCAGGTATATGGGTTGAGGAGGAAAGCAAGGACACTAACAGGCAAAAAGGAACAAAACAAACTTAAGAAATGAAGAAAGGCGAGCATGATGATCGCCAAGAGCACTTGGCGAATCGCCGAGAAGCCAATTTGATAGCCTAAAGTTCTAGTGTGCCAGCCCTGAGGGAAGAAACCAAGCCAGTGATAAAAAGGGGCAGTCGGTGAACCACCGAGCAGTTCCGTGATGTAAAGAATGATCACCCACAGTTACAGGACTTGAGGATTCTAAGAGCCAAGGCAAAAAGACGATAAAAGAGATCAAAGAGCGGTTCGGCAAACCCGACTTACCTCACCTAATGGCCCTTCGTGGCTTTTTTTTGGTGACTATAAATTAGATTTTGAATAGTTTGTTTAATATGGTGAATTAGTCTAGAACATTTTTCTCTAGAGTTTCTGATAGTTTCTTAGTAGACTTGAAGGCTTTTTGAGATTCAATTTGGAGATTCTGCAAGTGGGTTTCGAATTTTCCGTAAAATTGAAGCATTGTAAAGGCTTAATTACTCTTACCCAGTTGATGGCTAATTGATTTGATAACCGTTTTTACTCTTTTATGATGTTTGACTAAAACCCCAATTCTTGGGGTGTGATCATGTGATTATGGGTTGAATTAGTTTATGGGTATTGTTAATTACTAGTTTAAATGCTATATTGAAGTGGGTTTAATCATTATTTGTAGTGTAATTTATGAATTGTAGTTGCAAATGCAGTTCTAACCTTGTGTTCTTAGCTTGCTCGAGAGAGAGGTTTTAGAACTAAGATAACTGGTTAATGATTTGTAGGTATTGGGTTGAGTTGGGTTAAGCTCTAGAGAGTGAATCCTAAACTCAATCCTACCCACCTAGCTCGAGAGAGTGGATGAATTAAGGTGTGGATTGTTCTTCATTGCTATGCTTGTTGATGTTCGAAAGAAATCACCTCATTCGGGATAGTTGTTCGAGAAAAATCTATCTACCTTATAGTCTAGCCTATCGTTGATATTTAGTTATTTACTAGTAGTTTCAACTATCCATATATCAAAATTTTCCTATAATCGATCACATCCCGAGAATTCCTCTCCTTATTGTAATTTCAAATTGTTTGTGAATGCATTGTAGTTGATAATTCCAAACCAAATACCCCCTATCTGACATTTGTGCCCCCCCCCCCTTTTATTTGTTTCATGTCTCTTTCGATAAATTCTATTCCCATATCTAGTTAGATCACATTCGTACTTCTTGATTGAATTTGAGCACGGACCACTCCCTGTGGGATTCGACCCCAACTCAATTGTTGGGTTATATATTGCTTAACGATCGTTTGCACTTAGAATTGGATGAAGTGTATTTGATAAACGTTAAAACTCAAATCATTTAGCAATAAACAACTCTCTTTAAATAATAAAATTTGTAAGCTAATTTATTTGATAAATCTACTAGTACAATTATAAAATATAAAATCAAGAAAATAAATAAAATGATTAAAAAGATTTGAAGGATTTTTTTTTTTTTGTCCTTATATAGATTAATCACATGGCATAAAATCATATGTATTACTAATACCACCAAATGAGAGGTAGTAGTTATACATCTTATAATACCATGTCGGGTGTAAAACTAATCCATGAATTAGTTATACATAGGCCCAAATTTTTACCCAACATAGTACTAAATAATAATGTACATAATACATGGACTATTTCTTCTAATACATCCTACCAAACGACCTTTTAGTTTCTATTTAAATAATAGTTATAATCAACCTGTTATTGAGGATATATATAAAAAAATAACAAAAGAGTTCCAATATAAAGATATTCATTAGTGGGTAAATTGTTACATACTACTACCACTTACAAATATGGATACATCTAGTCTACTAATGTAGGGAAACACTTTTTAACTAGGAAACACTTAGTTTCCTTTAAAGAGTTGTCACAAATCTGACCGTCGTGATTGGTACCCACACTAACCCTCCGTGGGAGAACCATTACTGCAACCCCAACTAAACAACTTAACCAAAATACTATGCATTTAAATATCCAGAAGCAGATTTAAATGTAGAACGAAATAATGAGCTCCCATAAACTCCTGGAATTTAACAACGACTATCAAACATTGTGGAAAACAACCCCTAGTTACTGAAATTCAATGTACCAAAACTCTAAAGTTCAACAAGTCTAAGAAAAAGGGTACAACCCTCAACTAAACATAAAAGTATCTAACAATAATCTAAGACTGAAGAGATGGACTAAACAGAATGAAGGCAGCCTGAAAGAACTGGCTCACGCTTGAAATCTGATCTCGATCACTACTCTCCTAGTTGAGGTCTATCAATAGCCGCCTGAAGATGCCATGTACTCAACAAAGAAAGAGCAAGTGCAGTATCAATACACAACCACAATGTACTGGTAGGATCATGCGGCTATTCCAGTAAACACAGCATATATAAGCAATCACCACAAGTAAACATGACATGCACAGAAAGTAAACACAGTTATCATTTCAAGAGCAATGTACAAATTCCAGATTCTCAATAACAAGTAAATATGATAATTCAATGGTGCTCTCATGGAACCCATACTCAAATTGTTAGTATACCGGACGTGACACCCGATCCATTCAACACAACCACAATCACAATTACACTCATATGTACATTCCCATAATTATACAATCTAATGTTGAATCATGGCATACAATTGTTCATTCATACTCATTTCGTTAGGTTTGATCAACAATGCTACATACATATACATTCATGCATTACAATGAAGCAATTACCAACACATATCACATAACATGAAATCAAACCATCACCTACCTCGAAATCAAGCTTGAATCCCCTAAGGCATTTGAATCTTTCCTTTCCGAATTATTTTCACTTATTCTAGGTCTACAAACAATTAATATATGCAAGGATCAACAATCAAAGGTCTAATTATCCGGATTATAACGAACCCAATAACCCTAGACCAAACCCATGATCCTAAGGTGTAGCTAAGGATTTTTCCCACCATTAAATTCAGTCCAAAACTCTCCCCCAATAATATTTAACCAAGAATTTAAGTTCTACGGATCGAAAAACGGATTAGGGGAGTAAAATCCTTACCTTTAGCACCAAAAGTCGTGGAAAATTGTCAAGAAATCACCTGGGGTCATCTCTTAGCTCTCAAAAACTTGTAGAAAATAACATTTTTGGGGTTTAATTCCGACTTAAGTCGTGACTGGCCCGTCGTAGCGGTACCCAACCCGCCACAACGGCCCTGCCCTGGCAGAATAAATACCGCCCTGGCGTCTTACATAGAGATAGAACCTCGAAATTTGAGTTCCAAACCCCATTTTCACAACACACCTTAAATCAGGACGTTCGAAAACTACATGCTCACTCTAAGATCAATTTCGGGAGTTCTACTCGCCCGAATTCAATTCCGTAAAGTCGTACGGATTCCTTAACCCCTTAGCTATCTATTCATGCAACCAAATTCATTAATGAATCTCTCATTCATTGCCATAGTTCCCTAGACTCTCGTGACTCCGATTTCATCCAAATCTGGACTAGACTAGGAAATTCCAAGTTACTACAAAAAGTTTTTTTGGCCCAAATTCTTTTCCCATTGGCTTTTCTCTTGCGACGGAAACATGTCATTACAATAGTAGGTATAACCAACCCGTTATTAAGGATTTTGAAAGAAAGAAATAATAGAAATAAAATATATGTACAAAGATGTTTATTAGTGCGTAAATCGAATGTATAGCACTACTTATAAACATAAAAATAAGGGATATATCTAGTCTACTAATGCAGGTAAAAATATAATGACGCCCTTAACGAAGGAAAACCACTGAAGAAGGGGTATATATATATGATATCTTAGGTAAATCTCATAACAAAACGTATGGGAGAGAAAAATTAGAGACTTTATAAGAATGAGTTCAAAATTAATTGTCGGGGCATCTTTCAAGTTAAAACTCAATAATTAAATTTGTGCAGATCTAGAGCCAAAGCGGACAATAACTTAACAATAGCAAGACTTTTCCTCAATATGATAGTGACGCAAAAAAACTTAGAGAAGGCGTTGAGTCCCAAGGGGGTTTTAATGATAGAGGAAAGCTCAGTATAAAGATTAAAATTGACAACTTGAAAATGTGTGAAAAAAGTTTTCAGTTATTCTACTTCTAGGAGTTAATATCTTAAAAGGTCACTCAAATATAAGAAATTATCTAATAAAAGCATTAAACTTTTTTTGTATCAATAAATTGACTCAACTTAACACTTTAACTTAAAAAAATCATTCAACTATATTTAATATTAAAATAAATTTGACATGGCAAATTAAATTATTCTTTATGTCATGAAATCATGAACCCCACCAATAAATAAAAGGGAAAAGGGTCAAAATGCCCTTAAACTATGTGAAAGGAACAAAAGTATCCTCCAATTATAGTTTAGCTCAAAAATATCCTTACCGTCAATACTTTGATTCAAAAATATCCTTAAACTATGTGAAAGGAACAAAAATGCCTTCTGTTAGTAGTTTGGTCCAAAAATGTCCTTGTCGTCAATACTTTGTTCCAAAAATGCCCTTATTATTATTTAATGGGTCAAAAATGCTCATTTTTCAAATAAATATATTATTTATTTTCTTTTTAACACATTCTTTTCTAATAATTTTTTTTTTAAAATTAGAAAATGTTTGTCTTACTTTAATTCAGAAAAAAAAATACTTCATATTTTATTGTCATTACTCCCTCCAATCCATATTAATTGAAATTTTAAGGTGTTTCACACCCTTTAAGAAAAGTAGATTTAGACATAAATTGAACATAATTTTCCATTTTTACCCTTATTAATTATTGTCAAATTTATTGAAGTCGTCACATTGAAAATCCAAATGAAGGGTAAAATTGGAAGAACACTATAAAAGTAGTCTTGAAAACTAAACAATTAAGTTAATTTGAAAAATGAAAAATTCCTCAAAAATTCAATTAATATGGAATGGAGGGAGTATTTTTTTATCGTTATATAAATATAAATTAATGATGGATATATTATGACCTTATGTATATGACATATATTATCTTTACATGAAGTTATTCTATTTTAATTGATAAAATAAGATTAAGAAGAAAAGAAAATTTCCTACATTTTTATTTGTTAAAGTGATTTTAGAAGAAAGAAAACAAAAATAGTGTTCTTTAATAATATATTACTTAGGAAGAAGATGTGTTTAAAAAGAAAATATATATATATATATATATATAATTATTCGAAAAAGGGCATTTTTGACCCATTTTAAAAATATAGAGGCATTTCTGGACCAAAGTATTGACTACAAGGGCATTTTTATACCAAAGTATTGACGGTAAGAGCATTTTTGAGCCAAATCATAAACGGTAGATATTTTTGTTCCTTTCACATAGTTTAAAGGCATTTTTTTACCCTTTTTCCCTAAATAAAATTATAAAAAAAAAATTATTTTTATACCATATAATTATGCTGTTTCTCAATAATCAGTAGCGCTTTTTCTGGACAATTACAGACTACAATAGTTTAGCAAATATAATCTTTTTACAGTCATTCTTTATCCAATTGGGTTTAATATTAATCTTGTTAAACAAAGGTTCTTTCCATGAATTCCTACTCTCCATAAAATGGGGATTGAGCTTTTTGTCGTCTCTAATACTCCAGAAAAAAAAAAAAGTTATTGATTATTTTTCAAAAGAGAATCATGTCAATTAGAAGGAGAAAAAAAATAATTACATGGCAAAGAATTAAATAGATTTTATTATTTTATTTATTTATAAGGTTTATATTTATATGACATTAAATAATTTATTTATGGGGTTCATGATTATATGGCACAACAAAATAATTTAGTTTGGCATGTTAAATTTATTTTATTGTTAAATGTAGTTGAATGACTTTTTAAGATAAAAAATTTAAGTTGAATGGTTTTATTGATATATATATAAAATAAAATTTATTGACCTTTTAGATCATTTTTATAGCATGAAATAAATATTTGGTATTTCCAAATCTGTAAAATAATTGATACACAAGTGTTGTGTTTGATTACTATAATTCACCAATTCAAAAAATTTATTTATTTTCTAGCTCTCATAATTTAAAAAATATATTTGTAACACCAAAATACAAAACAGATGTACATATGAAACTAAATGGAGCCGAATTCCATCAGTAGCATCTACGATGATATGACGAAATTGTTTGAATTTTATTTTTTCTCTTTTGTAGAAATTTCTGTAAAGATCGCTTCATGAATAGATCAGATTGAGATTATAATAACGGTGATAATGACTTAGACATGTTATTTGTTTTCTCCTCCATTTCTCTACTTGCAAGATGTATAAATTATAGCTTTAGCCTGCATTTTAAAAAAAAAATTAATTATTAACACAACTCATTTATCGATTGTTATCAGAAAACAAAAACACTTCATATTTTTGTGGTCAGAATCTCTTTGTGATAAAAAAAAAAAAGTATCTTATAAATTTTGAATATGTTCTTGTCGCCCACCTCTTTGGGCCATAATGAAGAAAAGCATTGGAAAATACCAAGAAGTTGCATAAAACAGTTTTATTTTATTTTTATGTGATATTATTTGACTTTGCTTTTAAAAAGAAAAAAATTAAACTTATAATGAAAAACATCTCATTAAAGATAAATCAGGAGTTTTAAAGTTCACTTCTGATTTTTTTTAAACGGACTAAAGAACCGAAAGTGAATACTAGCCATTCACTTCATATCCACACAAACAATTAATTAAACAGAAAAAAGAAAAAGAGGAAACTAAATACACATACCTGAAGCTGAGTAACATCAGAATCCACAAATTTTCCATTGTAAAATATTGTTAGCTGTTGTGATTTCTTATTCTCAAATTCTTGATCCTCCCTAACAGGAGAAAAGGATGAAAGCGAAAGAGTGAGTTCCAAATTACACTTTCTTCTCATTTTTCAATTGACTTCACTTACACACACAAAATGTGGGATTCAACAGAGATTTTTATACGTCGAATCGATATCACTGTGTATATATTGTGTAATTGATAATCAAGATTTACTTGGAAGATTTTGGATGAAGTTATGATAATTGATAGAAGTGAGAATAATTTATTGGAGAGGAAAGGGGACTTTTTTGAATGAATATATACAAAAAGATTTTCTTGAAAAAGTAGAAGCCACGTTTTTTAATTAGTTGATAAAATAGAACACGAAACGCCAATTTTGACAAGGACATGTACATTGTACACACTCCACACGCACATAGACAACTAATACAAACGCCAATTTTTTTGTCGGCCTATGGATCATGCACACAACTGTATAAGTCGGCCTTATTTATTTTATAATTGGCTTATTAATACGTAGCCAACCTTTTTAATTTATTTGAAGATTCAATTTAGATATTCGAATTAAACTATTATCTTTTAACTAGGTAAATTACTTGTGCTTCACACGGAATTGCACTATTTTATCAAGCTTACATATGATTATTCTATAATATTCGTATTTTTGATACATACACTACATAGTCAAGAACATTTTATCTTAAGGAAAAGCGTTTCCCAAAATCTTAAAGTGTTATATTTTTTTAACTTTCATTTTTGTTGCTCAAAAATAATGAGTCATAGAGGGATTTTAAGTATAAGCAAGAAGTCTAAGAAAATTTACATGAAAATAGTTGGTTAGAAGTAACGAAATTTTAAATTCCAAAAAGTTATAAAGAACACCATCAAACGTTAAAGAAGAAACCTAAAAGCATCGAACAACAACACTCTCAATAAATTGGAACATCACATCCATAAAAGAACATAATTAACTAAATTCAAATGGAGGACCTTCGGCTCCTTTCTTATGAACCTCCATCAATCTCTTTTTTTATTACAGTATGTTATATCATGTATATGTCAAAAATGACCCTAAAATTGTTAATATCATAAAGAGTTTTCCTCATTGTCTCAGAATAGTCATTACTATTGCTTAGGTTTCATATCACCGGCCCCAACTTTTTTGAAATTGAACCATAGTTATTGTTATGGTTAGAGTATGCAGTTACAAAGAACTAATGCAATGATCAACCAAACAATAGGTGACATCTGAATGGAACTATTTACAACTGGATATTCTAAATTAAAATTTTATACATAATATATTAGTATCTCACAGCATAATTTTGTGAGCACTTGAACTCACAAATATCCACAAATATTAATAAACATGACCTTACTATCCTAACAATCAAGAAGAAAAATGCATGTTGCTTAACATATTTTTCAAAAAGATAGTATGTCGGGTTGTATCCAAGTTTACAGTTCACAGATTTATTGAAAGAAGTCAAAAGAAAAAACTTATCACTACAACAAAAATGATCTGTAATGACAATTAAAATCTTAATTGTCGCTAAATATGTATTTTCAGAGGCAATTTGTACTCTATAAATGTCCCTAAAGTCTATAGCGACATTGAATCTATAACAACTTGAACTTTGGTCAATTTTTAAGTTTTGGGTCAACTTCAACCGACCATAACTTTCAGCACAAGATGAGTTAGGTGGCCCATGAGGTATCTAATCGAAGGTCTTTGAGTCCCCTTTCCAATGCCGCAAAGTTTGCTAAATTGCAAGTTCAGATGAAGGAGTTATGCCCATTTGAGTGCAGCCTCTCTAGTTAAGGCATTTTAATCCATTTTAAGGAGGGTTGCTTTGGTCTTTCGTACCACTACAAGAAAAACAGTCTCTACGGAAGGGAAATCTCGTCCCTAAAAGTCCAAATTTGGTCCCTAATAAGCATTTGGGACCTGAAAAAGCTGGTTGCCACTCGTCCTAGTAGCTTTCGTCGCTATTAGTCAACAAAGACGACTTTAAAAATCCGGTCGTTAAATGGTTTTGGGATGGGAAAGAGATTTGGTCGCCTTAGTCATTTTAGAGACCACAATTTTGGTCTCAAATACATTTAAGATATCTTAGAAAAAGCTTATTTCGGGTCGTTAACCCTCTTTAGGGACGATCATCAATTGGTCCTAGAATACCATTAGCGACGAGCAACGACCTGGTCCTAGAAACACGCTAGAGATGAGCAATGACCTGGTCCTAGAAACACGTTAGAGACGAGTAACTACCTGGTCCTAAAATAGATTAGAGACAATCAACAACCTGGTCCTTGAATAGATTTAGCGACGTTCAATGACTTGGTCCTAAAATAGATTTAATGACGATCAAGCTATTCTAGTCCTAGCTTAATCATTAGAGACGAGCAACATTTCTCGTCTTTGTTTAACCTTTAGGGACGAGCAATAATTTTGGACTCAAATTGACCACCAATGGTCCTAGAGCAATTGATACCACTAGAATACAAATCATCCACAAATATTAATCTGCTACTAATTTAAACAAAAAGATGTTATAATATACAAAGAAGAGACAAGAAGATAGAGATCAAGAGTGTACGATTAATTACAATAAAGTGGCTAACATCTCATGATTTTAGTTATAATATTTTCTTAAAAAAAACATATCTAATATCCTAGCTATACTATATATAGTATCATGTTTTGAAAATCATAAATTTGTGCTAAATTAATAGGGAGCAAAAGCTTGGCAAAAAGTTAAAAGTTTCAATCTTCAATTCATCGAGTGTTGCCCAGAAACATCAACAAAAGCTGCAAAAAAAAAAAAAGAAAAAGAAAAATCAATTAGAAAAACTTTGAGATGCATTTGCCAAGATCAAAAATCTATTTTCAAGAACTACATCTAAATGGAATCTGGAAAATAATAGAAACTAATGAATTGATTAACTCTTATTAGTTTATTTTTACTAATAGTAGCAACAGTTTTAGTAAATTCTCCCACCTACATTTTTCTCTCTGTACGTATTCTATATGTTAATCTATAACAACCATTTCTTAGAGAGTTAACTACACGCTCCGCCCTATGGAGCTGCCATACGGGACTCCATCATGACGGGAAAGGGGAAACAGAGAAGCAACAAACTCCTATGACCAAGCTAAAAATTTCTATGGTGCCAAGCTCCTATGACCAGAAACTCCTATGACCAGCAAACTAATGGACATAATGAGGTAGAAAGCAGCAACAATCAACTGAATTACAATGGTATCAAGCTGAAAATTTCTACATCTCCTAACAGCTTAGAGGAAAAAGTGAAAAATACCTACCCAAATGAAGAACTTGTCGAAAACGAGCAGCCAAGGATCAATCATATAAGCAAGTCTACTAGCTTACTTACTAAGATTAAAAATAAAAAAACCTCTATAGTTAGCGATGGAGCTGAACAGTGAGCAGAAAAAAATTCGAATGATTTTTTCAACCGTAAAAGGCACATAGATCTCACTACATCCAGTTCTACAATCTCCAACAAACAAGTATATTTTTACTTCCTCAGTCAGCAGAAATATTGGTTATTCACTTTATGATAACCAGATCATGGCTGAGAGATTATGTATGAATGAAGCATAAGAAAAAGAAAAAAGTGCTCCAAAAAAAGAAAAGCAAAGTCATGTTCAAACAGGCTATCTTTAGCATCAAAACAAGAAAGAAACAGATACAAAATAAGTAGGATCACGACAGGAAAGGGGAAACAGAGAAACAACAAACTCCTAGTCAGAAAATGAGAGGCACATAATTGACATAATGAGGCAAAAAGCAGCAACAATCAGCTGAATTACAATGGTACCAAGCTAAAAATTTCTACGTCTCCTAACAGCTTAGAGGAAAAAGTGAAAAATACCTACCCAAATGAAGAACTTGTCGAAAACGAGCAGCCAAGAATCAATCATATAAGCAGTCTTCTAGCTTACTTACTAAGATTAAAAATAAAAAACCTGTACAGTTAGTGATGGAGCTGAACAGTGAGCAGACAACAATTTGAAAGATTTTTTCAACCATAAAGAGCACATAAATCTCACTACATCCAGTTCTACAATCTCCAAAAAACAAGTATATTTTTACTTCCTCGGTCAGCAGAAAATATTGGTTATTCACTTGATGATAACCATATCATGGCTGAGAGATTATGTATGAATGAAGCATAAGATAAAGAAAAAAAGTAATCCAAAACAAGAAAGCAAAGTCATGTTCAAACCGGCTATCTCTAGCATAAAAACAAGAAAGAAACAGAGGCAAAATAAGCAGGATCACGAGAGGAAAGGGGAAACAGAGAAACAACAAACTCCTAGTCAGAAAATGAGAGGCAACCTAATTGACATAATGAGACAGAAAGCATCAACAATCAACTGAATTATAATGGTACCAAGCTGAAAATTTCGATGTCTCCTAACAGCTCAGAAGAAAAAGTGGGAAATACCTACCCAAATGAAGAACTTGTCGAAAACGAGCATCCAAGAATCAATCTTATAAGCATGTCTACTAGCTTACTTACTAAGATTAAAAATAAAAAACCTCTACATTTAGTGAGGGAGCCGAACAGTGAGTAGACAACAATTTGAAAGATTTTTTCAACCGTAAAAAGTACATAGATCTCACTACATTCAATTCTACAATCTCCAACAAACAAGTATATTTTTACGTACTCAGTCAGGAGAAAATATTGCTTATTCAGCTGAAACGGGCGATGTCATAGGTTGGACATGTGATTGTTGAGCAGCAAAGAGCTCTTGCATTTTCCTTATTTCTTTCATCTCATCTTCTAAGGTAGATAAGTGATTGTTCAAGGATTTGTTCTCTTCGTTCAAGTATTTGTTATTCTCTTGAGTTGAACGTAGCGCAAATAATAATTCAACCTTTGAAGAAGTTCCACCTTTCAAGTCTTTCGTCTTTACTCCACCCCCAAATACAAATACATGGCTATGATTTTGAGGTCCACGACATTTTTCAACAAGTTCTATACTATGTATAGATGGATCAGCTTGAACCATTTCATCGAGTTGAGCCTACAAATATATAAAAGTACATTTTCTATCATAACACATAACAATTTAAAGTAATTAATTATTCAATTTACTAAACCTACATGCTTTTCAATTGCTTCAGGTTCAACAAGCTTGTTATCTTTCTTACAAGTCTCAAAGAAAATAGTCACCAAATTTGGTGGATTTCCATCTTCTTGCCCTTTACATCAAAGTCAAACATGTCAAATAATACATACCTTGTAAGTATTTCATTTAGGAAAATAGTTTTATGATAATACCTTTTGATAAATAATCTCTCGAATAGGCTTGCTACCAATATGATGAAGCATCTTCAACTTAGCTTGGTTTGCTGCATTTCTGCTACTTCTTGCCTGTATTTGTGAAATAATAAGCTTAATAAAAAATAATTATAATAAAATTATCAAGACATCAAAGATCTCATATTGAAAATTTTCAGAAGCAAAATGTTCCTTTACTAACCATTCCCATTCTTTTTTGTCTACTCCACTTGGTAAATACTTAAGAGACTATTGAATTGGCTTATCCTTCACATGCTTAACATGCAAGTATCCTCTCCATTTGTTCCATAGCTCATTCATCCATCCCAAGATATGATCATGATGATCATTCATGTCAACACCTTCAAATTTATTGTATAATAATCGAAACATGAGTTGAATTATTACCAAGAGAGAAGTAACAAGAAAGGACAACAAGATGAAAAAAATCTCTTCTTCTGGTAGAATAAGCGGAGCTTCTATAGTAAAGACGATAAAATGACATGGAAGTTTTGTGAGCTATATTTCTTCTACAATCCTATGTCTATTAGGATGTGAACTCTGTAAGGTTACGAAGTACTTTCCTCACCTTTTTACCTAAGATCAACTGGTGGGTTATGTAGAGAAGGGTGAAGACTCTTCATTTAAGTTTTAAGAAAAAATAGTCCTCTTTTCTCCTCCATGATTCATGGTTCATCACCTATCATGTGACAATCTATAATGCAGGATCATGTGATAAAGATTTGCTTTAACATTTGGTTCCTCCTCAAGTAAATAATCATAATCAGCATGTATAGTTCCTCTATCATGATTAGGATATAAATCGCTCAACAATTCTTCTACTTCATCCTCACTCTCACATTCTTCTACTGCATCACCATTTTCATATTCATCTTCATCTTCTAACAATGGCTCACCCATACGTTCACTATGGTGATACCAAAAAGTATTCTCAGAACCTTTAGGAGATGGCAGTAGTAACTAGGCCAAGACTAAAGTCATGTTGTTTGGACATAACTGCTGTATCGGAAAGGTATCAAAAAATTACTTATGAAATTGATCCCTTTAATGATATGTTAAACCAATACATGATTACAAGCAACTACTTTATATGTTGAAACTTACAAAGTGGATGATAGATTGTCTTCTTTAGTACATAATTGAAACCAAGTTCACATATACACTAACTTCAACATACTCCCAAAAGAAATCAAGGGACTTTTGAATATAGATAGATGGAAAGTTCCCGCGATAAGAACACAAAGAAGAACAACTGCTAGGCTGAATTTTGATCCTCAATACTAATATTTTAAATTGTTGGAGGAATATGTAACTTGTATAGATATTATTCTCCATGTTGTATTTAACGCATTTTAAGATTAGATAAGATATAAGGAGTATCAATTCTCTGATGTGGAAGCTTATTATACAGCTCGCTCAAATCAGTTGTAACTTTTTGGGTTCCAAAGATGAATGAAACACAATCTTTTGATCAAAAATAAAAATACAATCAAATGGAACAATGAAAAATAAAAGATTATAAACTAACTTGTAATTAGGATGTTAGTTCTTGAAACATGTATACATGATTCCTTTTAGCCTACCAAATATTAAAGTACCTTGTCATTAAAAAAATCTCTTGTTGGTAGTTGGTTTCCCTTATCTACAAACACTTAGATTTCTCTTAATAATTAATGTTATGGAAGAAACATTTAAATGGATACAGTAGTTGTTGTATGTTTGACATAACTTGGCTTATAAACTAGCTTCTTCAAGTTGTTCAACATAATTTATCGCATCCTCAACTAATACAAAAAAAACCAAGAAAATTAGAAATTGCTAAATCACAATTTCCCTCCAGAACTATATGTTACTTTGCATATATGTCTAAACTACAGAACACTATTGTTTACCTCACTGAAAGTCACTCCACGAGAGAAGAAACCAGAAAAACAAGGTACATAATTAGTGTTTAATAGTCATCCAACTGTAATAATGAATCTACAAGCATACAATGGTACTTTGATGCCTAATATTGAGCAGATGTTTAGGCTAAATTGGACATCACTTGGTTCAGGTGAAAAATATTTAGGTAATACTCATGAATACACTATATTTGACAAAGATTTGACAGTTGATATCACATGTTACTTATTTTAGGAGACATTCAGGGTCATTATCCCTTAATCAAAGTGCTAAAGTTGTAACAGATTGCGCAACAGGAAACATAAAGAGCTACACATTTATTAGATTAGGGGATGAGAGCGAGCAGTTACACGTTATGACTACGCTTCATATCAATGTAATGAAACTCAAAATGAGCATGACCCTAATAAGACTAATACGTTGGGAACTTGGATACCAATAATCTAACATATGATCACTTCAGGCAGGTTTTCTGGAAATTACAGGCAATTACTATATGTAAAAATATCAGTAGGCGATCATTTTGGTTTTGATCAATAGTTCAGGATGATTTACTCACATCATCTTATATTTTGCAATGAGTAACCGACTGCCTCAAAGTAATGCATAAAGAAGAACTAACAACATAAGAAATCGCTAATCTTAATAAACATATAACGATATATTAACTATTTATATTACTGCAACGTTTATATGTCCAAACTCCAAAACACTTCAATTTTTTAAGTAAATCATAATAACTAAAGGTAAACAATACATTTACATAAATTTGAACATGAATAATATGAATAACAATTTAGTCAAAACCTTTTCAGATGTAAATAAAATTTTCAATAGGAATAACAACATAAGTCCTTATTTGGCTTGTAAAGAATTGAAATACTGATCATATAAAACTAGATAATGAAATCACAAAATCAGATTATCTAGCTATTAGAAATCTCAATCCAATAATGTTTTCACTGATTGTACAAAATAAAAGACAAGATTATGAAATCAGTAACCTATTTAATGTTAGAAAAGATGAGGAAGAAGAAGAGCAACTTCAATATAACAAGAAAAAACGTCATCAAAGAAACCTATGAAAAAAAACCAGAGCAAGTCAATGGGGAAAAGAACAAACCTCTAACTCTACTGCTGTGATGAAATTTTGATGATGGTACTTGCTTTGATTTTAGAGTTGAGCTGCAACAAAAGTACAGTGAAAACGTTGAGATTAGGGTAGAGAATTTTGATTGGAGATGAAGAATCTAATGGAGACATTGAACTGAAGAGAGAATAGGGCAACTTTGTGACTGGCTGCGCAATGTGTTTTTGAGAAGACAAAGCGCTTGTTTTTTTGTCACTTTCAATTTAAAAAGTTTGGCGCCTATGTTTTTGTTGAAACAATTCTTCTATTTTAATAATTTAGTATTAAATTTGGGGGGAAATATGTCCCGCTCAAAGACCTTCAATTACCATTTAGGACTAGTTATAAGTTCTTTCGAGACCAAATTTAATACCTTCGCAATAGACTATACAAATGAGGACTAGAATATAATCTCGTCCCAATAGATATACTTTTAGAGACAAGATTATTAGTGCGTCCCTAAATATTGGTCTTAAATAAGGGTTTTTCTTGTAGTCCCTTACCCCACTACCTAGCACGTTTTATTCACCCAAATAGGGGTCTAAACTTATCTAGATCAGTTTTCATTCATTCTAAAGAGCGTAGGGATTTTAGAGAGAAGTTTAAGAGGAGAAAAGAAAAAGGATTCAAGCATTCTTTCAAGAACTTGAAGATTTCGCCTAGAACTTGATTCTTTCGAGGTATGTAAGCTTTCATAGTGTTGGTATTTTCTCCCTCATACTAATCATGTGAATTTATCCATAAATTAGTTCTTGAAGTTGATTGAATTTGAATTCTTGAGAAGTTTTTGAAGTTTTAGCTTCATTCTTTATCAATGGAGTCTTGTTGAGTTCTTGAGGTGAGGGTTTTGTGAATGAGTATTGTTCTTGAATGAATTTGAGTGGGTTTTTGATAAATTTTGTTGGGTTTATGAATCCAAAAGAGTTTGGGAGAAAATTATTTGATTCTAGATGAGTTAGGCCTTGAATTGAGCAAGAAAAATTCGTAAAAAATATGGGCATGGGTGTGGGGCGGCGCGCCACCACTGCGCCAGAACTACTGCCCAATAATTTGGGGCCTGGCGTGGTGCACCACTTACTGCGCCCCAAATACTGGTCAGTAGTTTTGGGGTTGGCGCCCCGCGCCACTTAGTGTGCTAGAGTTGTCAGGTCCCTACCCTTCCAACCTTCATTCCGTGTGTGTTCCCTCGAATCGTACCTATGTTCTCTCCTTGATATCCACACTAAAAAGTCTTCATTAATCCTTGAGAGATCATGCATATCTTAAACACATCTCCTAAATTCCATTTCAAATTAAAGTAGAGTTTAGAGGAAAGTTCAAGAACGTCCTTTCGAGTCATTTTGAAAAGTCTTTTGCAATTGTCAATAACTTGTTTATAGACTTGAGTAAATGAGTATGAGAATGATGAGAGTTGAGCTTCATGTTTCAAAATGAGTATAAGGAAACTAAGTATTCCCAAGTATGTAACACTTTTACATTTAAAACGAGAGAAAACCTTGATTTCTAAACGAGTTCATGAAGAGTTTTTGAGCATTATCTCTTTTAAGAGAACCTTTTGAGAAATTATCTCAAATTGAGGAAGAGTTATGTTTATAAACAAATGAGCATGAGTTATAGATATTATTGGGAGTAGTATTGAGCATCGATATAGGGATGAGTTCAGACAACTCAAAATCCTCATAAACCATGTATGCCAACATGGGTAAACGATCATACTTTTTAGATGGTTGCTTCTTGCTTTTAAGCATAGCTTAGTCGATCTACTTTGTTGAGGATGTTTTATACTCTGAAAAAATATATGATGGTTCTGGCAGCATGGGCGAGATGTTGTATCATAGTGATGGTTGTCGGTTAGATAATCTCTCAAATAAGAGTGAAGAGTTTATAATTTTATTCTTTTTACATACATTGAGTTATTATCTACCGTTTTAAAAGATTTATACATCTTGCATATTTCATTGTTGCTTTTATGTTGAGTTGAGTTGAGGTGAATATGTTTTCCCTTTCTGTCGGTTCAGCTATGTACACCTATGTTAATATTTCCCTTGCATGCTGGTACATTCAATGTACTGATGTTATTTGTCCTGCATCATTTCATGATCCAGATATAGGTATTCAGGATCATTAACTGACATTTTGTTGATCCCATCGCATTCCAGCTGCTTTGGTGAGCCTCCTTGCTTTTTGGAGGGCTTCACGTTATGGTTTTGTTTTGTTAGGACATCATGGGTCTTGTCCCGACTTCCATCATAGTATTTAGAGGCTTTATAGACATTAGTATTTTGAGGAGTCTTTCCATTTTCCTTGTTAATGTTTTAAGATTTGAGGTGCCTTCTTATTGCTAGTTTAATATTTTTAAATATTCAGAGTTATTTATTTTGAGACAATTGAGTTAATCTTTCCATTTGATTTCCTGTGTTGTTGAGTAAGTCTTCCACTGAGTACTGAGCCAGGCAAATGGTTCGCTTGGGGACCAACGATGGTTCTTGAGTACCGGTCACATCCAGGGTATAGGCTCGCAGGCGTGATAGAATGTAATGACAATTAATTAATGTCTGTAAATGCTCTAGCACTCTTTGTTAATGTGCATATTTATTGCTGAAAAAAAATATTTTTGCTATAGTGTATTTTAGGCATATGTTAGTTTCAAGAAAACTTGATGTCTTATTATGCCCAAAATGAAGAGACGAAGAAATATGACAGATTAGTCAACTTGTGATAAAAGAAGTAGACTAATTGTCTCTATACTAATATTCTAGAATGAGTGCAATGTCATACAAAGTTTGTACCAAAGATAAAACAATCAAAATAATATACTAATTGTGGCAAGCAAGAGAGCAATCTCTTTGGTTCTTTTAACAAACATCACTATTGGTTCTATATTAGTTATCATATATTTGTAGTTGTGTGCTAAAAATATAGCACGACCCACAAGCAATTTTTTCAAAAAGTATATGAAGAAGCATGTAGAAAGGGACAAAAGAGAAGATCAATTTTCAATCATCCTTGTTGGATTAAGTCACCAAAATAGCAAAAACAAATCACAATAGCATTACATGAATCATTATGATTTACAGAAAGAGATTAAGCTTCATGAAATAGGAGGAATAAAACTTTGGGGAATGAAACACACTTTATAAGAAGCTTGATTAATGTATTTGAATTCGACTCCCCTATATAGGAAAAAAAAACCTACAAATAATAGTGGCAAAAATAGAAGTTTTGTTTACTAAAGAACCAAATGTTATGAACTCAACCATTCAAGTAGTGTTATGAGTTGTGGACTGAGAGGCGCAAGAATAGTAACGTCACATTGCAATTAAAATCAATTTTTTTTGTTTATGTTTTTTTCTTTTGGTTCCTTGAAATTAAGTGTTGGGTTTTAAAATGTGTGAATGAAAAATGAAGAGTTGTGACTTTTGGGAAAAATTGTGACTTTTCTAAAGAGTTGTGACTTTTATAAAAAAAGTTGTGACTTTTCCGTAAGGTTGTGACTTTAAGAAGGATTAAATAAGAATCATGATCTGTGAGAGCGCCATCTAAGATTTTCTTTTATACATATATGAGAAAAGGGTCAAAAATACCCTCAACATAGTAAAAATGGTTCAAAAATACCCTCCTTCAACCTATTGGTTTAAAAATGCCCTTAACATTTTTTTTAGGTTCAACAATGCCCTTTACTTAACAAAAATATGACATGAAACTTAACTAAACAAATTCCAATTTTCATTGGTCCACCTAATTTTTTTGTCAAATAAAAAACCTTCATCCAACTCATTACACACACCCATTTTCACCCTCATTTTAAGCCTTTCTCTGTTCTTTCTTCTTCCTCTGTTTTCTTTCTTTAAAAAACAACATTCAATTCCAAAAACAGCAGTAAATTGCAGCGCTTAACTTGGCCAAAAAATAAGTAAATTGCACTATTTAATAGGACAATATTTAAAATTTGCATTTTTAACAGCTAAATTGCAGCACGTTTGATAAATAAAATGTCGATTTTAAGCCAAAAACAACAACTTTCAACACAACAACCAAAAATTAAAATGAAAGTTTGAAACCCAAAAAATAACAACTAAATGTAGATTCAAATCCACCAAAATTACATAGCAGATTTCTTATCCATTTCTCCACCAAAATAAGTTTGGAACTATATTAACAAGTCTTTATTATATTGTTGAAATTTTAAATTATTATTACTGATGCCGCAAGGTGGGAATTTACATACAATATTCATCCACGTCCACATCATGAAATAATTTGCAATCAATATTCAATAGCGATTACATGATTAGCCTTGACTACGAGAAGCAAATGAATATTTAAACATTGAATTTGAAGGAAGGAAACACAAATTAAATTAAAATGGTAGATGGAAGAAAGGGGAAGGAGAAAAGAATGAAGAGAGACAACAGTTGGATTAGACTTACTAGAAACAGGTTTGGGTGTTGGGATGGGTGGGTTTTTTTATTTGATAAAATAATTAGGTGGACCAATGAAAATTGGCCATTTGTTTAGTTAAATTCTATGTCATATTTCTTTTAACTAAAGGGCATTTTTAAGCCTTAAAAAAACATTAAGAGCATTTTTAAATCAATAGGTGGAAGAAGGACATTTTTTGAACAATTTCTAATAGGTAGAGGGCATTTTTGACCCTTTTCCCTATATATATATATATATATATATATGAGTTAAGCTAAGATTGAATACTTCATCAACTTCTAAAGAAATCTTTCAAATACACACTTTCAACTTCGATATTGAAATACTTATTTTTGTGTGTTCGCATTCGTCCATAAGGTATTTAAATTAAGAACATAGATATGTTATCTCCTTTGGATATATGTATTTGCTTTTTGTATGCCATAAATTTTAAAGTGATAGAAAATAAATTGCAATCACAAATAAAATATAAAGGAACAAAATTTTTTTGATAAACAATTATGTTTGTTCTCTTGATTATCTTTGTGATTCGAGGGCTGAAGCAATGTGTTTCTCGAGTGGGATGATGCGAACCTCCTTGGGATTTATTTGATCTCCATGAAATAAGGATTTTGTGGATCTTCTTAAAATATTTGATTGTCAAGAAGAGTTCTGACACATCTGGATCTCTTTATAAATATCCCAAAAATTCATGGGATATTCAATATTTCTCTTCAAGAGAATACATTACCATCTATATAGGCATGATCTAGAGTTTAGGATATAGTGTCTTCCATGAACCCTAACTAAAAATTGAGTTTGTCTTGTGGAGTCCCACAAAATTTTGATGCCTACCGCCTCAATAAGTTATAAAGCCTCATGTATTTTCTACTTCTGGTTAATGCTTATAATTAAAGGAGATGACATATTTATATGATTTACTTGACTATATCATAGACAAACGAACATACAAGAAAATATTTTTTCAAAATTTGAATCGAAATTGTCTAATTGAAACATTTTACTAGGAAATTGTGTGTTCAATTGGAATAAACCTTTGTAAGAGTGTCAAAATGAAATATTTAGACTAGTTTAAAGGGCGGACTATGTAATTAATCAGCCTTTATATTTTGAATGATATTGGATCGGTCGTATATGATTATATGTAATCAGTTTATATGTTTCCAAAGATCATGGTGGCTTTGAGGGGCCACTAAGCGTTACTTAACTATAGTCTATAGATATAATGGTGTCTCGATGGTCCACACACAATGCAGTTTCTATTATACATGAATTGATGGTATTAGCCGAGTTTATTTCAGGTGCGGTTGGTAGGAACCTTGCCGGCCGAGGACTTGTTTTTAAGCCAAAATAAATTTCATTTTTTTCTTGATTTTATGGTTGGTGTTACATTAGAAGCATAATTGTCCAACAAAGATTGACTCAGGGTCAAGTGCAGCACCAAGTGTTAGTTACAACCCTAAGATAGGGTGTGACAATAGTCACCCCAAATCCTAATGTGAATATGAAAATCACCTGACTTTACTGTTGACACCCAATTTTGATTCTATGTAGTTCGAGTTAATTATCGTTTTTAATTTCAGACAATTTAAAATTATCGTCTTTGAAAACTTCTAAAAATATTTTAAAATCTTCTGCTAATTACTTCTATTAGTTTTTCATAAATAATTATATAATTTTATGTATTGATTTATATATAAGTTTGATCTTTTACATAAATATTTAATAAATAGACTAAAAATAGTGTTTAGTATAAATACATATTTATTTCATTTACATTAGCGAATTTTATAATAACGTATAATTAATTCTCTGCCTTAAATAATTAACTTATGACTTTATGATTACTTTGTCTTGTTTAAATTAAGAAGCTCAAAAAATTAATCGATAATCTTCCATCTCATTTTAATTTTGGCAGGATTTAGTTGTTTGACTCAATTTGGTTATACCTAAATCACTCAAGTGGTCAAATTTTAAATATAAAGGCCATCCTCTTAATTCTTACACACTTGTACACATAAACATATATTTACGCCTCTCACGCTCTCACGCTCTCACGTTCTCACGTTCTCCTCTCTCTTTCTCCTTTTTCTGCCCTCACGCGCGCTCCTCTCCCCTTTCTTCTTCCAAAGCACAAAAGTCAAGACCAAGAACCATCATTTATTCATCCAAATGACACTACCCTTATCTTCTCTGTCAGTACGTCGCTGCATATTTGAAAGATTACAGACCTCAGGCCTAGTTTTTTTTACTGTGGCTTAGATAAAAATCTCACCCAAATCTAAAGTGAATCAGAAGATATCACATGTAAAATGAACACTTCACTCTTTATTAAAAAAATAGAAAAAAAAGGTATGTTTTCCTCTAACTTGTTTTCTTCTCCATCAAATCCAATCAATCTCTCATCTCTCGTTCAAACGGCTATTGAAATTTAAATCTTTATTTTTTGCTATAAATACATGGATATTGGTGGTCATTTAGAGGCAGAGATTTGGAATTTAAAGGTTGGAGAATCGCTATTCTAATATTTTTTATTTTTCTTTCAAATTCTTTTACTCGTCTGTTGGTGGGGGGTGGAATTGGAATCCTTTGTTGTTTTATGATCTTTATAGTCCATTTTTAAGTATTCTATATGTTTTCTGATTTAATGTATGCATTAGGTTGGTGTTAAATTAGCTGCTTACTTATGTTTTGGGTTGTATAGTTGGTTGACTTTTCTTTAAGATGAGTGAAATTTCATAGAGCAGTTTAACTCATACGAATTTTGTATAGTATCTAGATCTGATAATTTTGCTGAAGTAGATTAGGCTCTTTAATGGTGATTAGTTATTCTCATCTTTAGCTTATAGTGATGTATTTATAAGTTATGTTTCTTTTCATGTGATTAAGTGTAATGACCCGGAAGGTTGTTTTTGAGAATTTTGATAAAATTAGCGTTTTACCCCTCTTGATAGTTGGCCCGAGTAATTTTTGATTAGCCGGTGAAGTTGATTTGAAAATTTTGAATTATTTGATAACTACGGTTGTTTAATTGATGAATATATATTAAATAATTTATTTATTTAGTTGGTGGTTAATGGTTCAATATCATAATTTATTTAATACCATATACTATTTGATTCATATTAAGATAAGTTACTAGGGTTTATTACTTTTAGTACATAATTAATTTAGAAAAGAAAAAGAACGAGGAGGAAGGAAAACTTACTGGACAACGTTGCGGTTCAGAAATAAGCCGACACAGGTAAATAAAAGTTCAACCTTTGGCTTTAAATATAAATTGATTATAATGATGTGAATATATGTAACACCCCGAAAAATGGTAGGTTAAACTAAACCCTACACGTAAGATTAAAAATCATAAAATGACTCCTCGAATTTTTAGTAAGTCATATAGGTTGAAATGAGGTAATTTGAGTCAAGACCAAGGGGCATGTCCCAAGGCAAAGGGGCCAAGCCAAGGCTGCCCCTAGCTAGGAGCTACTGCCCCAACCTTCACAAGGGGGACCAGGAGTCGTGGTCCACTCCACCACTAGTGAAGGTGGTCGTGAAGCTTCCTTGGTTTCATGTAAAATGGGGACATCTTGGGGGAGCTACTAATTAAGGGACCACAAGCACCACCAAGGGTCGTGATGCCCTTGACAAGGCATGAGGGTGGCTCGTGAAGTTGCCTTGGTGTGTGGAGGCAAGGCTTGAGAAGCATTGCCATGGCCTCAAGATCATGACCTCCACTATGACTCGTGGTCATGACTATGGATTGTGGGAGGTCTCGTGGTTATGCCTTGGCCTCATCTGGAGGTTGACATATGGGGGAAGCTACTGCCTAAGGGACCACGGGCACCACCATGAGCCGTGGTCCCCTAGACAGACTGTCTATGTGGTCGTGGTCACTGATGGGGGGCCATTAAAGGAGGGTTAAACAAGTCTTTTCCTTTTTAGTCCAATTAAGGTGGGGGGGGGGGTGTTTTGGGTATTTTTAGGGGTAGTATATATATTGTTTTAAAGTCAATTTTCACAAGACTTGGTCATTATTCACAAACACCCAATTGAAATCAAAAACTCCCTCCTCTCTCAAAAATTCTCTCTCTAAACTCAAGGAAGAAGAAGAAACCATTGGGGCTAGGGTTTGTAGATTCTCAAGGTTCTTCCCCAAATATCTTGGAGATTCTTAATTAAGGTATGGATGCTTTTCATCTTAGGGTAGCTATCACCCAAGGAGCCCCTTCAAATTATGTTTTCAAGATATCAAATCCCCCAATTCTAGGGTTTCCAATCTATAACATGAGTCTTCTTCCAAAACGTTTTTATCATTTAATTATGATTGTTTATGGTTGTTTATGATGAATTATGAATAGGTTGATCGGTTATTGATGTTTTATAATGAAAATTCCCCATAGACCCATGTTTCCCCATATTGATAGATCTTGAATTGATGTTGTGGGTTGGTTGATATTATGAATATGTCAATTTAATATGGTTATGTTAATTAAGCTATTGAATCATGAAATTCCTCCTATATTATGAAGTAATTATATATGGTTGGGTTGATTGTCATTCAAGACCCTTGAAGGGCAAAGGTATGATGTCTTGTACCTTTTTATGAGAATTATGTATGAGATTGTGATTTACTTGGATAGTAATGATTCTATACCTATTGTGTAGTTGTGGTATTGATGTAAGATCTATCTTCCCTATACCCTCTATACACTTGATTATACATGAAGTATGTATGTATGTATATGATAAGCTTTTTGTGTTGATTGAAAGGCCATTCTCATGGGCAGACTACGAATACGTTGTGAAAGTTTTACTCACATATTAATGATTCTAAGGTGAAAGGGCATTCTCACTTAAGGAATCCACGAGCTATTATGATGATATGTTGACATGAGTGCCTAGTGCATTGTCTTATGAACATGAACTTATGTAAAGACTTAATATGAATTTTTAAGGGAATTATGGTTAGCACCGAGTGGATATGAGTATGAGATGGGTTCCTTCACACAGTAGTTGGGTTCCCAATACGGTGTCTCATGAGATGGAAACCTCCACGTTAGTAGTTAGGGTTTCTAGAAACAATCTCCATATCCCACAACTATGTGCCCACATAGGTCTTAGCTAGTGGATCCACCTAGAAGCTAAAATGTACATTCTACCTTAGGCAAGTAGGACACCTCTTTTCGGTGTGGGGGTAGAACACCGAATTCCATGTAGCTCACATGGTCTATGTCAGTTAATGTTATTATTCCCTATATGATATGAATGTGAACTATGGTAAGAACATGAACTTTAATTATGACTTCTTAAGGGGTACTACTTAGTGTGAGTGGGGGTATGGGACTTCACTTATGCATTGCACAGGTAGACTTTAAGAGAGGTTATGGTGAGGTTCTTTTATGTTATAATGGCTTATGGATTATGTATGAAAGATATGTATGAATGTTAAAGTTGATTTCACTTGTAGTAAGTTATGAACATGTGTGACTCTTTACTTATGTATGTTGACTATGAATAAGGCAATGTAAGATATGTATGATGTTGGTAGCCTAAGGGTGACACTTAGCATTTGGTGAGGTTGTGGGACTTTACCTTTGCATTGCACTAGTGTGGCTTTGGGTTGCTTGTATGATTGGTTTAGCTTATGTTTCTTCATAAATGTGCATAATGGTTTTTAAACTTGATAAAGGCGTGATTTCAACTAAATATCCCTTTTATCCATGTTTTAAGGATTTTGTGCATGGTGTCCATACTTAGTACATTATTTGTGCTAACCCTTATTTTCTACAATCTATGAGTGTAGGTTCCGGCCATTGATACATTCTACTTTCTTCAAGAGATGCTTTGGTCGACTATTCCCTAAGCTTGGTGAGTCCTCAAGTTCGAGGACAAGATGCTATTGTTTCTAGTTTTTATTGTATTTTCTACTTTGAGACTCTTATTGATGTAAAGCGCTTTTGACCCTATGTGTACTCTTTATGTACTAGATGGTGATTGAGATAAGTTTAGATTTCTATGTTCGTTTATGAAAAAGTTGACTTCTATTGTAAAAGTTTTAAATTTTCTGCAATTTTCTATGTCTTGATGTTAAGATTATGCTAAGGCCTTGTATGAGACCCCTTCGGGTTCAAGTACGTCATGTTACTCCTAGGGGGTAACCCCAGATCTTGACAAACTAGATATCAGAGCACAAGGTTATAAAATGATTCTAGGATGATGTCTCATGAACCACGTCTAGTAGAGTCTTGTTCATAAGTGTGAAGCGCGCCACACTTATGAATGAGAGGCTGTAAGACGTTTAGGAACTTTAACTTCTTTCATTACTCTTTAGTCGTGCTTGGAGTCCTAACTCTATGAAGTCCTTTCCTAATCCTTCTCTTGTGATTTTAGGCAATGAATACAAGAAGAGGAAATGCAAGAAGGACGCACGAAGAGAATGTCAATGAGGGAGCTCCTCCCCAAGCTCCTCAAGATCCTCAAGCTCCTAATGAAGAGGGGGCTATGACCAATGTGGAGATAAGGATGACTCTCTAAACATTGACTCATGCTTTAACAACTCAAGTCACTAGGGATGCTAGAGTTCAAGTGAACCCCAATGCAGGTACAACCTCTTCAAGGATTATGGATTTCACAAGAATTAATTCCCCTACATTCTATGGCTCCAAAGTGGATGAAGACTCACAAGGGTTTATTGATGAAGTGTTTAAGGTGCTTGATGCTATGGGTGTGTCTCCACGAGAGAAGGCGGAACTAATCGCCTACCAATTGAAAGATGTGGCTCAAGTATGGTATGAGCAATGGAAGGATGAGAGAACCGTGAGAGCGGGCTTGCTTGATTAGGGAGTGTTCAAGTCGGCCTTCCTTGATAGGTTTTTCCCACTAGAGTTGAGGGAGAGGAAGATCCAAGAATTAATCAACCATCACCAAGGAGGTATGAGTGTGAAGGAATATGGCCTTAAGTTCACCCAATTATCTAAATATGCTCCAACCTTAGTGGCGGGCATTAGGTCCAAGATGAACTAATTTGTTATGGGGATATCCGACTTGGTAGTCAATGAATGTCGTTCGGCAATGCTCATCCGAAGTATGAATATTTCACGTCTTATGGTTCATGCCGAGCAAATTGAGGAACAAAAGCTCAAACAAGTGAATAGAGAAGTAAAAAGGGCAAGGACCGATGATGGGAATTCTTCCAAGGGTAAGTTTGAGGTTCAAGGTAAACTAAGGTTCAAGAAGAGGTTTTCCAACCAAGGCTCATCTAGCACTGGGTTAATAAAGATAGGGTGTCTAACCCTAAGCTACAAGGAGGTAATAGTGGTAGCTCTTATGTTGAAAGACCTAGTTGTGCAAAGTGTGGCAAGAAGCATGAAGGCAAGTGCCTAGTGGGCACAGATAGTTGCTTTAGTTTTGGGAAGACAGGTCATATGAAGAGAGATTGTCCCATGCTAAGGGCCCAAGGAAGAGAGGGTAAGCCAGTCCCTCCAAGTGGCTCGAATTTCGATGCTCCCAAGAAGAATCGTTTTCATGCTCTTCAATCCCGAGGTGACCAAGAGAGCTCACCGGATGATATTACGGGTATATTGCAAGTCTTTTCCATTGATGTTTATGCATTATAGACCCCAGTGCCATTTTATCTTTTGATACACCTTTTGTGGCTATGAAATTTGAAGTGCTCCTCGAAGAGTTAGTAGAACCTTTTTTAGTGTCTACTCCGATTGGTGACTCGGTAGTGGTAAAAAGAGTCTATAGGAGTTGTCCTATTTCCTTATCTCATAAAGTCTATATGATTGATTTGGTAGAATTAGACATGCTTGATTTTTATGTAATTTTGGGCATGGATTGGTTGCATACATGTTATGCTTCAATAGATTGTAGGACCCGTGTAGTCACATTTCAATTTCCAAAAGAGTCAATTTTAGAGTGGAAAGAGGGGAATTCTATTCCTAGAGGTCAATTTGTGTCATGTCTAAAAGATAGAAAAATGATCTCCAAGGGGTGCATGTATCATATTGTTAGGGTTTTGGATGTTGAGTCCAAGATCCCTTCTTTAGAGTCGGTCCCCGTGGTGAGTGAATTTCCAAAAGTCTTTCCCGATGACTTGCCCGACATTCCTCCCAAACGGGAAATAGACTTCAACATTGATCTTTTGCCGGATACACAACCCATATCTATCCCTCCCTATAAAATGGCTCCAGCCAAATTGAAAGAGTTAAAAGGAGCAACTCAAGGAGTTGTTAGACAAGGGTTTTATCCAACCAAGCATTTCTCCATGGGGTGCTCCAGTATTGTTTGTGAAGAAAGATGGGTCCCTTAGGATGTCTATTGATTATCGCCAATTGAACAAGGTCACTATAAAGAATAAGTATCCTCTTCCTAGGATTGGCGATTTGTTTGATCAACTCCAAGGGGCTAACTTTTTCTCCAAAATAGATCTTCATTTGGGTTACCATCAACTAAGGGTAAGAGGATGTGATATTCCCAAGATGGCCTTTAGGACCCATTACGGTCACTACGAATTTGTGGTTTTGTATTTTGGGTTAACAAATGCCCTAGCGGCATTCATGGACCTAATGAATAAGGTATTTAGGAAATATCTTGATTCGTTCGTGATCATTTTTATTGACGATATTTTGATCTATTAGAAAAGTGAGGGTGAACATATGGATCATTTGAGGATTGTATTGCAAGTCCTTAAAGATCACCAATTGTATGCAAAGTTTAGCAAGTGTGAGTTTTGGCTTAGATCGGTTGCCTTACTTAGTCATATTGTGTCGGGTATGGGTATTGAGGTAGATCCTAAGAAGATGGATGTGGTCAAAAGTTGGCCTAGACCTCTATCTCCTACCAGTATTAGAAGTTTCTTGGGTTTAGCAGGTTACTATATGAGGTTTGTTGAGGGCTTTTCCTCCATTGCTTCTCCGTGACGGCTTTGACTCAAAAGAAAGCTAAGTTTGTGTGGTCGGAGGCTTGTGAGAAAATCTTCCAAGAATTGAAAGATAGACTTACATCTGCTCCGGTGTTGACCTTACCAGAGGGTACCGATGGGTTTGTGGTATATTGTGGCGCTTCTCGAGTGGGTTTGGGATGTGTCCTTATGCAACGGGGTAAAGTAATTGCCTATGCTTCAAGGAAAATCAAGGTACATGAAAAGAATTATCTAACTCATGATCTTGAATTAGTGGCGGTAGTGTTTGCTTTAAAAATATAAAGACATTACTTATATGGAGTCCATGTAGATGTGTTTACCGACCACAAGAGTCTTCAATATGTGTTTAGCCAAAAAGACGTGAATCTCTGACAAAGAATGTGGTTACAGCATTTGAAGGATTATGACATGAGTAGATTGTCCATGGGTAGTGTGGCTCATGTAGAAATGAGAAGAAGGAATTGGTTCGGGATATGCATAGATTGGCCCGGTTAGGTATCCAATTATTGGATTCCACCAAGGGTGGATTCATGGTCCATCATAGTTCCGAATCGTCCTTTGTGGTTGATGTGAAGTCTAAACAACACCTTGATCCAAACTAATAGAGTTGAAAGAATCGGTTCTCAATAAGTCCATTGAGGCTTTCTCCCAAGGAGGAGATGGGGTGCTTAGGTGCCAAGGTAGGTTATGTGTTCCGGATGTTGATGGCTTAAGGGAGCAAATTTTAGAAGAGGCTCATAGTTCGCGGTATTCTATTCATCCAAGAGCCACCAAGATGTACCGTGACCTACGAGAAGTCTATTGGTGGAATGGTATGAAGAAGGATATATCGGGTTTTGTAGCCAAGTGTCCGAATTGCCAACAAGTTAAGGTTGAGCATTAAAGTCCCAGAGGGTTGTCCCAAAAAATATATATATATATTCCCACTTGGAAGTGGGAGGATATGAATATGGATTTTATTGTCGGGTTGCCTCGTACCCGAAGGCAACATGATTCTATTTGGGTCATTGTTGATAGGATGACAAAATCAGCCCACTTCATTCCCGTCAAGACTTCATTTTTGGCGGAAGACTATGCCAAGTTGTACATCAATGAGATAGTGAAGTTACATGGGGTCCCCTCATCTATCATTTCAGATCGGGGTACTCAATTTACTTCACATTTTTGGAAGGCATTCCAAAAGGACTTGGTACCAATGTTAAACTTAGTACCGCTTTTCACCCTCAAACGAATGGTCAAGCGGAACGCACCATTCAAACCTTAGAGGACATTTTGAGGGTATGTGTGATAGTTTTCAAGGGTAGTTGGGATGACCATCTCCCATTGATTGAGTTTGCCTACAACAATAGTTACCACTCTAGCATTGCCATGGTTCCGTTTGAAGCCCTTTATTGTAGGAGGTGTATATCTCTGGTTGGTTGGTTTGAAGTAGATGAATTTGCTCTAGTTGGTCCCAAACTAGTTTATGAGGCCATTGAAAAAGTTTAACTCATTAGAGAGAGGTTGAAGACGGCCCAAAGTCGGCAAAAGTCATATGCCGATGTTAGAAAGAGGGATCTTGAATTTGAGATTGGTGATTGGGTCTACTTGAAAATCTCACCTATGAAAGGTTTGATGAGGTTTGGTAAAAAGGGGAAGCTTAGTCCCCGATATGTGGGCCCTTATCAAATTTTGAAGCGTATTGGAAAGGTTGCCTATGAATTAGACTTGCCAAATGAATTGGCTACGGTTCACCCGGTATTTCATGTTTCCATGCTTAAGAAATGCATAGGTGATCCGGTATCCATCCTTCCTTTAGAGGGTTTAGAAGTTGATGCGAACCTTTCTTATGAAGAGGTCTCGATGGAAATTTTTGATCGGCAAGTTAAGAGGTTAAGAAACAAAGAGGTAGCTTCCGTTAAATTCTTATGGAGGAATCACTTAGTTGAGGGTGCTACATGGGAGACCGAGGCTGATATGAAGTCCCGTTATCCTCATCCTTTTGCTTCTACTCCTATCCAAACTTGAGGTAAGTAGTTTTCTTGAGTTTGGTGTTTTGGAAGTCATTTGTGCTATGAGTTTTCTTTATGATTTCCTTATGTTGTGCATGTTCTTGTGAGAATTCATGTTTAGCATATCTTGAGTTTTCATGATTTATATGTCCCTCATGTTGTATTGTATTTTAGTATGATTGTGGCATATTTGGATTCATGAAGTGAATTGATGAACATTCTTAGTTATGTTTTGATGATATGGCATATTGGCGCCTTATTGTTGTGTTGAACTAGTTTGAGTTGGAGAAGGTACCTCCTCCTAAAATGATATGAAATGATGAGTTATGTGCATATTGGGTTGTGATGTAGTTCCTACTCCCTTGTGATTGCATTGTTTATGTCTTGAGATGGAATTGATGATTCCTCCTATAAGTTGTACATTTTTGTTATGTTGCATGCATGATGGGCTACTAGTCTTGAGTCTTTAATTCCGTAGGGTGTCTAAATCATCATTCGAGGACGAATGTTCCCAAGGGTGAGATAATACAACACCCCAGAAAATGGTAGGTTAAACTAGAGCCTAAACGTAAGGTTAAACATCATAAAATGACTCCCCAAACTTTTAGTAAGTCATATAGGTTGAAATGATGTAATTTGAGTCAAGACCAAGGAGCATGTCCAAAGGCAAAGGTGCCAAGCCAAGGCCAAAGGCCAAGGCTTCCCCTATCTAGGAGCTACTGCCCTGGCCTTCACAAGGGGGACCACGAGTCGTGGTCCACTCCACGACTCGTGAAGGTGGTCGTGAAGCTTCATTGGTTTCATGAAAAATGGGGACATCTTGGGGGAGCTACTGGTCAAGGGACCACAGGCCGTAGTGCCCTTGACGAGGAATGAGGGTAGCTCGTGAGGATGCCTTGGCATGTGGAGGCAAGGCTTGAGAAGCATTGCCATGGCCTCAAGACCACAACCTCCACCACGACTCGTGGTCATGACCAAGGATCGTGGGAGGTCTTGTGTTCATGCCTTGGCCTCATGGGGAGGTTGACATGTGGGGGAAGCTACTGCCTAAGGGACCACGAGCACCACTATGAGCCGTGGTCCCCTAGACGAACCATCTATGTGGTTGTGGTCATTGACGGGGGGCCATTAAATGAGAGTTAAACAAGTCTTTTCCATTTTAGTCCAATTAAGTGGGAGGGTGTTTTGGGTATTTTTAGGGGTAGTATACATATTGGTTTTAAGTCAATTTTCACAAGACTTGGTCATTATTCACAAACACCCAACTGAAATAAAAAACTCCCTCCTTTCTAAAAAATTCTCTCTCTAAACTTAAGGAAGAAGAAGAAACTAGTGGAGCTAGGGTTTGTAGATTCTCAAGGTTCTTCCCCAAATTTCTTAGAGATTCTTAATTGAGGTATGGATGCTTTTCATCCTAGGGTAGCTATCACCCAAGGAGCCCCTTCAAATTATGTTTTCAAGATATCAAATCCCCCAATTCTAGGGTTTTCAATCTATAACATGGGTCTTCTTCCAAAACGTTTTTATTGTTTAATTATGATTGTTTATGGTTGGTTATGATGAATTATGAATAGCTTGATCGGGTATTGATGTTTTATAATGAAAATTCCCCATAGACCCATGTTTCCCCATATTGATAGATCTTGAATTGATGTTGTAGGTTGGTTGATATTATGAATATGCCAATTTAATATGGTTATGTTAATTAAGCTATTGAATCATGAAATTCCTCCTATATTATGAAGTAATTGTATATGGTTGGGTTGATTGTCATTCAAGACCCTTGAAGGGCAAAGGTATGATGTCTTGTACCTTTTTATGAGAATTATGCATGAGATTGTGATTTACTTGGATAGTATGAATCTATACCTATTGTGTAGTTGTGGTATTGATGTAAGATCTATCTTCCCTATAACCTCTATACACTTGATTATACATGAAGTATGTATGTATGTATATGATAAGCTTTTTGTGTTGATTGAAAGGCCATTCTCATGGGCACACTATGAATACATTGTGACAAGTTTACTCACATGTTGATGATTCTAAGGTGAAAGGGCATTCTCACTTAACGAATCCAAGAGCTATTATGATGATATGTTGACATGACTGCCTAGTGCATTCTCTTATGAACATGAATTTAAGTAAAGACTTAATATGACTTTTGAATGGAATTATGGTTAGCACAAAGTGGATATGAGTATGAGATGAGTTCCTTCACGCTAGTAGTTGGGTTCCGAATACGGTGTCTCATGAGATGGAAACCTCCACGTTAGTAGTTAGGGTTTCTAGAAGCAATCTCCATATCCCATAACTATGTGCCCACATAGGTCTTAGCTAGTGGATACACCTAGAAGCTAAAATGTAAATTCTACCTTAGGCAAGTAGGACACCTCTTTTCGGTGTGGGGGTAGAACACCGGTTTCCATGTAGCTCACGTGGTCTATGTCGGTTAATGCTATTCTTCCCTATATGATATGAATGTGAACTATGGTAAGAACATGAACTTTAATTATGACTTCTTAAGGGGTACTACTTAGTGTGAGTGGGGGTATGGGACTTCACTTATGCATTGTACAAGTTGACACTAAGAGAGGTTATGGTGAGGTTCTTTTATGTTATGATGGCTTATGGATTATGTATGACATATATGTATGAATGTTAAAGTTGATTTCACTTGTAGTAAGTTATGAACTTGTGTGACTCTTTACTTATGTATGTTGACTATGAATAAGGCAATGTAAGATATGTATGATGTTGGTAGCCTAAGGGTGACACTTAGCATTTGGTGAGGTTATGGGGCTTTACTTTTGCATTGCACTAGTGTGGCTTTGGGTTGCTTGTATGGTTGGTTTGGCTTATGTTTCTTCATAAATGTGCATAATGGTTGTTAAACTTGATAAAGGCATGATTTCAACTAAATGTCCCTTTTATGCATGTTTTAAGGATTTTGTGCATGGTTTCCATACTTAGTACATTATTTGTGCTAACTCATATTTTCTACGTTCTATGAGTGTAGGTTCCGGCCGTTGATACATTCTACTTTCTTCTAGAAAAGCTTGGGTCAACTATTTCCTAAGCTTGGTGAGTCCTCAAGTTCGAGGACATGATGCTATTGTTTCTAGTTTTTATTGTATTTTCTACTTTGTGAGACTCGTCACTAATTGTTCATTTTTAGTGACAAAAATTACTTTCCACACTTAAATATATGAAACACATACTTTTAGTGATGAAACATAAAATTTTGTAGCAAAGTTTTGTCAACTAAAGTGTCCCACCAAAAAATGCATTAGCGCCATTTATTGAGTAGGGTTAGTCACAAATTTAAAGCTATTCGCGACACATTATTTCGCCACTAATGATATATCTAATTTGTGACAAAACTATTTTTTGTCTTAAATTGTATTACCTTTTGGACACAAAAAAATTTCGTCTGAAAAAATATGTTGTTATATTATCGACAAATTAGAGTTCGTACTTAAATATTATAAGTTTTAGCTATAAAATTTAGATTTAATTGTGAAATTTATTTTCGTCACTAGTAATATAAACAATTGGAGACAATCACTTTGTTGTCTCTAATCAACATATGATTTAGTGACAAGAAAAAATTGTCACAAAATATTTTAGTTGTTGAATAGCGACGACTTAAAATTTGTAGTGAATAAGTTAACTATTTTCTACGAAAAGAATTCATAGCTAAATACAATTTTTTTTTTGCTACAACTATTCATAATTACAGGTGACAACTGACAAAAAGAATAATACACGTCCTTCATAAGAAATAGACAAAGTTCATTCGTTAATTGGCGAGGAAAAAAATCAAAACCAAGGAATTCGGTCGAAAACAACTCCAACAATTCAATTTACATTGAAAATGAAAAAACTTAAAAATATAAGATCAAAATTCTAACATTGAAATCGAAAGTTGAAGTACATGAAAACACACTACTCAATACTCTTTTCTAAACGTCAAACGTTCTTCTTTTATTATTTATACAGATATGGTATATCACATAATTCAATTAAGTAAATAGTAAAATAATAATTATGAGGAAATAATAGTATATGGTTTAACTGTTTCTAGCCATTTTATTCCTAATGTAATATTATTATTTCTTTGATGTATTTTGAATTTAATCTTTATTGGTATGCCTCCAATAATTAATTCTTGTTCAGTAGTTTCTTCTATATTTGCCAAAGCTCTAGGTAATTCTGTATTTATATTTTCTGCTGTAATTATTTCATGTTCTTTGACTAGTTCCCTTATGATTTGGTTTTCTACTTGTCCTGTATTTATAGTTATTAAATATTTTCTTTGGTCTAATATTCCTGTGATATAATATTGATATGGTTGTATTTCATTTTTGTTTTGTTCTAATAAGTCGCAATCTAATCTTCTAGATGTACTAGTTCTTGATGATGAAGGTGTATCGTAACTTAATCTTTTAGATGTACTTAATCTTTCTTTTACTATCTCTAAATCTTCTTCCATATCTATTTCTTTATAACTGTAATCATTATTATCTATTACTGTAATTATTTTGTCAAATGGATTTTCTATTTTGATTTTTTGAATCTTATTTTTTGCTGTTATTTTATGCTTTGTAGTTAACACATATAAATTTTTACATCTTGCTGTAAATATTTTACTTCCCGGTGCTAATTCTATGCCTGACATTTTCCAGTATAGTACTAGTGATTTATCTATGTTCTTGTCTTCTATTGCTACTGAATAGTTTGTACTTATAATAAATTTAAATTTTTGATATATTAAATTTCCTCTAACTGCACTTATAATACTTTTTTCTATAGGTTGAATTATTCTATCATCTGCTAAATATAATTCTATAGGTGTATCTATTCCTTCTCTAAAACATGCTTTTATCAATATTTCTATTGCTCCTAAATGTACATATTTTATTGGATTTTTTGATTTTAATTCTTGGATTTCTTTATTAATTATTTTTTTATTTATGATAGGTATTTTAGCTTTACCTTTAATATATTTACAATCTATTACATGTTCTTTTTGGCTTACTACATAATATTCATCGTGTTGTAATTTGAATAAGTTTTTTAATCTAGGTACTTCTAATATCTTATCTATGCTTAAGTCTAATTCTTTTCCTTTTATTTGTTCAAACATATTATTGTCAAATATTATCTTTTGTTCTGTATATTCATTATCTTGATATTCTTCCTTACTTATTATTTTTATATCGCTTTCAGTCATAATCGTTTGTCTCTATTTCATCTTCTAATTCAATATCTGTGAATTCGTATATGCTATCTTCATTTTCTAATTCATAATCTAAATAATCTATCTGTTTATATTTATCTTTTTCTATTATTACCTCTGTTATTTGTTTTTTCTTTAAATCTTTTGGTAATTTACAGTTTCTAGCTAAATGTCCTAGTTTTCCACAATTATAACATTTACATTCTGTTATATTTTTCTTAACTCTGTGTGGTCTTTTTTGTTTATAATTTTTTATATAATATCTTTTTCTTGGAATTTTATTCTTATATTTTGTTTTGAAGCGTTTATACTTATTTATCCTTTTCTTTTTATATGGATTTTTGCATCCAAATTGTGGTGCTAACTTGCTTGTACAATATGCTAAGTTTTTTACTAATATTTTTTCTAGTTTTAATTCTTCTTTATGTTTTTCACATAGTTTCATAAACCATTGTTGTAAGAATTTTATTCTAGCTCCTAGTGTATCTACTGTATTTGATTCTTCCCAATCTTTTATTATTTTTGAACTAAATGGTTACAGTAATTTTGTGTAATATAATTTTCTTATTTCTTTACTTTCATCATTTGTATATATTCCTTTATAGTAATATTCTCTAAATGCACATGTATATTCATCTATGTAACTCATTTTACATATTGCTAATTTATTCATTAAATTTACATTTATTATTTTATCTTTCTGTTGTTCTTCTATTTCATTTGTCATACTTCAAATTCATTTCTAATTGATATTTCATATTTATTTAATATGTCTATTCTTGATGTTGCTATTTCATTATTAAGTTTCGTATTATTTCTTAGTGTTTCTAAGCTTGTTGGTGTTAAATTTTGTAACCATATTTTTCTTTATTCCTATAAGTGTTCTTTCTATATATCACGGGCATCCATTATTGATATCTTGTTATCTATTAATTGTTTTGATATATAACCTATCCATAATTGAATTGTTTTATTTGTATACGCTACGGTCTAAATCTAAGAAATTATTTTGATCCGTAGTTTGTCTAGGTATCCAATTTTTATTCAATCTTTTATCCCATAAGACTTTATCTCTATTTTCTTTTTCGTAAGTATAATATGTTGGAGTTGTATCCATTCGTGTTTTAGGATTTGAAGTACTAGGTTTTTCATCTAAATTTCCTACATTTATTTCTATATTTTTATCTTTTTCTATAAGGTCAGTATATGTTTCTAAATATGATTCATAATTATTTTCTGAAATATTATCATTTTCTTCTTCATTTATTTCATTTATTTCATTTATTTCATCTATTTTTAATTCAGGTAATTCTTCTGTTTCTTCTAACATTGTTTTCATTCTTTCTATTTCTTGATTTAACTTTAATTCTTCAGTTCTTTTCTTGTACTCTTCTTTTGCTTTTAATTTTTCTTCATATAGTTGTTTAAGTCTTTCTAATTCTTTTTGTAATTCTTGAATTCTAGTATCTTTTACTTCTTCTATTTGTTTGATTTCTTTTTTAGCTTGTTCTCTAATTTTTTCGATTTCTTTTTTCCTATCGATTTCGTCATTTTCTTTTTTTAATCGTACCATTGTTGTTAGACTATCTTCTAATTTTGCTGATTCTTTATCTGGCATTAGGTATAATTGGGTTCCTATTGATAAATATAAACAGATAGATTATTTAGATTATGAATTAGAAAATGAAGATAGCATATACGAATTCACAGATATTGAATTAGAAGATGAAATAGAGACGACTTACGATTATGGTGAAAGCGATATAAAAATAATAAGTAAGGAAGAATATCAAGATAATGAATATACAGAACAAAAGATAATATTTGACAATAATATGTTTGAACAAATAAAAGGAAAAGAATTAGACTTAAGCATAGATAAGATATTAGAAGTACCTAGATTAAAAAACTTATTCAAATTACAACACGATGAATATTATGTAGTAAGCCAAAAAGAACATGTAATAGATTGTAAATATATTAAAGGTAAAGCTAAAATACCTATCATAAATAAAAAAATAATTAATAAAGAAATCCAAGAATTAAAATCAAAAAATCCAATAAAATATGTACATTTAGGAGCAACAGAAATATTGATAAAAGCATGTTTTAGAGAAGGAATAGATACACCTATAGAATTATATTTAGCAGATGATAGAATAATTCAACCTATAGAAAAAAGTATTATAAGTGCAGTTAGAGGAAATTTAATATATCAAAAATTTAAATTTATTATAAGTGCAAACTATTCAGTAGCAATAGAAGACAAGAACATAGATAAATCACTAGTACTATACTGGAAAATGTCAGGCATAGAATTAGCACCGGGAAGTAAAATATTTACAGCAAGATGTAAAAATTTATATGTGTTAACTACAAAGCATAAAATAACAGCAAAAAATAAGATTCAAAAAATCAAAATAGAAAATCCATTTGACAAAATAATTACGGTAATAGATAATAATGATTACAGTTATAAAGAAATAGATATGGAAGAAGATTTAGAGATAGTAAAAGAAAGATTAAGTACATCTAAAAGATTAAGTTACGATACACCTTCATCATCAAGAACTAGTACATCTAGAAGATTAGATTGCGACTTATTAGAACAAAACAAAAATGAAAATACAACCATATCAATATTATATCACAGGAATATTAGACCAAAGAAAATATTTAATAACTATAAATACAGGACAAGTAGAAAACCAAATCATAAGGGAACTAGTCAAAGAACATGAAATAATTACAGCAGAAAATATAAATACAGAATTACCTAGAGCTTTGGTAAATATAGAAGAAACTACTGAACAAGAATTAATTATTGGAGGCATACCAATAAAGATTAAATTCAAAATACATCAAGGAAATAATAATATTACATTAGGAATAAAATGGCTAGAAACAGTTAAATCATATAATATAGATGATAAACAACTAACAATAACTTATGAAAACAAGAAAGTAATTATTAAACGAACAATTATATGATAAACCAAAACTTTAAATGACAAAAATATATATTTTAGCAAAAATAATTATAGAAGGATATTATAATAGATATTACACACCTATGATAGACACAGGAGCAGAAGCAAATATGTGTAAACATAATTGTCTACCAGATAGTAAATGGGAAAAATTAAAGACACCATTAATAATGCAGGATTTAATAATGAAGGAAGCATGATAACACATAAAGCTAAAAACATAAAAACACAAATATGGGATAAAATATTAGTAATCGAAGAGATCTATAGTTATGAATTTACAAATAAAGATATATTATTAGGAATGTCTTTTTTAGAAAAACTATATCCACACACTATAACAAAAACACATTGGTGGTTCACTACCATATGTAATCACAAAATAGGAGCAAAAAGAGTTAATAATAAAATCAGAAAAAATACACCATGGATAAAAGGAAGTGAAAAAATTACCCAAAAGTTAGAAAATATAACAACTAATGATCATAAAATAGAAATTATAATATTCACAATAGATAAAATACAAGTAATAAATGATAAATTAAACTCATTATATAACGAAAACCCATTACAAGGATGGGATAAACACAAAACAAAAGTAAAAATTGAACTGATAGATGAAAATAGTATAATAACACAAAAACCATTAAGATATAATTTTGAAGACCAATCAGAATTTAAAATGCATATAAATGAATTATTAGAAAATAAGTATATACAAGAAAGCAATAGTAAACATAATAGTCCAAAGATTCATAGTAAATAAACATAGTGAGCAGAAGAGGAAAAAGTAGAATGGTTATTGATTATAGGAATCTAAGCATAAAAACTAAAACATATAATTACCCTATACCTAATAAAATATTAAAAGTAAGACAAATACAAGGATATAATTACTTTAGTAAATTTGACTGTAAATCAGGATTTTACCACCTAAAACTAGAAGAAGAATCTAAACATTTAACAGCATTTACCGTACCACAAGGATTTTACGAATGGAATGTTTTACCATTTGGATATAAAAACGCACCAGGTAGATATCAACACTTTATGGATATATATTTTAACCAACTAGAAAATTGTGTAGTATATATAGACGACATATTATTATATTCAAGAACAAAAGAAGAACATCTAAAATTATTAGAAAAATTTATACATATTATAGAAATATCGAATTAGCTTATCAAAAAGAAAATGAAATTATGAAAAATCAAATAGAATTCTTAGGAATACAAATAGATAAAATGGGATAAAAATGCAAACACATATTGTACAAAAAATAGTTAATTAGAAGAATTATTAGATACTAAGAAAAATTACAATCATTTTTAGGATTAGTTAACCAAGTAAGAGAATATATACCAAAATTAGCGAAAATTTAAAACCATTACAGAAAAAATTAAAGAAAGATATAGAATATTACTTTGATGAACAAGATAAAAACATATCGGAAAAATAAAAATCATGTGTAAAGATTTACAAAATTATACTTTCGGATGAAAATAAACAATTTACTTATATAGTGGAAACAGATTCTAGTAATCATAGTTACGGAGGAGTATTAAAATATAAATATATAAATGAAAAAATAGAACATCATCAGAGATATTATTCAGGATCATATCTGGACCCACAAATAAAATGGGAAATAAATAGAAAAGAATTATTTGCCTTGTATAAATGTTTATTAGCCTTTGAGCCATATATTGTATATAACAAATTTATTGTTAGAACAGATAATACATGTGTAAAATGGTGGATAACCAAAAAGTACAAGACTCGATTACGACAAAAGAAATAAGAAGATCGGTAGTAAATATATTAAATTTTCATTTACAATTGAAATTATAAAATCGACAAAAATGTGATTGCAGATCACCTCTCAAGAACAAAGATCTTGAAAAACAAATACAATGGATCAAATACTCAACCTCCTAACTACACTTTGTAAAAAGTGGATAGTATGGATGGTGAGATCTGAAGCTAAAGAGCAAGCTAGCGATCAAGACATGGCGTTAAAAATGCGAGCTACGTCGATCGGAAGACGTTAAAATTCGAGAACTAGAAGGAGACGTTGGGAAACTCCATAAAACCCATAATGTTTGTTTAAATACAATTTGCAGTACATCGGGAGTTACAAAGAAAGAAAAAGCTACGGAAGAAAAAAGTTATACAAATACAAATATGAACAAACTTTTTGATAAACCATATACAACACCAAAGATACAAAAATGCAGACTACTCCACAAACCACTACATATAAAAACAGCCTAACCCAAATGAAAAATACATATAACCACATCACCCGTACCTATCTGAGAAAATATTTACAAAGTCCAAACTTACTTAAACAAAAACCCCAGAGCTATAAACACAAAAGAACCAAATACTGATTATATTACCCAACACCTACAAGGATACAACAAACTAATTGCCCTACCAGGTACAAATATAAATTTGGTTACAACTTGTTATAACTACGGACTACTTAGTACAGTGTACACAGCTACAGGAGATGAGATATCAAAGATACCAGAATTATACAAAGCATTCTTAACTTACAAACGAATTACTAAAGGAACACTATTTTTCATTAAATTCTATACAGCCAATGCAGAAATACTATATGATGAGATAAAATCGGTTATACAGGTCATAAAGATAGGTTTGACCAGAGATATGTTAATCCCAGAAAAAATAGAGAAACAAGATGAGATACCTATTGTAGATATTCCTGACTTTTATGCCAACAAAAGAGTTATAGGAATAGCTACAATATTAACGGAGTTAGCAAATAATTACCTAAACAACAATACAATATGGAGTTACTATAGCCGAGATAATACGATGATATATTCTAACTGTCGAGAAACTAGAGAAGGAGATATGGAGGAAATACGACAATGGATACTAAGCCTCCTAAAACCAGAAAATATACCAACGACAAGAGCTATCAAGAAAAATTTCATTTCATCAGCATTATTAACCAGATATTGTACAACAATCAGCAGCAAATATTCAGAACATATATGTTCCAAATGCCACGGAGAAGATAACAACGTTCCAACCGTACAGTTGGAATAAAACTATCACAAAGAAGATACAAAGAAGCCGGCAGACTGATGAAGACAGCCGACAAAGCAAAAAGATATTAAAATAGCTATGTAATTAGTCAAAAGTAGGATAGGAATCTTATCTTCCTTTTTGTAAAGTTATTTGCTTTCTTTTGTAAAGTAAAGTAAAATAGTTTGTTTTTATTAAGAGTCACCGACAGGATGCTATTAATTAATAGTAAAAGACAAAAAATACTATTCATAAATAGTAAAATGTCAATTATGTGAATAGTAAGAGTCAGTTACTGTGTAAATAGTAAAGGTCAAGTCACTGTGTAAATAGTAAGAGTCAGTCACTATTCATGAATAGTAGAAGTCACCTACTGTTCATAAATAGTAGCCATGTAAGTTTTGTATATATATATGTGTTAGGAGAAGGGGATCTATCATCCCTCAACTCCCACTTCAATATTTCACTCTCAATTCCGCAACCCCCCAAAATTGGTATTAGAGCTAGATAAGAAAATCTAAATGGAGAAATCTAACAACAACCAGGAAACTATGAAGGAACCAATTCCAGAAAATCTACAAACCAAGGTATTTTCATATTTTAATATGAACAACTAAACTCTCTTATTCCTGATAATCTCTTGATTATTATTTGATTATTATCATGTTATAGTATTGTTATACTGAATAAATTCAAAGTAGTTTGCTATGAACGAAGGTAGGCTGAGAATAGGTAAGCCCAGACTATGCCATCCGAACCAGGAAACCAGTTAGGCAAAGAGAAGCCGTTTGAGGAAATACGAACTTGTTGAAGGCTATTAGGAGTAGCGATTGGTGAAAATCATAGTAGTGACCAAAAGAATTTATTTAGGATAACTTTAATATAATCTGATAATTGATAATAACAAACAAGAAGGTTAGAAGGAATAAAATTTGTTTACAAATAGAATATTTAGATTATGAATTAGAAAGTGAAGATAGTATTTATGAAATATCTGAAAATGAAGAAGAATATCAGACAGATAATGAAATAGATAATGAAATAGAACAATTAGATGACTGAAGAAAATATCGAAATAATAAGAGAAGAATATACAACAGATGATTATTCTGAACAAAAAATAATTTTTGATAATAATATATTTGAAAAAGTAAAAGGAAAAGAAATTGATTTAAGCGTAGAAAAAATATTCAGTATGCCATTAATAAAAAATCCATTTAAAAGAAATAAAGAGGAATTTTACATAATTAGTCAAAAAGAACATATTATAGATTGTAAATATGCTCAAGGAAAAGCTGAAATACCAATAATAAATAAAAGAGAATTAAATAAAGAAGTACAGAAAATAAAAAGTAAAGAACAAATTAAATATGTACATTTAGGAGGAATAGAAATACTTGTAAAAGCTTGTTTTAAAGAAGGAATAGATACCCCAATAGAAATATATTTAGCAGATGATAGAATAATAGAACCTATAGAAAAAAGCGTAATTACAGCAGTAAGAGGAAACTTAATCTACCAAAAATTTAAATTTCTGATTAATACTAATTATTCAAGAGAGCATTAACAGATCAGAATATAGATAAAGCATTAGTATTATATTGGAAAATAAATAGAATAACCTTAACCCCAGGAAGTAAAATATGTACAGCTAGATGTAAAAATTTATATGTACTAACTACTAAACATAAAATAACTGCAAAAAGTAAAATAAAAGGAATAGAGATAGAAACACCATTTGAACAATTTGTTAAAATAATAGATAATAATAACTACTCATACCAAGAAATAGATACTAATGAAAATTTAGAAATAATAGAAGAAAGAATAGGAAGAACTAGAAAAATTAAAAATAATCTACAAAGAGAATATACAAAAAAGATAGCATATGATATAATCCCTAACAAGTACTACATAATAGGAATAATAGAAGAAAAAGAACATTTAATATTAATAGACCCAAAACAAGAAGACAATTACATAATAGATAAATTATTAAATAAAGAAGAAATGGAAATAAATAAAATGACAAAACAAAAATGCTCAGATTTACCAGCATTAATAGTAGCTCAACTAGAAATAGAAAAAGAAATAATAATAGCAGAAATACCTATGAAAATAAAACTAGAAATTAAGGAAGAACAACAAGCAGAAATCATATTAGGATTAAAATGGTTAGAAGAAATGAAACCCTATAAAATAGAATCTACTTACATAACTATTACCCATAATAATAAGATGATAATAATAAAAAGAATAATATTATGAAAATACACGTACTTATGAAAATAATAATAGAAGGATATTATAATAGATATTATACGCCAATGATAGATACAGGAGCAGAAGTTAATATATGTAAATATAATTGTTTACCAAAAGATAAGTGGATAAAATTAAAAATACCAATAGTAGTAAAAGGATTTAATAATGAAGGAAGTTTAATACACTTTAAAGCAAAAGATATAAAAATACAGATATGGGATAAGATACTTAAGATAGATGAAATATACAATTATGATTTACCTACAAAAGATATAATCTTAGGAATACCATTTTTAGAAAAATATTATCCGCATGTAATAACTAAAACTCACTGGTGGTTAACAACACCATGCAATCACAAAATAGGAGCAAAAAGAGTCGGAAATAAAATAAGAAAAGATACAGAATGGATAAAAGGAAGTGAAAATATTACACAAAAGTTAGAAAATATGCCAATCAATGCCAACAATATAGAATACATAGTATTCACAATAGATAAATTAAGTCCAATAAAAAATAGACTAGAACAATTATATAGTGAAGACCCTTTAAAAGAATGGAATAAACATAAAATTACTGTAAAAATAGAATTAATAGATGAAAATAGTATAATAACTCAGAAACCCTTAAAATATAATTTTGATGATTTAAAAGAATTTACAATGCATATAACAGAATTATTAGAAAAAGGATATATACAAGAGAGTAATAGTAAACATACAAGCCCAGCATTTATAGTTAACAAACATAGTGAACAAAAAAGAGGAAAAAGTAGGATGGTTATAGATTATAGAAATTTAAATGCAAAAACTAAAACTTATAATTATCCAATTCCGAATAAAATATTAAAAATAAGACAAATACAAGGATATAATTATTTTAGTAAATTTGATTGTAAATCAGGATTTTATCACTTAAAATTAGAAGAAGAATCTAAGAAATTAACAGCATTTACTGTACCACAAGGATTTTATGAATGGAATGTATTACCATTTGGATATAAAAATGCACCAGGTAGATTTCAACATTTTATGGATATATATTTCACAAAACTAGAGAATCAGATAGTATATATCGATGATATACTCTTATACTCAAGGACATATGATGAACATATAATATTATTAGAAAAATTCATAAACATAGTAGAAGAATCTGGAATAAGTTTAAGTAAAAATAAAGCAGAAATAATGAAAAATCAAATAGAATTTTTAGGGATACAAATAGATAAAAATGGAATAAAAATGCAGCAACATATAGTACAAAAAATTATAAATTCAGAAGAAATAGTAGACACAAAAAAGAAATTACAATCCTTTTTAGGATTAGTAAACCAAGTAAGAGAATATATACCTAAACTAGCAGAATATTTAAAACCGTTACAAAAGAAATTGAAAAAAGATATTGAATATAATTATGATGACACAGATAAAAAACAAGTCCAAAAAATAAAAGAACAATGTACAAAATTACCAAAATTATGTTTTCCAGATGAAAATAAAAAATTCAAGTATATAGTAGAATCAGATGCAAGTGAAAATAATTATGGAGGAGTATTAAAATATAAATATGAAAATGAGAAAACAGAACATCATTGCAGATATTACTCAGGAACATTTACGGAAACGGAAGGTAAATGGGAAATTAATAGAAAAGAATTATTTGCATTATATAAATGTTTATTAGCATTTGAACCATATATTGTGTATAACAAATTTATTGTTAGAACAGATAATACACAAGTAAAATGGTGGTTAACAAGAAAGGTACAAGACTCAGTTACTACAAAAGAAATTAGAAGATTGGTACTAAATATTTTAAACTTTACTTTTACTATTGAAGTAATTAGGACTGACAAGAATGTTATTGCAGATTACTTATCAAGACAAAGCTGTGCAAACAGACTTTGAAGAAGAGCTTACAAATACAGTACTTATGAACGAAATATTGAAACAACTTAAGATGCTCAACAACAGAGTATCAGTTATGGAAACAAAATATGTGGAGTCGGACCACAATAAAAAACCAGAGCTAGTAGTGCAGTCGGAGCACTTAAAACAACCAGACCTAGAAGGTGACATTGGGAAACACCTAAAAACCCAAATTACTAACAATTTGTTTAATATTGCAGGTACATCTAAAGAAAATACACAAGAATCATTTACTACTGTTACAAAAAGAAAAAACTTTAACTTGAATAAGGTATTTGATAAACCTTATGCCCCACCTCACATACCAAAAAATGAATTATTCGTACCACCTCAAGTACATACATATGCAACCTCACTTAACCAAACCAAAAAGACATACAACCATATAACCCGCACCTATATTGAAAATATTGAAAAAATCCAAACTTTGTTAAATACCCAACCAATCGAACACCCAGAAAAGTTAAAAACCCATCAAGGATATATAACCCAAAAATTACAAAATTATAATAAACTAATTGCCTTGCCAGGAACTAAACCAAACTTAGTAGCTACATGTTACTCTTATGGACTTATTTCGACAGCATATACAATTACGGGAGATGAACTTAGCCTAATACCAGAATTATATCAAGCTTTTATGAATTACAAACGAATTACGAAAGGACAATTATTCTACATACGATTTTACTCAGCACCAGCGGAAATACTATTTGATGAAATAAAATCAGTTATTACAGCGATAAAAATAGGAATGACCAAAGACTATATTATGCCGGAAGAAATTATTGAACAACCAGTTATACCAAAGACAGAGATACCAGATTTCTATGCAAATAAAAGAATTATTGGAATCAGCACAATATTGACGGAATTATCAAATGTTTACGAAGAAACCAACTACATATGGAAGTATTGTTCAAGGAACCACTTATTAATCTACTCCACAGCAAAGGAATTAAGATATATGGACAAATTAGAAGTGAAAAATTGGGCCTTGACATTGCTTAAACCAGAGCAAGAACCTATGACAAAAGCAATTAGAAAGGGATTTATTTCAGAAGATAGCCTAGATCAGTATTGCAAACTTATTGGAAGAAAGTATACGGAACATGAATGTAGCAGATGTAGCGGTACAAACAACTACATACCAGATGTCGATATAGACTAGAAGACAGATGGACGGACAAAAAATTAACAATTATTAACAACAAGTGGACGGCCAAGAGATAAAGAAAATTCAATTATTAAGGAATCTACTTTTTTGAAAAATAAGGACAACACCATGTGACGAAAGAAGACAAAACCAAGTGGACGGATGAAACTTAAAGAAGCAATAATTATTGAAGGAATCAACTTTATGTAAAAGTCAAGCTAAAAGGATAAGAAGAAGACAAAGAAGATAATGAAGAAAGTGACTTATGTCGGGGACTATAATGTAAATAATTAAGGACTTACCTTGTAAATTAGTTTTCTTATTTTTCAGCTTTAGTCCTTAGGATGTTTATATAAATAGGATAGTTTTTCATTGTAAAAAACCATATCTACACACCTCAACACATCTTTAACCCCTCATCCTCTCAATATTTCAAGCTTTGTAAAAACATATATTTTCAATAAAAATTACTTAAATTCCCCAGATGGAGAAAGACTTAGCAAAAACTACTGAGGTATAACTATATACCTTTTATGATCCATACTTAGTTATAATTAATTATGATTATGAATTATGATGAATTAATGAAAATGTTTAGCTAAAGTAGTTAATTCCTGTCAACCATAAATATTATGTGATATGCTTATGATTGTTATTATGAATTAGAATTATTCAATATTTATTATCTAGTTTGCTAGCATAGAGAAAAGTAGGAGAAAACTTCTAGAACTATGCATCCAAAATTGGGAAACCGTTGAAGGCAAGAGAAGCCGTGTTAGGGGAGTACCTAAGTGTTGATGCGCTGTTTAGGAAGATAGTATCTGAAAAAGGTATCATGCTAGTAGTGACCGGATGATAAAAATGAATACTCTAAATCATAATAAGCTATCATAAGGTTACCATATGGTACACATGGAAGACGGGAATAAATTAATAAATTGCTAAAAATTGATAAAATAAAAATATTAACATTAATGAACATTGCTAATATACCTACTGCAGACATTAATAATAGTTACTTTGAAGATAACCATAAGATAATTATTTTCAAAATCTTAGAAAAAATAAATGAACCTAGTATTAGAAAATTAATTTGAGAAAAATTAATAAAATATGAAGAAGAAGAGATAAACAAACTACTTAGACAAGATTGATTTGATAACATAGGAAAAACAATAAAAGAATTATACGAAAGTACAGCTTACATAGATATGTACCACCCAAACTATGATAGTGATTATAATAGTGACTGAAATATGATAAACGAAGAATATTTTCAACTCTGGAAACAAATTAAAACTGAAATAGATTCATGGGAAGAAATTATAAAAACATACCTAGAAACATATTTAAAAAACACAGGAAATACAATACCTAAAACTACTAATAGAAGGAGCCCAAATTCTAATAAGTAAAAAAGAAAAAGAAGATGAATTATACAAAAAATTATTCACCTGATTAGAAATGTATTTAATTAAGACTATGAAAAATATGAAAAATAATAACATAGCCCGAATTCCGCACTTACCCCAAAATGGTATCAGAGCATAGGACTAATAAAATTAGTGAAAAATGAGAAGACCTTATAAAAATACTCAGTCGTATAAACAAATAAAACATGATTTAAAATATTTATATATAAAATATAAAAGATTGAATAAACAAACTAACAAAACTACTGAAGATATCCATAAACTAGATAAACTAATCACTCAAGTATCAATATTAGAATACAAGTTTATAACTAAGCTAAAACAAAGATTAATGCATACATAAAATGAACAAAGAAGAATTCGCAGTAAGTGAAAAAAATATGAAAATTATGACGGATTAAAAATAAAAATAATATTCTCAAATCTTGGACGAAGATATAAAAAAATAGGAGATCAATTATACTTAATGTTAGAAAAGGAAGAATTAAAACTAGAAGATAGTCTAACAACTATGATAAGAATAGCAAGAGAAAATAACGAAATAGATAGACAAAAAGAAATAGAAAAAATAAAAATTGAGAAGATTCTGATATTATTGACCGATTTGGGCGTATATGCAGAAATCTTTTTCATTATTATAGCGGATCTTCCAAAAAAAAGACTTTATATCGAATAAAGTATATACTTCGACTTTCTTGTGCTAGAACTTTAGCTCGGAAACACAAAAGTACTGTACGCACTTTTTTGAAAAGATCGGGCTCGGGATTATTGGAAGAATTCTTAACGTCGGAAGAACAAGTTCTTTCTTTGACCTTCCCACGAGCTTCGTCTAGTTTGTGGGGAGTATATAGAAGTCGGATTTGGTATTTAAAGAAAAAATACAACAAATAACAAACACAAAAAATAATAGAATAAAAGAATTAGAAAAAGAATTACAATTGTTAAAAGAAATATATGAAAAACAGCAAGAACAAGAAGAAGAAAATAAATTATTAACAGAAATACAAAAATATAAAGAAAAAATTTCAGAAAAAACAGAAGTAGAAAATCAAAATAAAAATGAAGTACACATAGAAACTATAGAAGAAGATATGGAAGTAGACCAAACTTCAGAGATAAGTGAAACATATACAGTAATTATGGAAACAGAAAATAAAAAACTAATAGAAAATACAGAAGTAGAAGTAAACTATGACGAAAAAATGAAAGAAACAGGAGAACCTAGTACAAGAAGAACATATCCAAAACATGAAAAACCACAGATATATACACGAGATTATACAAGCTCAGATAGATAAGAAACGCTATGGAATAAAAGATTAAATATAAGGAAATGGAATCCTAAACAAATAAATTTACAGCCTGAATATTTAAATTTAGATTGTGTAACAGATATAAATCAAACCATACAATTATGGATATGTTACATAGCAAAACAAATAATAGACAATAAAATTAATATAATAGAAGTACCAGGATATATAGAAAGAACATTTATAGGAGAAGTAAAATTATGGTTCTTAAATCTAGAAGAAGAAAGTAAAAAGACACTAAGATCAAGTAAAGATATACAAGCTAGAGAAACAACATCAGTAATGGATATACTTTATAAATATGAAACAGATATAAGAAATGAATTTAGTAGTATGACAACAGAAGAAGAAGAACGAAATAAAGATAAAATTATAAACAGAAATTTAATGAATAAATTAGGAATATGTAACATGTGTTACTTAGATGAATACACTTGTGCATATAAAGAGTATTATTATAAAGGAGTATATAATACACAAGAAAGTCCAGGAATAAGACATTTATATTTTACAAAATTACCAGAACCATTCAGTTCAAAAATAATAAAAGCATGGGAAGAAGCAAAATTACATGATACATTAGGAGCTAGAATAAAATTTGTAAAACAATGGTATGCAAATACATGTGAACAATATAGAGAAAATATAAAAATGGAAAAAACAATAATAAAAAATTTAGCATGTTGTAAAGATAAGATAGCACCACAATTTGGTTGTGATGATAAATACTATAAAAGACATAAAAAGAAAAGGTTTAAAAATTATAAGAAAACGATACATAAATACAGAAATCCAAGAAAAAGATATTTTTCAAAATCTAAAAGACCATATAGAAGAAAGAAAAGTATAAGTGAATGTAAATGTTATAATTGTGGAAAATTAGGACATATTGCAAAAAATTGTAAAGTACCAAAGAATCCTAGTAAAAAACAAATATCAGAAATAATTATAGAAGAAGAGGTTTGTTTACAAATAGAATATTTAGATTATGAATTAGAAAGTGAAGATAGTATTTATGAAATATCTGAAAATGAAGAAGAATATCAGACAGATAATGAAATAGATAATGAAATAGAACAATTAGATGACTGAAGAAAATATCGAAATAATAAGAGAAGAATATACAACAGATGATTATTCTGAACAAAAAATAATTTTTGATAATAATATATTTGAAAAAGTAAAAGGAAAAGAAATTGATTTAAGCGTAGAAAAAATATTCAGTATGCCATTAATAAAAAATCCATTTAAAAGAAATAAAGAGGAATTTTACATAATTAGTCAAAAAGAACATATTATAGATTGTAAATATGCTCAAGGAAAAGCTGAAATACCAATAATAAATAAAAGAGAATTAAATAAAGAAATCTGAGAAAATAAAAAGTAAAGAACAAATTAAATATGTACATTTAGGAGGAATAGAAATACTTGTAAAAGCTTGTTTTAAAGAAGGAATAGATACCCCAATAGAAATATACTTAGCAGATGATAGAATAATAGAACCTATAGAAAAAAGCGTAATTACAGCAGTAAGAGGAAACTTAATCTACCAAAAATTTAAATTTCTGATTAATACTAATTATTCAAGAGCATTAATGGATCGAATATAGATAAAGCATTAGTATTATATTGGAAAATAAATGGAATAACCTTAACCCTGGAAGTAAAATATGTACAACTAGATGTAAAAATTATATGTACTAACTACTAAACATAAAATAACGCAAAAGTAAAATAAAAGGAATAGAGATAGAAACACCATTTGAACAATTTGTTAAAATAATAGATAATAATAACTACTCATACCAAGAAATAGATACTAATGAAAATTTAGAAATAATAGAAGAAAGAATAGGAAGAACTAGAAAAATTAAAAATAATCTACAAAGAGAATATACAAAAAAGATAGCATATGATATAATCCCTAACAAGTACTACATAATAGGAATAATAGAAGAAAAAGAACATTTAATATTAATAGACCCAAAACAAGAAGACAATTACATAATAGATAAATTATTAAATAAAGAAGAAATGGAAATAAATAAAATGACAAAACAAAAATGCTCATTTACCAAAGATTAATAGTAGCTCAAGTAGAAATAGAAAAAGAAATAATAATAGCAGAAATACCTATGAAAATAAAACTAGAAATTAAGGAAGAACAACAAGCAGATATCATATTAGGATTAAAATGGTTAGAAGAAATGAAACCCTATAAAATAGAATCTACTTACATAACTATTACCCATAAGAATAAGATGATAATAATAAAAAGAATAATATTATGAAAATACACGTACTTATGAAAATAATAATAGAAGGATATTATAATAGATATTATACACCAATGATAGATACAGGAGCAGAAGTTAATATATGTAAATATAATTGTTTACCAAAAGAAAAGTGGATAAAATTAAAAACACCAATAGTAGTAAAAGGATTTAATAATGAAGGAAGTCTAATACACTTTAAAGCAAAAGATATAAAAATACAGATATGGGATAAGATACTTCAGATAGATGAAATATACAATTATGATTTACCTACAAAAGATATAATCTTAGGAATACCATTTTTAGAAAAATATTATCCGCATGTAATAACTAAAACTCACTGGTGGTTAACAACACCATGCAATCACAAAATAGGAGCAAAAAGAGTAGGAAATTAAATAAGAAAAGATACAGAATGAATAAAAGGAAGTGAAAATATTACACAAAAATTAGAAAATATTCCAATTAATGCTAACAATATAGAATACATAGTATTCACAATAGATAAATTAAGCCCTCTAAAAACTAGACTAGAACAATTATATAGTGAAGACCCATTAAAAGGGTGGAATAAACATAAAATTCTCAGAAAATAGAATTAATAGATGAAAATAGTATAATAACTCAGAAACCCTTAAAATATAATTTTGATGATTTAAAAGAATTTACAATGCATATAACAGAATTATTAGAAAAAGGATATATACAAGAGAGTAATAGTAAACATACAAGCCCAGCATTTATAGTTAACAAACATAGTGAACAAAAAGAGGAAAAAGTAGGATGGTTATAGATTATAGAAATTTAAATGCAAAAACTAAAACTTATAATTATCCAATTCCGAATAAAATATTAAAAATAAGACAAATACAAGGATATAATTATTTTAGTAAATTTGATTGTAAATCAGGATTTTATCACTTAAAATTAGAAGAAGAATCTAAGAAATTAACAGCATTTACTGTACCACAAGGATTTTATGAATGGAATGTATTACCATTTGGATATAAAAATGCACCAGGTAGATTTCAACATTTTATGGATATATATTTCACAAAACTAGAGAACTGTATAGTATATATCGATGATATACTCTTATACTCAAGGACATATGATGAACATATAATATTATTAGAAAAATTCATAAACATAGTAGAAGAATCTGGAATAAGTTTAAGTAAAAATAAAGCAGAAATAATGAAAAATCAAATAGAATTTTTAGGGATACAAATAGATAAAAATGGAATAAAAATGCAGCAACATATAGTACAAAAAATTATAAATTCAGAAGAAATATTAAACACAAAAAAGAAATTACAATCCTTTTTAGGATTAGTAAACCAAGTAAGAGAATATATACCTAAACTAGCAGAATATTTAAAACCGTTACAAAAGAAATTGAAAAAAGATATTGAATATAATTATGATGACACAGATAAAAAACAAGTCCAAAAAATAAAAGAACAATGTACAAAATTACCAAAATTATGTTTTCCAGATGAAAATAAAAAATTCAATTATATAGTAGAATCAGATGCAAGTGAAAATAATTATGGAGGAGTATTAAAATATAAATATGAAAATGAGAAAACAGAACATCATTGCAGATATTACTCAGGAACATTTACGGAAACGGAAGGTAAATGAAAAATTAATAGAAAAGAATTATTTGCATTATATAAATGTTTATTAGCATTTGAACCATATATTGTGTATAACAAATTTATTGTTAGAACAGATAATACACAAGTAAAATGGTGGTTAACAAGAAAGGTACAAGACTCAAGCATTACAAAAGAAATTAGAAGATTGGTACTAAATATTTTAAACTTTACTTTTACTATTGAAGTAATTAGGACTGACAAGAATGTTATTGCAGATTACTTATCAAGACAAAGCTGTGCAAACAGACTTTGAAAAAGAGCTTACAAATACAGTACTTATGAACGAAATATTGGAACAACTTAAGATGCTCAACAACAGAGTATCAGTTATGGAAACAAAATATGTGGAGTCGGACCACAATAAAAAACCAGAGCTAGTAGTGCAGTCGGAGCACTTAAAACAACCAGACCTAGAAGGTGACGTTGGGAAACACCTAAAAACCTAAATTACTAACAATTTGCTTAATATTGCAGGTACATCTAAAGAAAATACACAAGAATCATTTACTACTGTTACAAAAAGAAAAAACTTTAACTTGAATAAGGTATTTGATAAACCTTATGCCCCACCTCACATACCAAAAAATGAATTATTCGTACCACCTCAAGTACATACATATGCAACCTCACTTAACCAAACCAAAAAGACATACAACCATATAACCCGCACCTATATTGAAAATATTGAAAAAATCCAAACTTTGTTAAATACCCAACCAATCGAACACCCAGAAAAGTTAAAAACCCATCAAGGATATATAACCCAAAAATTACAAAATTATAATAAACTAATTGCCTTGCCAGGAACTAAACCAAACTTAGTAGCTACATGTTACTCTTATGGACTTATTTCGACAACATATACTACATGTTACTCTTATGGACTTATTTCGACAGCATATACAATTACGGGAGATGAACTTAGCCTAATACCAGAATTATATCAAGCAATTATGAATTACAAACGAATTACGAAAGGACAATTATTCTACATACGATTTTACTCAGCACCAGCGGAAATACTATTTGATGAAATAAAACCAGTTATTACAGTGATAAAAATAGGAATGACCAAAGACTATATTATGCCGGAAGAAATTATTGAACAACCAGTTATACCAAAGACAGAGATACCAGATTTCTATGCAAATAAAAGAATTATTGGAATCAGCACAATATTGACGGAATTATCAAATGTTTACGAAGAAACCAACTACATATGGAAGTATTGTTCAAGGAACCACTTATTAATCTACTCCACAGCAAAGGAATTAAGATATATGGACAAATTAGAAGTGAAAAATTGGGCCTTGACATTGCTTAAACCAGAGCAAGAACCTATGACAAAAGCAATTAGAAAGGGATTTATTTCAGAAGATAGCCTAGATCAGTATTGCAAACTTATTGGAAGAAAGTATATGGAACATGAATGTAGCAGATGCAGCGGTACAAACAACTACATACCAGATGTCGATATAGACTAGAAGACAGATGGACGGACAAAAAATTAACAATTATTAACAACAAGTGGACGGCCAAGAGATAAAGAAAATTCAATTATTAAGGAATCTACTTTTTTGAAAAATAAGGACAACACCATGTGACGAAAGAAGAAAAAACCAAGTGGACGGATGAAACTTAAAGAAGCAATAATTATTGAAGGAATCAACTTTATGTAAAAGTCAAGCTAAAAGGATAAGAAGAAGACAAAGAAGATAAAGAAGAAAGTGACTTATGTCGGGGACTATAATGTAAATAATTAAGGACTTACCTTGTAAATTAGTTTTCTTATTTTTCAGCTTTAGTCCTTAGGATGTTTATATAAATAGGATAGTTTTTCATTGTAAAAAACCATATCTACACACCTCAACACATCTTTAACCCCTCATCCTCTCAATATTTCCAGCTTTGTAAAAACATATATTTTCAATAAAAATTACTTAAATTCCCCAGATGGAGAAAGACTTAGCAAAAACTACTGAGGTATGACTATATACCTTTTATGATCCATACTTAGTTATAATTAATTATGATTATGAATTATGATGAATTAATGATAATGTTTAGCTAAAGTAGTTAATTCCTGTCAACCATAAATATTATGTGATATGCTTATGATTGTTATTATGAATTAGAATTATTCAATATTTATTATCTAGTTTGCTAGCATAGAGAAAAGTAGGAGAAAACTTCTAGAACTATGCATCCAAAATTGGGAAACCGTTGAAGGCAAGAGAAAGCCGTGTTAGGGGAGTACCTAAGTGTTGATGCGCTGTTTAGGAAGATAGTATCTGAAAAAGGTATCATGCTAGTAGTGACCGGATGATAAAAATGAATACTCTAAATCATAATAAGCTATCATAAGGTTACCATATGGTACACATGGAAGACGGGAATAAATTAATAAATTGCTAAAAATTGATAAAATAAAAATATTAACATTAATGAACATTGCTAATATACCTACTGCAGACATTAATAATAGTTACTTTGAAGATAACCATAAGATAATTATTTTCAAAATCTTAGAAAAAATAAATGAACCTAGTATTAGAAAATTAATTTGGAAAAAATTAATAAAATATGAAGAAGAAGAGATAAACAAACTACTTAGACAAGATTGGTTTGATAACATAGGAAAAACAATAAAAGAATTATACGAAAGTACAGCTTACATAGATATGTACCACCCAAACTATGATAGTGATTATAATAGTGACTGAAATATGATAAACGAAGAATATTTTCAACTCTGGAAACAAATTAAAACTGAAATAGATTCATGGGAAGAAATTATAAAAACATACCTAGAAACATATTTAAAAAACACAGGAAATACAATACCTAAAACTACTAATAGAAGGAGCCCAAATTCTAATAAGTAAAAAAGAAAAAGAAGATGAATTATACAAAAAATCATTCACCTGATTAGAAATGTATTTAATTAAGACTATGAAAAATATAAAAAATAATAACATAGCCCGAATTCCGCACTTACCCCCAAAATGGACCGTGGGAGAATGGGGGGCGATATCTGCTTTTGACTGATAGAAAGCATCTCTCTTTTGTCCCTCCTGACCGAACTCGCCAAAAAAATCACAATAGAAAAAGTTCTTCTTGCCGGGAGAGTAGCGTCGGAGACATCTTTATTTGAGGAGGAGGCTTCGTCGTCCGGCTCCTCATAAATGATGTTAGGATCGGCCGGCTCATCCTCGGAATCCGAAAAGAAAAGAACGGAATCACTTTGTTTCAGTGACATATCTAATCAGACTGAATAGGATTTGAAGAGCTGTCACGATCATTCACATAAATTTCAGTGAACTAAATGGTTCTGGTAATTTTGTGTAATATAATTTTCTTATTTCTTTACTTTCATCATTTGTATATATTCCTTTATAGTAATATTCTCTAAATGCACATGTATATTCATCTATGTAACTCATTTTACATATTGCTAATTTATTCATTAAATTTCTGTTTATTATTTTATCTTTCTGTTGTTCTTCTATTTCTGTTGTCATACTTCCAAATTCATTTCTAATTGATATTTCATATTTATTTAATATGTCTATTGCTGATGTTGCTATTTCATTATTAAGTTTCGTATTATTTCTTAGTGTTTCTAAGCTTGTTGGTGTTAAATTTTGTAACCATATTTTTACTGTTCCTATAAGTGTTCTTTCTATATATCCTGGGGCATCCATTATTGATATCTTGTTATCTATTAATTGTTTTGATATATAACCTATCCATAATTGAATTGTTTTATTTGTATCTGCTACACAGTCTAAATCTAAGAAATTATTTTGATCCGTTTCTTAAAAATATGTAAAGATTAAATAGTCATAACTTTAATTAATTTCAAAATTCTCAATATTAGGATAAATTAATAGTTATTTGACAAAAATAGTAACAATTTTTTTCAATATTTTTAGGGTTATAAAACTTTTCATTTTATGTAGTCACGTTTAAAACTTGTCACTTTGGATTCCTTTTACATTGAGGAGTTTTTATGTTATTTTGTTGATTTTAAATATTAAAAAAATAGTAAATGACAATTTTTTCTATTAAGTCTTTTAATGAAGAGTAAAAAGTGGAATCATAGATTAAAATAAGGGCAAACTACATAAATGTCACTAGTTTATGTCCTAATTTCTAAGATTTTCGATAGTTTCAAATATTAATTGCTCTACCATATTAGGGAAACTTACATAAATATGCTATATTAGGAAAATATTTACCATTTATAGCAATGACATTTTTTCCACTTGATCACTTTGAATACATTTGTAATATAGTTTTAATACATATTACAAATAACAATTTACAAAACACAAATAATATAAGTTTTATTGATGGATGATATATTTATCACACATTTTATTACATTTGTAATACAATGTGTCAATCTCTTACCAAACTAGCATAATATATTTTAAAATAGCTATAATAAACATATATTGCATACATAATTCACTTTTAATACATATTGCAGATTTATTTAATATTGGTATGTATTGCTATAAATGGTAATAAATAAAAATGATTGCTAAAATCAATAAATATTTATTAAAAGGTACCCATTCAAGTAATTTTTCCACCATATTAGGTGCTTAGGATACATGAGTGTGAATATGTGAGATACATGTATCTGCCGAATTATAAAATCGGGATAGATATTTTATTTATTTAAATTAATTGGTTGTAACGAATTTTCTTAATTAGAGTAGTAATTGAGGATTTTAAAAATACAGGTCAATTAATTCTGAAAATTTAGATTGATTAAATCCCTTAATATAAGGTGGAAATCAAGGAGTGTATCTATGTTTGATTAATATAATAAATTTATTAATATTATTAAGAAAAGACACAAAACATGTATATATTGGTTAGGTAATTTGATTAGTTTCATTTTATTACTCATAAAATAATAAATTCATTAATTTGTTGTATCTATTATTAATGTATAATGTATCCAATAAACTAAACACTTAGATACATGATCATTATACAAATACCTTCATATCTATTTATATGATCTAATATTAATTTCATGTATCTATTTATATGATCTAATATTATTTCACGTATCTTTTTATATATAATTTAACGTTTCAAGTATCAATTTGATATGTTATATCAAAAAACATGTATCTCAGATAAATATGAAAATAGTTAGATACATTGTAATAACATAATATATATATATATGATAATATTAAGATACATGATAGAAGATCATATACATATGACAAGACTTGGATACATGATAGAACAAATTGTGTCAAATACATATGTAGATTTTCAATAATACATAAATCTCAAATATAATCATTAGATACATACACACTTAATAAGATTCACTGATAAAAATTAGATACATATAATCGTATCTCAATAATGTATCAGATATATCAATAATGTATTAAATAAATGCGTAAATCTCCGCTTATTGAAACTTTTCGATTAGGTTTGTGGCTGGTCAAAGCATCTAACTGTGGCGGTGTTTGCTTCACCTTTTGATTCATCGGTGTTGCTCACTGCGCCTAGATCCGACGGAAGAAGTGACGCGACCTTTCTTGATTGATCCATAGTATACAAGGTATGAAATAAGTACCATCATCAATGTCGAATTTGATAAATCGATTGGTCTAGAAATCTCTGTTACAACGATTCCCATTGTCTCTGCGTGCGAAAGGTATGTCCTCTTGCGGAAAAAAAAAATGGTGGATTCATGTGAGATTTGTTTGAGAGTGAGAAAATCAAAAGCTAAGAATTTGATGTGTGTTGACAAGCCGTAGAACATCTATTTTAATGTGGTATTTCTTCTTAGTAAATTTCGAGTAATCAAGGGGAAGAGGAAGAGGAAGAGGAAGAGGAAGAGGAAGAGTTAGAGTTTGATAAATGTAAAGATAATATCAATCCTAGTTTTAAGGGATATGAATATTCATTGTATCTTCAATAATATATGATATCAAATATTAAAAGTAATAATATATGTAATTCTTTGAAAGTAGAGGTAAAATTAGTATGTATGCTAGTGATGTATGTCTAATAAAGTAGTTTATCCTTTAAATTATTATGTTAATATTATATCAATGTTAATAAATAGTCAATTGAATTCAAAGTAAGATTTGTGTTGGGACTCTATAACCAAAATAAAAGTCTTATGGTGTTGTTTTGTTTTGCCCAAAAGTAACGATAATTATAACCAAAAAAGCTAGGATAACATTACAAGGCAGAAAATTTTTTTAATCTTTTTTTTTTTTTTTTTTTAGTTTGGGACTCTATGACCGTGTTTAATTTGACAAAAATAACACCAATTTTTATTTTCTAAAAACAATACTATTAATTTTTTGTTTTAAAAAAATAAGGCTGCCTTTTGATTTAGCCCCAAAAAAAAGATATGAAACCCTTTGCACGCCATTTACTATAATCTTTGTGGACACCTAAATTTTTACCGAACATAAGGTTTACACCATTTTTTATTCCTTAAATATTTATTATAAGTCTAAATTAAATATTTTGATTTTATATTATTTTAGTAAGTTTATTTTAATATATTTGAAAACTATAAAAATAAAATCATGTTTTAGGTTAAGTTTTATTTTTAATCAAAAGAAAAAAATTTACAAAAACATATGTTCTTTTTTTTTAAATAAATAAGTTAATGTTTCTTCATTATATTTTTCGACTAACTATTTAATTTTTCTTATATTTTTTATTAGTCCAAAATAGTTAGCTAATATTTTTATTATACATATTTATTATGTCAAAAATAATTATAAAAATAAAAATCTTAAACTACCCATTATCCTCCCCACTACACCTACATTACCCCCACTTTCTCACACCACTACTCACCTCAACTTGCATCCTATATCTACCCCACACCACTGCAAAACTAAAAAAATGAAAAGAAAAACACACACACATGTAGAAGTACGAAAAAACAACAACATATGTATACTACCCATTCCTACAACTAATACTCACAATCAGCAATACTCCCTCATAACAACAACAATACACAATCAGAAAACACATCCCACACACCCTACACCCACTACGGGCAACACACGCCAACACAAAAATAAATTACAATACCAATACAATATTACTATAGGCAGGGGAGGACCCACATAGGCACTTTCGGGTGCTCGAGCACCCATTAACCTTGTATCTAACTATACATATTTATATAGAAATTAAGAGAAATCGTATATAAATAAATAAAGAGCACCCTAGGATATATAGTCTCAGTGGCGCAGCGGCTGTTTTAGGGTCCTTAAGGGCATATGTTGTTATCTTTTGCATTCGGGTTCGATTCCCAGTCAACACTTCTTTTTAAAAATATTTAATAATCAACTCTCCTTTCCTTCTTATTATTTTTGCGTGAGTTCAATTCCCAGTCAATACTTATTATTCACTTAGATTTTTCTTTAATTTTTTTTCTCCCTTACCTCCCTAGGTTTATTGTTTTTTTCTCTTTCACTCGTTGCGTTTTGCTATTTTTTTTCTAAAATAGAGTTTATACAAAATAAACTTTTCTTTTTTCCTTTATTAAAAAAAATATTTATTATAGTTTTTCTTATATTAAGGATTGTTTTCGCTATCATGTTCAACTACGATCGTCTTTTTTATGATGAAGTGTGTGTATATATATATATATATGTTGAACACCCATTTGACTTCTTCATTTGTTTAAATTTTATATTTTGAAGTTCCATAATGAAAATTTTGTCGCCGTCAGTGTAGCTATGGGAGCACACATAACCTTAAAATCCTAGATTCGCCACTGAGTCTATAGGTATATGTAGTTTCTCCTTTAATTCACATCATGTTTGATTCTAATGTGAGAATTTCCGCATAGGTTACATTATATTTCAATAGTTAGTAGTTTTTATGAATATATTGATTGAGTTTATGTTTCCAAGGTAGAGTAGTTTGTGATGATATACTCCACAAACAATCTATCCAATAAGCCTTATGAAACTGGCCATTACAACATATGAAAGATAAATTGTGTAACAGTTTTATTTTTTACCCTAGTATGAACACTTCTTTTTTTCTCTTTTTTTACAGGTATAAAATGCGAGAATTGAATCAAGATTGATTGACAACAATGTGTCATCACATTATTGGACTTTGGAAGGAACTTTTACTTATATTTCTTAGTTTAGGAGTAATAATCAGCATATTTCAGTTGGATTTTTTTTTGTTATTGGACATATTTTACTTTAATTTAAGGAGTTTGTAACGAGATATCACTACTAAAAAACTGCTAAAAAACGACGGACAGAAAAGCGACGAACGACGTCGCTCCAAAAAGCGACGCCATTTGCCACACTATCCGTCGCTTTTTAATAAAATAATTATTTTTTAAATTATTTTTCAAAAAGCGACGGACGGCATCTCTTAGTCCATTGCTTTTTTTTCGCGGATTTTTGCGCCAAATATATATATAATTAATAATTAATTGATTAATTATTTTTTTAAAGGAGCGATGGACAGCATATCCAAGTTCGTCGCTTTTTGGTCAAAATGACTGGTCAAACATTTAAGAAAAGCGACGGACATCATCTCTTAGTCTGTCGCTTTTCTTAAAATATATTTGACCCAGATCGGGATTTTCTTATTTTCTTCTCTCTCTCTTCTCTCTTCTTCTCTCTTCACTCTTATTCTCTCCCTTCTCTCTATCGATCTCCCTCCACCGGCTGCCGCCTCCACCGCGGCATCGCTGCCCTTGCCTGTCGCCGCCAATTGCCATCCGTCACCTCCCGTCGCTGTCTCTCCTCTTTGTTAAGGTTGGTGTTTAATTTTAGGTTTTTTTTTTTTTTTTCAATTCTAGTGATTATAGTTGATTGTTAGTTAGTATATTATTGTTTTAGTTTGTTGGGTTGTGTTATTGTTAATTTGATTTGATTATTGTTAGTTAGGTAGAAAATTGGAGATTTTTTATTTTAGGATTTTCTTTTAAATTGGGCATTTTTAAATTGGGTATTGTAATTAGTGAATGAATTAGGGTTTTTTTTTTAACTTTTTATGTTAGGACTAGTTTGAACTTGAGAATATGTAATTTGATTGTGAATTGAGATTTTTTTTAAAATTTGATTGATATATTGTTAGTTAGTAAAGTGTTACTTTGAAGTTAGAAATTAGTAATTGAAATGTATGTCATGAATGTAATGACTATATAGTGATGAATGTTTGAATGTCATGAATATATATTGATCGATGGGTTTTTTTTTTTTTTGAATTAGAACTTGAATATATAACTAATTGTTGGATTAGAAGTTTATATATAACTAGCTATGAACTTGAATTTAGAACTTGAAGTTGAACTTGAACTTGGAACTTGAATATAACTAATTAATTCTTGGATTAGAAGTTTATATATAACTAATTTTAGAAATTGGATATGAATTATTGAATTTAATTAGAACTTGAATTTTTGTAGGATTTTAGAACTTTAATTAGGTTGTGAACTTTAGAAATTTTGAATTATTGTAGGATTTTAGAACTTTAGGTTGTGAACTTTAGAAATCTTGAATTATTATAGGATTTTAGAACTTAAAGTTGTGACCTTTAGAGAACTTGAATTTTTGTAGGATTTTAGAACTTTAAGTTGTGAACTTTAGAGAACTTGAATTATTGTAGGATTTTAGAGCTTTAGGTTGTGAACTTTAGAAATCTTGAATTATTTTAGGATTTTAGAACTTAAAGTTGTGAAAGGTTAGAAATCTTGAATTATTGTAGAATATTAGAACTTTAAGTTGTGAATTTTAGAGAACTTGAAGTTTTGTAGGATTTTAGAACTTTAAGTTGTGAACTTTAGAGAACTTGAATTATTATAGAATTTTAGAACTTTAGGTTGTGAACTTTAGAAATCTTGAATTATTGTAGGATTTTAGAACTTAAAGTTGTGAACTTTAGAGAACTTGAAATTTTTGTAGGATTTTAGACTTTATAAGGTTGTGAGTGTTAGAAATCTTGAATTATTGTAGGATTTTAGAACTTTAATTAGGTTGTGAACTTTAGAAATTTTGAATTATTGTAGGATTTTAGAACTTTAGGTTGTGAACTTTAGAAATCTTGAATTATTGTAGGATTTTAGAACTTAAGTTGTGAACTTTAGAGAACTTGAATTTTTGTAGGATTTTAGACTTTATAACGTTGTGAGCATTAGAAGTCTTGAATTATTGTAGGATTTTAGAACTTTAAGTTGTGAACTTTAGAAATCTTGAATTTTTGTAGGATTTTAGGACTTTAAGTTGTAAACTTTAGAGAACTTGAATTTTTGTGGGAACTTTAGGTTATGAAACGTTAAAAATCTTGAATAATTGTAGAATTTTAGAACTTTAAGTTGTGAATTTTAGAGAACTTGAATCTTTGTAGGATTTTAGAACTTTAAGTTGTGAATTTTAGAAAACTTGAATCTTTGTAGGATTTTAGAACTTTAAGTTGTGAATTTTAGAGAACTTGAATTATTGTAGAGTTTTAGAACTTTAGGTTGTGAACTTTAGAAATCTATCTTGAATTATTGTAAGATTTTAGAACTTAAATTTGTGAACTTTAGAGAACATGTATTTTTGTAGGATTTTAGAACTTTATAAGGTTGTGAGCGTTAGAAATCTTGAATTATTGTAGGATTTTAGAACTTTAAGTTGTGAACTTTAGAGAACTTGAATTTTTGTAGGTACTTTAGGTTGTGAAACGTTAGAAGTCTTGAATTATTATAGAATTTTAGAACTTTAAGTTGTGAATTTTAGAGAACTTGAATTTTTGTAGGATTTTAGAGCTTTAGGTTGTGAACTTTAGAAATCTTGAATTATTGTAGGATTTTAGAACTTTAGGTTGTGAACTTTAGAAATCTTGAATTGTTGTGGAATTTTAGAACTTTAAGTTGTGACTTTAGAAATCTTGAATTATTGTAGGATTTTAAACTTTAGGTTGTGAACTTTAGAAATCTTAATTTATAAAATTTATAAACTAATTATTAGGTTGAACTTTAGAAATCTTGATAAAATATAGTCTTTATGAACTAATTGTAATTTTGAAACGAATTTTGAAAGACTTTATAAGTCTTTAAGTTGTGATTTAAATATTTTTGAATGTTAATTTAAGTTTGTTGTTTTATATTTTGTGTAGCTTCTTTATAATGTTTTGTGTTTGATTGAGGCTGAATTGAATTGCTTTTGCAGGTGGGTAGGCCAATTTTTGCTGTAAAAAAAAATTGCAAAAAAAGTGATGGACAGGATGATTTTGTCCGTCGCTTTTCTGGATTTTATTTTTAAAAAAGCTCAAAAAAGCGACGGACAGGGTCCTTTAGTCTGTTGCTTTTTTTAATTTTATTTTTTTAAAAACCCAGAAAAGCGACAGACAGGGTCCTTTAGTTCGTTGTTTTTTTGGGTTTTTTAAAATTTTATTTCCAAAAAAGCGACGGACGGCGTCGCATTCTTCGAAAAAAAAATCAAAAGCGAAGCAGTTCGTTGCTTTTTGGCGACGTAGTCCGTCGCTTTTGAAAAAGCGTCGAGCCAAAAAGCGACGAGATTGACTGTGTCGCTTTTCCGTCGCTTTTGGCCAAAAAAGCGACGCAGTCTGTCGCTTTTTTTTCTCTCTTTTTGGCAGTTTTTAAGTAGTGTATTATCTTAGTATAATTTTAAGTGTTTTTAATTACATGATCATGGGTGAATTCTATTAATATCTAGCATGTTTTATTATTTAATTTTTAATTTATGCAACTCTAATTTAATAAATAATATCAATATAAAATATTTAAATATCATCAATTGATAGTAATTAGTGACAAAATATTTTATCATCAAAAGTAAGGTTTACCAACCACCAAATAAAACTTTTTAAGACAAATGTTTTCGTCACAAAATAAATTAGTTCATCACAAGTTGACTACATTCACTTACAAAAAATACATTGTCCTAGTAACCCTTTTTATTGAATACGAATTAATTTTTCGTTTTGTGTTAACTATAATTGTCACTAATCACGATAATTTAAAGTGGCAATATATGTTGTCGGTAAACGCAATACTTTTAGCGACAAAATAAAATATTTAACAACTAAATTATTAACCTTTTTTATAATAATAAATTTGTCACTAATTTATACATTTAAGGACAAAATGATTTTTTTTATATAAAAAGTAGTCATTAGTGACGAAATTACATTTGTTCAACAACGAAATACATATTACTTTAGAGACAATTGATGTCGCCTCTAATTGAAGTAAAATAATTATAGACGATATAATTTTGTCGGTAGTAATAACCTTTTTAGTGACAAAAATACTATTAATTACAAAAGAGTTACACCTTTTATGACAAATAAATTCGTCATAAATGTTTATGCATTTAGGGATGATTTTTCTTTTTGTAGTTAATAAAATGCTTTTAGCGATGAAGCACTAAATCGTCTTTATATAATTTTAGCGACACATTTAGTGACGATTGATTGATGAAATCTTTTTCGTCACACAAGATTTTTAAAGACAAAATATGAATTATTAATGACGAAGTTGTTTGTCCCTGATAATCAAATTTGTTGTAGTGAGCTTCTAGGGGTAACCCGGGTCGTGAAAATATATTAACTTGAAAATTTGTTGGTCAAGTTGGAATTGGTAATCATGACATGATGATGATTAATGATTGGGGAATGATAATCCAATTATAGGTAGAATTCACAATTTCAATTAGTGCAAAACATTCTGCATACTTATGTTATTCGTAGTTAGACCCATTCTTATGCGGCTTTGATGTTTGAGATTTTTTTTATATATGTTACCATATTATGATTCGAGTTTTGACATATTGAGATAGGTAATTAAAATATTAGGTATATTGTATTACATGAATACCATTAGATTAATGATATTTAAGAAATTGGAACTTAACACTAGAATTGGAATTCGGGAATATGAGAGTTGTCATGTTAATTGACATCAAGATTTAAGAACTTGATTACAGATTTATGCCCTATGATTTTTGGGTCTAGACTAGACACATAGTAATATGAGTGTTGTTAGTTTTAAAATCTTATTTTGATTATTTATTCGAATAGATTGTATTGATTTGGAAGTCCAACGAAAAGGGAAGGCTCAAGTCCTGGAGTGATTGTTCGACTATTTGAGGCAAGTGGATTTCTAAACCCTTGTTAAGTGCATAGAATCGTGTATTTCCTTGTGGTATGTGTTGGGAAGTAATGGGACTTGGTGATGGGTTGACTTGTCCATATTTAATAATTTTAATGATTAAAAAGGGGTAATAAAAGGCAATGTGATTAATTATTGGTGTGTGACATGTTGAGAATGGTTTTGAAAGACTTATTGGTTCATTGATGATGTTGAATCACGATTGTGTTGTTGTGAATTGTGCAATGTTATGAAAATGGTTATCTCCTCATTATTTGTGTGAACATGTCATTTCCATTGTTCTGAGACATGGTTGTGACAAGTGTTATGTGAATTCAGAAAGAATAAGAAATTAAAGAGGATGTACAATTTTGAGGGCGCGCCGCGATGGATACTATTTTTCGAGTGACGTGTCATGTGCCGCGACATATACAATTTTGTAGGGAAGTATCGCGCGGCGCGATATATACTATTTTTCGAGGGATGTGTCGCACGCCCCTATAGATACTATTTATCGAGGTACGTGTCGCACGCCGTAACAGATACTATATATCAAGGGTTGTGTCGCAAGCCGCGACGGATGCATGGATAGATATGTCACCGATGGGTCCCAGACTGAGAGACAACGGGTGTGTATTGTTAGGTTAGACATGCATCACTATACTTGACATTACATTTCATTTCATTACACATGTTTATCATTGGCGAACTTGATCTTGTGTGTTGCTGATCTTATGAGTGCCTTTCTGTGGAACTTGTGATTGATGAATATTGAGTTTGTTGTTGATGATATGTAATTGTTAGAGTGTTGTGGTTGAGTTGTGTGCTATGTAAATTGTGAACTATTAGATTGTGCTAGTTTTATGCAGGTTGTAGTTGTTGAGGTTCGGTTGGGGTATAAGGAGTACTCGTATTTTATTCCCCTAGCTTGTGTTTAGAAGTTTACTTGCTGAGTACCGTGTGGTTTTGTACTCACCCCTTGCTTCTACATTTTTGTATGTTACTAGTCTGGACCTTCGTGATACTTTCTCTTCTCTTCTTGTCCGAGGCTTTTTGTGGAGGTTTGTGAGGTAGCTGCTTATCATCTCAGCGGACCTTCTTTCTCCTTATTTATGATCTAGTTCTATTCTAGAAACAATGTCATTTGAGACTTTTATTTTCATTCAAAATTAATTTTAATACATTAGAGGCTTGTACACGTGACAACCAGGTTTTAGGGGTATATTTGTAACACCCTGGAATCAAGTAGGCTAAATGAGGCTAAGTGTGTGGGGGGTAACATGCCATGGAAGAGGGCAAGAGCCTAGAATGCCTAGAAAATTAGAGGGAAAACATTTTCTCCTTGATCCACTTGGCGAAGTGAGGTGACATCGCCAAAGTGGCTTGGTGATTAGCCAAGTGGAGCCACCATTGCCTAGTGGGCTATCCCCCTTGCCTAGGCTGCTGGAAAAATTGGGAGATCCAAGTTGGGGCTTGCTAATCCAGTTGGCACATCGCCCAAAGGCTCCTCTCCATCGCCTGGTGGCCTGCCTCCTTGGAGTAGATACTGGAAAATTAGGCAATGCCAAGGGTCCACTTAGCGAGTCGCCAAGTGCCCTTGGCGAGCTTTAGCGTGCAGTAGTCATGGGAATTTAAGTTGGGGTCTTTAAAGTCTTTTCATAGTTTTCTTAAAGCGATACTACGTCATTTACCCTAACCTAAAAAAGTATATAAGCTTTATATTCTCCAAATTAAGTCATTCTCCCTAGAATCTAAAAGAAAACCTAAAAGAATCCTAAAGTTCTTCTTCTCAAATATTTCTCTCTCTAGAACTTGAAGAAGAAGAAAGAGTTTGAAGCTAGAATCAAGGTCAAGCCTCCAATCCTCAAGCATTTGTGGGATTTGTAATCAAGATATCATAGCTCTTCATCCATGGACTTCTTTCATCCATGGAGTTCCCTAGTTTTCCCCAATTGTGAAGATAAAATCCTCAATTTGAGTTAGGGTTTCTTCCAATGTTGTGGGTATTGATGGATGTTGATCCAATTGTCTGGATAATGATTTCTTATGATTGAATCGATAGTAAATCATGTTTTTAGGATGACATTACATGTACCCATGCCCAATCCATGTCTAGAAAGATGAAATTAATGAAAAATGAGTTTTGTACCATGAAAGGAGAAATAGAGGATTTAGAGATAATCTCCTAGGATTGATGATGTGTATAGTAGATTGCTTGAGAGTAGAGCATATAGGCATGAATTGAATTAGATTTAAGTATACATGATTGAATCATGATTAGTAGTGCTTGAGACGGAGCCCATATGATGATATATGATTAGAATTTCTTAAGAATGAAGCATGTGATTAGAATGTCTTGAGATTAGGCATATGGGACGACTATGACTAGTATTGCTTTGAGATTAAGGCTAATATGATGAATTATAAATGTTGAGGCTTTGAGAGTAGAGCTTATAAGATGAATGTATATTGTAGATAGGATGGTTGTGGAAGGATTTACCCATATGCTCTATGTTATGAATGTATGAGATTATGCATGTCTTATAGAATCTATGAATATGTTTTAAGAACACTTTGAGAGTAAAGTGTTAATGATTATGATATTGATGTTGTGTTGCTTGAAAGGACATTCTCATATGAACATTTAATGTGAAAGGTTTTCTCAGATAGAATGATTCTAGGTTGAAAGGCTTGCTCACCTTAAATGAATTAAAGCATGTATGAATTATGATAGCTTGAAGTAGTGATGAGAAATCCCTTCATGAATAGCTTGACATGGTAAGACAAGACCATGCTTGGTAGCTTGAGTTAGTAGATCTCATGGATAGCCTTGGATTGAGAAACCGTACCCTTCCAATGTAGCTTGATCAAGCATGAGAGGATGCTTGCATGATAGCTTGACTTGGTGAGGCCACACTATTTCATGATAGCTTGGATTGAGCAATAATACCCTTCCTTGAGTAGCTTGTACTTGCATGAGAGTGTGCCTTCCATGATAGCTTGGTCTAGCATAATGAGGTGCTTTTCCTTGATAGCATTGAATTGATAAATCGTAACCATTTATGAGTACTGTTTGTATTGTACTAAGTAAAGAAGTACTTTACATGTATAGTAGAGATAGCTAAAGAGGGACAAGCCCCTAATCAAAGTAGCATGTATATGATGAATCAAGGTTACTTCAGGAAGTATCGTAAGTATGTTTTAATATGAGAATTTCGTGTATGATGTATGCTTAGCTTGGATTGTTGCTATAGTTGCCTTCCTTTATATGTTTGCCTAAAGGTGAATGTCCCCTTGTCTATGAGAAATAATCTAAGGATGAGATCAAAAGATGATGAATATGAATGAGGGCCTAAAGTGGTTTGCTTATCTTGGGTGAGATTTATAGGGTCTTATCCATGCATTGCACAAGCATGCTTTGAGGTTACTTATGAAGTGTTTCACTTATATTATGTTGATCTAGATGCATTGATTATGCCTATGACTATGATGTTATCCCTAATGCTTATGCCTTATGTCTTATGTTGACTAATGCTTATGTTATGCTAGCTATTGTATTTAGTATATTCTGTACTAACACATATTATTGTCTACATTCTTATCAAATATAGGGTCCAGCGATATTGAGTTCCATCCCCGTGGCTAGGTTCATAGTAGAGCAAGGATTGAAGATTTGGTGAGTCCTCATAGCATCAAAGATTTGATCACCTTTCCTTTATGTCTTTCATTTTATGTTAGAACTTTTGCATCACGCCCCGAAGCTACCCCCAGGATGTGGACACGGGACCTAGGATCACGAGTGACCCCAAGTTAACCCTGCTGGCATATCATAAGCATACTTAAAGAATTACTGAAATAGAAATATTGTGCGGAAGCTAGAAACATATCATAAAGGAAAATGATGGGGAATACCCTATTACTATCTGAATAAAATAAACTGTGAGTTTAATGACAACTGAAATATCAAACTCCAAAGCTAATAATTAATCTAACTATGTATGAAATAAAGCCTCTAACAGACTAAAGATGCTGGGACATGCCCCAGCTAAATCTATATAAAACTGAAAATAAAGACTGAAAGTAGAAACAAAATCATGTCAATCGTCCTCGAAGAATGAGGACTCACCACTGATGCTACTGAACTGGAGATGGGGAACCGATCGAAGCGTTATCTGAATGTTGAGGACCTGAACCTACATCACGAGAAGATGTAGTGCAAAGTATACGTCAGTACTTGAAAGGTACGGAGCATGCAAGATAGAATAAAGTTGAACAAACATATAGCTGAACAAAGTGATAAAGCAATGATATAATCTGAACATGAAAAATGTACTGAAGATACTGAATATGAACTAAACTAAATGCAATGACCAAGTTTATAACATACTGAATATGAATACTAAACTGCGACTGGTAACCTGGTCAATGCACTAGAATCTGAATGTGGGACCTACTAATAACCAACATAAAACCGCGTGAGCTAAACATGGAGTCCGATGTATACGCTCCATCGAGAGGACCCAATATACCCTGCCAGAGGTATAGAGGCTTGACTAGCATGATCACTAAACTGATGCCCATAGAAGGGACTTATAACCTACGAGGGCATGTAGTTTTAGGACTTGACGGTGATTGACCCTAGTCCAACTCAGTATAAAGCCTACTCCTACTGAATATGTGTAAATTATAACATACTGAAGTAAACTGGATAGCTCAATAATTTGACACGCAATTCTGAAATAAATGTTGCATTTTCAGATGGGGGGTTTTGGGATTGAAAGTTGGGGGTTTGACCCACGGCCTTGGACCACGGACCGTGGCTTGACCTACAGTCTGTCGGTCCTGGCGTGGGCTAATCCTTAGAAGATTTTCCTGGGCCTTTTCTAGGAGGGGCTACGGTGGTGAACCACGGACCACCAGCACAGACCATGGGTCACCCTATGGTCCATGGGTGGCAACCGTGGGTTGCACCTGCAACTTCTGGAAATCTGCTGGTTGGTGGTTTTCGGATACAGGGTGTAACATTATGTCCCCCTTGGGGACATTCATCCTCGAATGAAGTCTAAACTAGCTAAATAGGGAAGGAGCTACAAACCCTACCACTAAGTACTGGAAACTGATTTATGAATGAACTAAGTTCAAAGAACATGCAAATACGCTGAAAATGAAAGTATAAACTGAAGGAACAAGCTACTAAGATTGAAACTACACATGAATGACTGAAAAACTTGAGAGGACTTATTACCTCACGTTGGAATGGAATCGACAAGAAAGAGGTGAAGATACTTGGCCTTCATGGCTATTTCTGCTTCCCAAGTAGCTCCCTCTACGGACAGACTCCTCCACAAAACCTTCACTAAAGCGACTTCTTTGTTTCTCAACCTTCGAACGTGATGATCAAGAATCTCAACTAGCACATCCTCATAAGTGATACTATCCTTCACAACCACACTTTCCAAAGGTACTATGGATGTTGGATCACCCACACACTTCTTCAACAATGAAATGTGAAAGACCGAATGCACCGTTGCAAGTTCTGCTGGCAACTCTAACTCATAAGACACTTTTCCATTTCTTTCCAAAATCCTGTAAGGGCCTACATAACTAGGACTGAGCTTTCCTTTCTTGCCAAATCTCATCACCCCTTCATAGGTGACACTTTCTGGAAAACCCAATCATCAATTTGGAACTCCAAGTCCCTTCTCCTTACATCTGCGTAGGACTTTTGACGACTCTGGGCTGTCTTAAGTCTGTCTTTGATGAGCTAAAATTTTCCATAGCATCATGAACTAAATCTGGCCCTAACAAAGTTGCTTCACCTACTTCAAACAAACCAACTGAAGATCTGTACTTACGCCCATACAATGCCTCATAAGGGGTCATCTGAATACTGAAATGATAGCTATTATTGTAGGCGAACTCTATAAGTGGAAGGTGATTATCCCAACTACCTTTGAAAATGAACACGCAAGCTCTCAACATGTCCTCTAAGGTCTGAATGGTACACTATGCCTGACCATCCGTCTGTGTATGATATACTGTGCTAAGATTAACCTGAGTACCAAGACCTTTCTGAAATGACTTCCAGAAATAAGAGGTAAACTGAGGACCTCTATCGAAGATGATAGACATAGGAAATGCAACCTAACTATCTCATTATGTAAAGCTTGGCGTAGTCCTCCATCGAATCTGTACTCTTAATAGCAAAAAAGTGAGCAGACTTAGTAACTCTGTCAATCACCCAAATGGAGTCATGCTGTCTGTGAGTGCGAGGTAAACCTATAATGAAATCCATGTTGATCAGTTCCTACTTCCAAGTAGGATTGCTGATCTCTTAAGTCATACCTCATCATTTTTGATGTTCTACCTTCACTTGTTGACAATTGGGGCACTTTGCCACAAAATCTGCTATATCCCTTTTCATGCCATTCAACCAAAAGACTTCCCGCAGATCACGGTACATTGTAGTGGCACCTGGATGAATAAAATACCTGGAGTTATGGGCTTCTATAAGGATATGTTGTCTTAACTCTCCCACCTTAGGAACACATAAATGACCCTAATAGCGAAGTAAACCATCTCCCTCTTGGGAGAAAACCTCAACTCTCTGCTGATGAACTGCACCCTTCAGTTGAAGCAATATCGGATCACTGTCTTGCTTTTCCTTAACCTCTGGTACTAATGGAGATTTTGCCCCATTCTGAACTGTTACACCACCATCTGATATGCTCATAAGGCGAACTCCCAAGCGAGCAAGCCTGTGAACATCCTTTCCTAGCTCTTTTATTTATTCCTCAACATATGCTACACTACCCATAGATACTCTGTTAAGAGCATCTTCTGCTACATTGGCCTTACCAGGATGGTAAGGCACACTCATATCATAATCCTTGAGGAACTCAAGCCATCTTCTTTGGCGAAGATTCAACTCTTTTTGGGTGAATACATATTGAAGGCTCTTATGGTCTATGAACACATCTACGTGAACACCATACAAGTAATGTCTCCAATTCTTTAGGGCAAAGACCACTGTTGCAGGCTCGAGGTCATGAGTGGGATAGTTCTTCTCATACACCTTAAGTTGTCTAGAAGCATAAGCTATAACCTTACCTCGCTTCATCAAAATAGGAGCTGTAGTAAACCTAGTTTTTAGTTCTGAGAAGCTCTTCTCACACTCATCTGACCATTGAAACTTAACCTTTTTCTGAGTCAACTTAATCAATGGAGAAGCTATGGATGAAAATCCTTCCTCGAACCTTCTATAATAACTTGCCAAACCTAAGAAACTTCTGATATCTGTAGGAGACGTAGGTCTGGGCCATTGTTTCACTGCTTCCATTTTCTAAGAATCCACTCTGATCACACAATATTCCCAAGAAAAGCAACAAACTACAACCAAAAATCACATTTACTAAACTTAGCGAATAACTGACGATCTTTGAGAGTTTACAGGAAAACCCTCAAATGAGCCACATGTTCTTCCTCATGTCTAGAGTAAATGAGGATATCATCAATAAAGATGATAACTAACAAGTCCAATTACTGCTTGAACACTTTGTTCATCAAGTCCATGAACGTTGCAGGAGCATTGTTTAGTCCAAATGACATAACTACAAATTCATAAATACCATACTGATTTCTGAAGGTTGTTTTTGGGATGTCACTATCTCCGAGTCTAAGCTGATGATAACCTAATCTGAGTTCTATCTTTGAAAAATGACTAGCACCCTAAAGTTGGTCGAACAAGTCATCAATCCTGGGGATAGCGTACTTATTCTTTATTGTGACCTTATTCAACTATCTATAATCAATGCACATCCTGAGAGACCCATATTTCTTCTTCACGAACAACACTGGTGCACCCCATGGGGAAATACTGAGTCTAATGAAGCCCTTATCTAGAAGGTCTTTCAATTGTTCTTTCAATTCCTTAAGCTCAGCTGGAGCCATTCTGTAAGGAGGAATCAAAATAGGTTGGGTATCTGGAAGGAGATCAATTTCAAAGTCAATCTCCCTTTCGGGATGAACTCCGGGAAGATCTTCTAGAAACACTTTTGGAAACTCATTAACTACTAGAAGTGACTCAAAAATTGGGGTTTCAGAATTGGAATCCCTAACCGAACTAGATGGTAGAGATACCCCTTGAAAATCATCTTTCAAGCCTTAAGTAAGAAATGAATCGACCCATAGGCACTGAGCTACTACCCTTCCATTCTAGGATTGGCTCGTCTGGAAACTGAAAATGAATGATCCTATTTCTACAATTGACTCAGGCATAACAAGAATGTAACCAATCCATTCCTAGAATGATATCAAAGTCTACCATTTCTAACTCTACAAGATTTACTGAGGTGACTTTCTGGGAGACTGCAACAGGGCAATTTTTGTATACCCGTCTAGCTATAACTCGGTCACTAACTGTAGTAGAGACTGAGAAGGGTTCTGAGAGAGTTTCTAGACTGACACTGAAGTTTACTGCTATATAGAGAGTTAAAAAAGACAAAGTACCCCCTGTTGTCTTTCCACTAAGTGAACCATATGTGAGCCACATCCTTAAGCTGGTAGGATGCCAACTCAACCCTAACATTACCAGTCACTTACATCACTCCAAAGATTTTCTTAACCTCATCAATGAAGTTCTATGGGTCCTCACCAACTTGGGACCCTAAAAACTCAGGCAGATTCATCCTTACAAAATCTCGAACCCTACCTGCCACTGATCCACCATTTCTATTAGTAGGAATTGGAACCTGCTGATTATTTTGGTTGGTCATACTCTAAGACAAAAGCTGAGTCGCATTCCGAAACTCTGCCTTCGAAGCCTCATGGTCTGGGACTAGAGGAACTACGTTAGCATTACGTGCATTAGCATTCCTTGTGTAAGCTCTATGAGGAGGCATGATCTTAAGCGCACAACGATGGATTAGAAAGGAGATCATACCAACACACGATAAGAATAACAAAGAGAGAGAAGTTTTCCTAAAACACTTCGTAGCCCCCCTCTCATTAGATGTGGTGCACTTCACACCCATGAAAATGACTCTACTTAGTGTGGCTTTTTAGACATCTTAGGACTCTTAAACCTATTATCTGATACCATGTTTGTCAAACCCTAAAGCTATCCCACGGACGTGGACACAGGACCTAGGATCACAAGTGACCCCAAGGTAACCCTACTAGCATATCATAAGCATACTTAAGGAATTATTGAAATAGAAATATTATGCGGAAGCTAGAAACATATCATAAAGGAAAATGATGAGGAATACCCATTACTATCTAAATAAAATAAACTATGAGTTTAATGACAACTGAAAGATCAAACCCCAAAGCTAATACTGAATCTAACTATGTTTGAATTAAAGCCTCTAACTGACTAGAGATTTTGGGATATGCCCCATGTCACGCCCCAAGCTACCCCCGAGACACGGACACTGGACCTAGGATCACAAGTGACCCCAAGCTAACCCTGCTGGCATAATCATAAGCATACTAAAGATAAACTGAAAAATAAAACTGATGCGGAAGCTAATCATAAAAATCTGAAATGATGGGGAATACCCATCTACTAAAACTGAATATCAAATCTGAGAGTTTAATACAAAAGAAACATCAAACTCAAATACTAAGCTGAATCTAACTATGTGTGAAAATTGCGTCTAACTGACTAGAAGTGCTATGACATGCCCGAGCTAAGTCTAGAAAAACCGAAACTAAAATAATGACAAATGAAAGATAACATGACTATTGTCCTCGAAGAATGAGGACTCACCACTGATGCTACTGAACTGCTGATCGAGAACAGATATAAGCGTCATCTGGGTGCTGAGAATCTGAACCTACATCATAAGAAGATGTAGCGCAGAGTATGTGTCAATACTTGAAAGGTATTGAGCATGCAGGATAGAGTAAAACTAAAATAAACATATAACTAAACAAGCAATAAAGCAAGAGTATAATCTGAACATGAAATAGATACTGAATACTGAGCTAACTGAATGCAATGACCAAATTTAGACATGTTGATGTTGAATACTAATTATACTGAAATGTGGTCAATGCAATGGAGTCTGACTGAACTGTGGGAGCTACTAATAACTGATAATAAAACCACATGAGTTAAATGTGGAGTCCGATGTATACGCCCCATCGAGAGGACCTAATACACCCGGCCAAAGGTGTAGAGGCATATTGGCGTGATCACTAAAACGCTGCCCACAGATGAGACTTACAACCTACGTGGCTCGTAGTTCTAGGACTAAATGGGTAACTGACCCTAGTCTAACTCGGTATTTTGATACTCCCAATATATTAAATGATTAACACATTATGACTGAATTACTGAAATATATAGGATAGCTCAAAATTGACATGCAAACTGAGAATGCACATTAATATACTGAAAATAATGCATTCAAAAACTGAGGTATGTATATTTGAAACACTGAAATATTTGACCTAGCATGTGTAATTCAAGAACTAAAGAACTACAGGCTAAGGTTCTAAAATTCTTGCAAGAAACGAAGAAATAACAAGATAATCTGATTTGGAACATATAAATAACTAATTCATGATAATCTGCTGAAGTTCTAGAAACCCTAGGTCTAGTTAATAATAGGGATTCAATAATCTGACTGAAATCTAGGGACCTAATGGGCGAAAGGACTCCACTAGTCAAATCCCACATACCTGGTGACAAATTCCATGGAGAAATCTTTTGATTTCGAGAACTGATGGAATCTTGTTGTGTTCTAGAACTAGGGTTGCTCGACCTTTTCCCCTCTTTACACTATAATTTTCTAAGTTTTTGATAAAATGTCTGACTCAGGTAAGTTCTAGTTATGTTTCTAGGCTAAAACTAATCAAAATCTCATAGTTTAGGATTGAAACGATGTAGTTTAGAGGTTCAAAGAAATAGAAAAAGACCTAAAGACCCTAACTTAAGTTGCATATGGGGCTGACCACCGCCACATTCATGGACCGTGAAGGGACCACGGACCGTGATGTGGGTCATGGTCTTTGGGGGTTCTGGGGTCTGATCTACGAGCCCTAGCATGGCCAGTGTGGAGGATTACAGATCGTGAAGGTCCCCATGGTCCTCACTTGGGTTGAGGTCTAGAGGCTCAGGTGTGGAGGCCTACTGGATAGCCTTCACGGACCACTCCACTACCTATGTGAGGGACCACGGACCGTGAAGGCCCTCATGCTCTTCACTTAGGCGTGGACGTCTAAGGGGCTGGCTAGGGGGGTTACTGCCCTGACTATATGGACACCACCATGGTCCGTCATTAAGACCACGGCCCGTGAAGGGTCCTGTGGTTCGATGTCTGGCCTGGAGGGGTCTAAGTAATGACCACGGGCAGGTCAACGGACTGTGGACCATCTCACGGTCCGTGAACCCTACCGTGGTTCGCTGATTCAAGTAAGTTTCTAAATTTTTTCTGGGTCTGGTTTTTGAGGTGTTACAATATCTCCTCCTTGGGATCATTCATCCTCGAATGAAGACTAAACTAACTTAAATGGACGAGATGAGTTACAACCCTACCACTAAACACTAGAAGCTGATTTTTGATTGAACTAAGTTCCATAAACATGCAAATACGCTAAAAATGCAAGTACAGACTGAAGGAACATGATACTAAGACTGATTCTATGCATAAATGACTGAAAAACTGAAGAGGAACTATTACCTCAAGCTGGAGTTGAATCGAAAGGAAATAAGTGAGGATACTTGGACTTCATGGCTACTTCTGCTTCCCAAGTAGCTCCATCTATGGACTGACTCCTCCACAAAACCTTGACTGAAGCGACTTCTTTGTTTCGGAACCTTCTAACCTGACGATCAAGAATCTCAACTGGTACATCCTCATACGAAAGACTATCTTTCACAGCCACACTCTCTAATAGCACTACGGATGCTAGATCACCTACACACTTCTTCAATAGTGAAATGTGAAATATTGGATGCACTGCTGCTAATTTTGCTACCAACTCTAACTCATAAGTCACTTTACCAATCCTTTTTAGAATCTTGTAAGGGCCTACATATCTAGGACCGAGCTTTCCTTTCTTGCCAAATCTCATCACCCCTTTCTAGGTGACACTTTCAAGAAAACCCAATCATCAACTTGGAACTCTAGTTCCTTTTTCCATACATCTGTGTAAGACTTCTGGCGACTCTGGGCTATCTTAATTCTATCATTAATGAGTTGCACTTTCTCCATCACATAATGGACTGAGTCTGGCCCTATCAAGGCTACTTCACCTACTTCAAACCAACTAACAGGAGATCTACACCTACGCCCATACAATGCCTCATGAGGGGCCATCTAAATGCTGGAATGGTAGCTGTTATTATAGGCGAACTCAATAAGAGGAAGGTGATCATCCCACCTACCCTTGAAGTCGATCACACAAGCTCTCAACATGTCCTCTAAGGTTTGAATGGTACGTTCTGCCTGACCATCTATCTGTGGATGAAATATTGTGCTAAGATTAACCTGAGTACCAAGACCTTTCTGAAATGACTTCCTGAAATGAGAGGTAAAATGAGGACCTCTATCTGAGATGATAGACAAAGGAACCCCATACAACCTGACTATCTCATTAATGTAAAGCTTGGCATAGGCCTCTGTCAAAACTGTAGTTTTGACCACCAAAAAGCATGAAGACTTAGTAACTCTGTCAACTATCACCCAAATGGAGTCATGATGTCTGTGAGTACGAGGTAAACTTGTGATGAAATCCATGTTGATCACTTCCCACTTCCAAGTAGGAATGTCGATCTCTTGAGTCATACCCCCTGGTATCTAATGCTCTACCTTCACTTGCCGACAATTGGACACTTAGCCACAAAATCTACTATATCCCTCTTCATGCCATTCCACCAAAAGACTTTCCGCAGATCATGGTACATTTTAGTGGCGCCTCGATGAATATAATACTTGTAGTTATGGGCTTCTTCAAGAATCTGTTGTCTCAACTCGCCCATATTAGGAACATATAATCGACCTTGGTAGCGAAGCACACCATCTCCCCCTTAGGAGAATACCTCAACTCTTTGTTGATGGACTGTACCCTTGAGTTCGAGCAATATTGGATCACTATCTTGCTTTTCTGTTGTCTCCACTACCAATGAAGATTTTGATCCATTTTGAACTATCACACCACCATCTAATATACTCAGAAGACAAACTCCTAAACAAGCAAGCTTGTGAACATCCTTTGCTAGCTCTTTTATTTATTCTTTAACATGTGCTACACCACCCATAGATAGTTTGCTAATGGCCTCTGCTATTAAATTTGCCTTACCAGGATAGTAATGCAAACTCATGTCATAATCCTTGAGGTACTCAAGCCATCTTCTCTGGTGAAGATTCAACTCTTTCTGGGTGAACACACATAGAAGGCTCTTATGGTCTATGAACACATCTACATGAACACCATACAAGTAGTGTATCTAAATCTTGAGTGCAAACACTACTACTCCAAGCTCGAGGTCATGAGTCGGATAATTCTTCTCATGCACCTTAAGCTGTCTAAAAGCATAGCCTATATCCTTACCTCGCTGCATTAACACACAACCTAGGCTGACTCTGGATGCATCACAATAAATAACATAACCGTCTGAACCCTTCGCTAGAGTCAAAACAAGAGCTATAGTCAACCTAGTTTTCAATTCTACGAATCTTTGCTCACAATCATCTAACCACTGAAACTTGACCATCTTCTAAGTCAACCTAGTCAATAGTGAGTCTATGGATGAAAATCCTTCCACGAACATTTGATGAGTCCATAAATTGGACTTATTTAGGGCAATGTTTTGATTGAATTAGTGTCCTCAAATGCATATTTTGTCTCAATATCTGATGGAAACCCTTAAGTTTCAGGTATTTGGAGTTTGAGGGAAATCCTAGACACTACTTAGCAAAAAGGAATAAAGGCAGCTGAAAGAACGAAGAAATAAAGATCTGAGAATCGCCGAACCTGTTCGGCGAGTCACCAAAAGGTCTTATCCTCACCTTTTGTTCCAGTGTGCTGAGCCCTGAAGGAAAAGATCAAATTGGTGGTGAAATGGAGCAGTCGGCGTGTCGCCAAGCAGTTCTGTGAAGTAGTACTATATCGCCCAATGATTCGGGATGCAAAAATGCTGAAAGGCAAGACCTGAAATGTGATGAAGCAGACTAAAGGGCGGATTGCTGAGTGTATCGGTGAGCCTGACTAACTGCACCAAAATGGCTCTTTCGCAGTATATTTTCTGAAAACTATAAATACTAGTTCAGTTTTTATTCTTAGTAGTCAGTTTTAGGTGTATTAAGTTTAGAATACAATTTTGAGAGACAATATTCTCTCTAAGTTTGGCAAGGGTTTTGAAGAACTTGAAGATTCTAAGGGTTTCAACTCCAAGATTTTAGACTTGGGTCTTGTGGATTCTTTACTCTTGACTTGTTTTAAGACTTAATCTTGCATACCCATTGATGGAAACATAGATTGGTATAATTTTTTTTATCTCTTTTACATGTATAGCTAAAACCCTAATTCTTGGGGTGTGATTTTGTGAATATAGGTTAGATTATCTGTTGGGTCTTGCTTGTTGATGGCTTATTTGTTGTGTAAATGTGATTTTGTTTAGTAGTTATGGTGTAACTTAATGAAATTGTAGCTGCAGATACAATTTCACCTTTGTGTTCTCGGCTTGCTCGAGAGAGAGGTCGTAAAACTAAGACTACTAAATTGATGACCAGTGGGATTGGGTCGACATGAGGTTCAGCTCGAGAGAGTGAACCCTAGTCCTTCTCTCACACACTCAACTCGAGAGAGTGAATGGGCTAAGGCGGAGGCCGTACTTAAAGCGACAACTTGGTGTTTGAGAGAAACTGGGTTGATTCGGGGTAAGTTGCTCGAGAGAGAATTTACCCCCACTATAGTCTAGCCTAGTCACAAATATTTAACGAATTTACTATCAAAAACATGTACCCAATAGTCTAGTTTTTTCTGTATTCCTATCACATCCCAAGAATCCCGTCTCCATATTCGTATCTCTCTTTATTTTTGTTGATTTTGCTCTTTACTTGTTTACAACCCCCCCCATTGATAGTTGACATTCGTGTCAAACCCTTTAATTTGTCATATTTTTATTTGCTAAAGTCTTTAGCTATCGTTAGCTTTAGCACTTTCGCGCTTAACCACTAATTTTCAGGAACTGCTCTCTTGGGACTCGACCCCAACCCTTGGTTGGGTTACTTTACTATTGTACGATAGTAGACACTTGCATTGGAAGTTGTGTCTTGATTACACAATCATCAAAATGGCACCACTATCGGGGAGTGGTGTTATGTTAAAATCTTGGTTAAGAGGAACTATGCTATTGATAGTCATAGTTTACTAACTTTATTTGTAGTTTTGTTTTCTTTGTGTTGACGTTATAAGCAGTTAAATTGAAAACGGCGGATGGAGATTGTGGCAAAGTGGACCTCATGTTGGCCGCACTGGTTACTCAGCTGAACAATTTGGCCACCAAAGTATCAGAGGTGGAAGTCCAGTGCAAAAGCTAAGGGAGGTATATACCTCCTCATGAGCGGAAAAACTCTACGGACAATGAGAGTAGACGTGTCGAGGATGCTCTATTACTCATTCTCGAAAAGGTCACTGAGTAAGATAGAGTGCTGGAAGAGATGTAAGAAGGCATTGAAGTGTTAAATCAGATGGTTGGCTCTCACTCTAGATCTATTCACCTGCTTAAGAACCTTGTGACTTATGAGTTGCCTCACCTCTACCCAACTAAGCAAGAGGGGTCACCTAGTGGTACTAAGGTCGATCCCAAAAATAGAATGTGAATGAGGACATGCGTCATTCCACGACGTTAACTAAGGTGCTGTTTGGGAGGCAACCCAAAATTAACCCTTTTAAATGCTTTAGTTTACTTTTATAAATAAGGGTGTGTTAGTGGTGCAGGTTTAAATGCTGGATGTATTTGGAAAATACAGATTGACGAGTAAACTAGTCAGTCGGCAAATCGCCGAAGAGGTCGGCATGCCTGATTTGACCCGCCGTTTGACTCAACACAAGTCTAACTTGGAGTCTTTAAAACTCGGCGAGTCCTGGAGCAACTTGGCGACTCGCCGACTTGTTTGGCGTTCCCGATGAAGACCGCCGTTTGGACCCTCACTTTGACTAAAGGTCCTATAAAACTCAGCGAGCCAAGAGACCACTCGGCGTGTCGCTGAGTGCGATTAATGTCGCTGAATGGGCGTGAACTGGATGGTTTATAATGGCCAAAAGTTTTAGAATTTGGAATCCTTCACTTTCCCTCGCTTTTAAACTTCACAAATTCACACCAAGGTATTATCTTCAATATTTTAATATTCCATTAGTATTTTAGTTGTTGATTGGTGCTCGAAACTAGGATTTATCTGTCGCCTAGCTTTTCAATCGCGTTTTAATTGGCATATAAGGTTGGTTTTCGATCCTGAGTTTACATTCAAAAATTTTGTACTCATTTGCAATGATCGTATCGTGTTGTTATCATGACAAAATATTAGGCCTATAGCCACCCCAGTAAAGTGTGGCCTAAAATAGCAAAAAGTGTGGCCTTGAATCAAAGGCCACACTTTTTGACTTTAGAAAACTTTGTAACCGGGGTGGCCTAAACTAGCGTAACCTTTGACCTAAGGCCACACTTTTCAAGTGTTGCCTTATAAGCAACGCTTAAAAAGTGTGCCATATTCTATACAAAGGCCACACTTGTTGAAACTTATATGAGAACGCTTTTATGACCTGAAACAACAGTTTTTATGTGTGGCCTTTGCTTCCTCATTGGCCACACTCTCAAACGTGCCATTTGATACCTCTTCTAAAGTAACATTTATGAAGTGTAGTCATTACTAATGTACATGCCATAATTTATTATCAATGATTCACACAATTGATGTCTCTGATCACACATTAATAAAGACTATCAGAAACACTAAATTATATGATAAATAACTCAAAAATACATATATTTGCAATAGATTTTGAAAAAGAAATATCTAGGAACACATAGTAATAAAACAATATTTCAAAATGTGCGCTAGCAATGAATTCCACAAAATAAAATATAAATTTAACATTGTAATTCAAAAAGTTTTCATGAACTTCAATTGATTGAATTGACCTGTGGCCACGATTTTAATATCCCTTGACATATCATCTCCTACCATAGTACCACCGCTGATGTCCAATCCCAATATCTGAAAATGGAAACCTACGTAAGATATATTTAATGTTCAACCAATTAAAAAAGAAAATATACATTAAATTCTTATTAAAATCCTTTCACTCCTTTCTATAACTAAATATAATAGAAATACTTGGATATTGCAAATGTTACCATGAGAATACAATCTGAACCAACAATGGCTTGCTGGAATTTTGTTATTGAAGCCTACATTTCCCTACAATAATAAAAATTATAAGCATAAAATTAGAAAAAGATTTAGAATTATTTCCTTTCATGGCCTTCTATTGTATTATACCTTTATGTAGATTTCAATATCATACAGTGCATATGTAAATCCACTTGATACATTTGAACCAAAGATTCATCAACAAATAGGACTTGAAAACCACCAACATATGACACTATTTGATTAAGAAATTCCATGGCTAATTCCTTCGACATCTCCAAAACTTGACAACATAGTCGATGAAACATGGTAGATGCTGCAACTATAACATTTTCCGCACCAGAGAAAAGGGCCAGGGGCTATGATCACAATATATTTGAAGGAAATATATCCACATTGTTCATTCCGTTCAATCTTTCTACAGGACATGTCTTCTCAGACACTATATTGATATATTATGGCTTTATTGAATGTGATTGTCAAAAATGAAGGAGAAGATGGAGCACGGTGAGGGAAGTAATCAGTGATGATCATGATTGGCACATGACACGGGGGGAGGGGGGTTATCGTACTAATGGAAACTAGTAAAATATGACATGTATACAAATATAACCCTAAACATATTGTGACTTATCAGTCACTACCCCAACTTTTTCAAAGAAATCTTCATTCACATTCAAAGCTAGAGCAATGAGTCAGAGTACTCTTTTACCAAGATTCCTAGTTAGCAGCAAAACAACAACTTATTTAGTATAATTCAACAAGTAGGGTTAGGGGAAAGTGGTGCATACACAACATTACTCCTATCTTGTTAAAGTAAAGACATTGTTTCCGAGACAAAACTAACTATGTAAATATAAGAGAGTTGATACTTACAGAATAACTCTGTAATATTCTTCCATTGTAGATCTCCAACATGGCAAAATTTCTACATTCCCACAATAAAAACATAACATATTTCAGTGAAACAGTGTACTCCTATTAATTCAAAAATCAAGCAAATATCAATTACTATGCCTCAATCGTGTACAAGTTTGGATCGATTGTATAAATCTATACTAAAAAATCTGTCACAAAAGTGAGAAAGAGTATGGATATATACCTTCGGGAGGCCACTGATTTAGATTACCATAGGGTGATATGTCTTCAGGTGCTCCAAAACAAATTCTTTCTTTTGGATCCCCTGAAATCTAATTCAAAGGTAAAGTAAATGAGCAAAAGAAAGAAAGGTGTCCAGATCAACTAGCATGCACCTCAACTAATTGTACAGGATACTACTTGTCTACTAACTCCCACCAAGTATTAGATATTTAAGTGCACCAAGGTTTGGACAAATGAGAAGAACAAGTAATGACATTTCTATTAAATGTATATATAAGTTTAAATTATTATTTTTACTTACATATAGTAGATATTGAATCTCCTTGGCTTTTTGTATATTTTTGAACCCCTTTAATTAAAATTCTTTCTCCGCCACTAGCTATATACTCATGTCATTAAGAGTAAAGATCTAACTGTTAACATTCCAATTATTTTTTTAATGAATAAAAGTTTGAGTTGAGATGTTTATGATTCATTTAGTTAACTTTAACTTTCATCCTTTTCAAGTGAAGAGTCCAAGAACCCAAGCATTTTAAAATAAAACTGTCAGCTCCTTCAAAAAAAATTAATAGTCCAACAATAGTGACCAAGTACTGAAAAAAATATATAATCTCCTTTCCCAACAAAGAATGCAGTGACATATAGAAATATAACATCTTTTCTTATCACTTCCTCCCAGTAAACAATCTAACATCTTTTACAGCAAAAATTGAACATTTTTCTTATCATTCTCTCCCAGCAACAAAAACAACGACTACAATCAAGAACTAAAAAAATTAGCATCCCCACCAGAAAACAGTCCAATGATAGTGATCATGAATTAAAAAGAAAATATGTTTGACATCTCCTCGCACTAGCACAAGATGAAGAGGAGGAGAAGGAGAAGGAGGAGGAAGAGTTGGAGCAGAAGAAGAAGAACAAGAAGAAGAAGAATAGGAGAAGGAGGTGCAGAAGAAGAAAATAGTCCAATGATAGTGATCATGAATTAAAAAGAAAATATGTTTGACATCTCCTTGCACTAGCACAAGAAGAAGAAGAAGAAGAGGAGGACGAGGAAGAGGAGCAGGAGCAGGAGGAGAAGGAGGAGAAAGAGAAGAAGAGGAGGAGGAGGAGGAGGAGGAGGAGAAGAAGAAAAAGAAGAAGAAGAGGAGGAGAAGGAGGAGGAGCAGAAGAAGGAGGAGGAGGAGAAGAAGAAGAAGAAAAAGAAGAAGAAGAAGAAGAAGAAGAAGAAGAAGAAGAAGAAGAAGAAGAAGAAGAAGAAGAGGAGGAGGAGAAGGAGGAGGAGGAGGAGGAGGATGATAAGAAGGAGAAGAAGGAGAAGAAGGAGAAGAAGAAGAAGAAGAAGAAGAAGGAGAAGGAGAAGAACGAGAAGAAGAAGGAGGAGAAGAAGGAGAAGAAGAAGGAGGAGGAGAAGAAGAAGAAGAAGAAGAAGGAGGAGAAGGATGAGAAGAAGGAGAAGGAGAAGGAGAAGGAGAAGGCGAAGGAGAAGGAGAAGGAGAAGGTGCAGGACCAGAAGCAGAAGGAACAGAAGAAGAAGAAGAAGAAAAAGAAGAAGAAGAAGAAAAAGAAGAAGACGAAGAAGAAGAAGAAGAAGAGGAAGAGGAAAAGGATGAGGAAGAGTAAGAAGAAGAAAAAGAAGAAGAAGAAGAAGAAGGAGAAGGAGAAGGAGAAGGAGAAGGAGCAGGAGAAGGAGAAGGAGTAGGAGCACGAGCAGAAGCAGAAGGAGGAGGAAGAAGAAGGAGAAGGAGAAGGAGAAGAAGAAGGATAAGGAGAAGGAGAAAGAGAAGGAGCAGGAGCAGGATCAGAAGCAGAAGCAGAAGGAGTAGGAGGAGGAGGAGGAGGAGGAGGAGGAGGAGAAGAAGTAGGAGGAGGAGGAGAAGGAGAAGAAGAAGAAGAAGAAGGAGAAAAAGAAGAAGAAGGAGAAGGAGAAGAAGCAGAAGAAGAAGAAGAAGAAGAAGAACGAGAAGAAGGAGAAGAAGAAGGAGAAGAAGAACGAGAAAAAGGAAAAGGAGAAGGAGAAGAAGAAGAAGGAGAAGCAGAAGAAGAAGAAGATGAAGAAGGAGAAGAAGGAGGAGAAAGAGAAGAAGTTGAAGAAAGAGAAGAAGAAGGAGGAGAAGAAGGAGAAGAAGGAGAAGAAGAAGAAGAAGAAAGAAGAAGAAGAATGAGAAGAAGGAGGACATGAAGGAGGAGGAGTAGAAGGAGGAGAAGAAGGAGAAGAAGGAGAAGGAGAGGAAGGAGAAGGAGAAGAAAAAGAAGATGATGAAGGAGAAGGAGAAGGAGAAGGAGAAGGAGAAGGAGAAGGAGAAGGAGAAGGAGCAGGAGTAGGAGTAGAAGCAGAAGGAGCAGGAGGACGAGGAGGAGGAGAAGAAGGAGGAGTAGGTGGAGAAGGAGAAAAAGAAGAAGAAAGAGAAGAAGAAGAAGAAGGAGAAGAAGGAGAAGGATAAGGAGAATAAGAAGAAGAAGAAGAAGGAGAAGAAGGAGAAGAAGAAGGAGAAGAAGGAGAAGGAGAAGGAGATGAAGAAGAAGAAGAAGAAGAAGAAGAAGAAGAAGAAGAAAAAGAAGGAGGAGAAGGAGAAGGAGAAGGAGAAGGAGAATGAGAAGGAGAAGGAAAGGGAGAAAGAGAAGGAGAAGGAGCAGGAGTAGGAGCAAGAGCAGAAGAAGAAGCAGAAGGAGTAGGAGGAGGAGGAGTAGATGAAGAAGGAGGAGGAGGAGGTGAAGGAGAAGAAGAAGAAGAATAAGAAGGAGAATAAGAAGAAGAAGGAGAATAAGAAGAAGAAGGAGCAGAAGGAGAAGGAGAAGTAGAAGAAGAAGAAGAAGAAGAAGAAGAAGAAGAAGAAGAAGAAGAAGAAGAAGAAGAAGAAGAAGAAGAAGAAGAAGAAGAAAAAGAAGAAGAAAAAGAAAAAGAAGAAGTAGAAGAAGAAGAAGAAGAAGTGGAAGGAGAAGGAGAAGAAGTAGAAGAAGAAGAAGAAGAAGGAGAATAAGAAGGAGAAGCAGAGGAAGAAGAAGAAAAAGAAGGAGAAGAAGGAGAAGAAGGAGAAGGAGGAGAATAAAGAGAAGAAGAATAAGGAGAAGGAGGAGAAGAAGGAGAAAAAAAAGAAGAAAGAAGAAGAAGAAGAAGAAGAAGAAGAAAAAGAAGAAGAATGAGAAGAAGAAGAAGGAGAAGGAGAAGAAGAAGGAAGAGAAGAAAGAGGAGAAGAAGAAGGAGGAGAAGAAGGAGGAGAAGAAGAAGGAGAAGAAGGAGGAGAAGAAGGGGGAGAAGAAGAAGAAGGAGGAGGAGGAGGAGGAGAAAAAGAAGAAGAAGAAGAAGAGGAAGAAGAAGAGGAAGAAGAGGAGGAAGAAGAGGAGGAAGAATAGGAAGAAGAGGAAGAAGAGGAAGAAGAGAAAGAGGAAGAGGAAGAGGAAGAGGAAGAGGAAGAAGATGATGAAGAAGAAGAAGCAGAAGAAGGAGAAGGAGAAGGAGAAGGAGAAGGAGAATGAGAAGGAGAATGAGAAGGAAAAGGAGTAGAATATGGAGAAGGAGAAGTAGAAGGAGATGGAGCAGCAACAGGAGCAGGAGAAGAAGTTGAAGGAGATGGAGCAGCAGCAGGAGCAGGAGAAGAAGTAGAAGCCATAGGAGCAGCAGGTGGAGGAGGAGGAGGAGGAGGAGAAGAAGGAGGATCCGGAGGAGAAGGAGATGAAGAAAAAGGAGGAGAAGGAGATGAAGGATAAAAAGGAGAAGAAGAAGAAGAAGGAGAAGAAGTAAAAGGAGAAGTAGAAGAAGAAGAATAAGAAGAAGAAGAAGAACGAGAAGAAGGAGAAGAAGAAGGAGAAGAGGAAGGAGAAAAAGGAAAAGGAGAAGGAGAAGAAGAAAAAGGAGAAGCAGAAGAAGAAGAAGATGAAGAAGGAGAAGAAGGAGGAGAAAGAGAAGAAGTTGAAGAAAGAGAAGAAGAAGGAGGAGAAGAAGGAGAAGAAGAAGAAGAAGAAAGAAGAAGAAGAATGAGAAGAAGGAGGAGAAGAATGAGGAGGAGTAGAAGGAGGAGAAGAAGGAGGAGAAGAGGAAGGAGAAGGAGAAGAAGAAGAAGATGATGAAGAAGAAGGAGAAAGAGAAGGAGAAGGAGAAGGAGAAGGAGAAGGAGAAGGAGAAGGAGAAGGAGCAGGAGTAGGAGTAGAAGCAGAAGGAGCAGGAGGACGAGGATGAGGAGAAGAAGGAGGAGTAGGTGGAGAAGGAGAAAAAGAAGAAGAAAGAGAAGAAGAAGAAGAAGAAGGAGAAGAAGGAGAAGGATAAGGAGAATAAGAAGAAAAAGAAGAAGGAGAAGAAGGAGAAGAAGAAGGAGAAGAAGGAGAAGGAGAAGGAGATGAAGAAGAAGAAGAAGAAGAAGAAGAAGAAGAAGAAGGAGAATAGGAAGAAGAAGCTGAAGAAGAAGAAGAAAAAGAAGGAGGAGAAGGAGAAGGAGAAGGAGAAGGAGAATGAGAAGGAGCAGGAGTAGGAGCAAGAGCAGAAGAAGAAGCAAAAGGAGTAGGAGGAGGAGGAGGAGGAGTAGAGGAAGAAGGAGGAGGAGGAGGTGAAGGAGAAGAAGAAGAAGAAGAAGAAGGAGAAGAAGGAGAATAAGAAGGAGAATAAGAAGTAGAAGGAGAAGGAGAAGAAGCAGAAGAAGAAGAAGAAGAAGGAGAATAAGAAGGAGAAGCAGAGGAAGAAGAAGAAAAAGAAGGAGAAGAAGGAGAAGAAGGAGAAGAAGGAGAAGAAGGAGAAGAAGGAGAAGGAGGAGAAGAAGGAGAAGAAGAAAAATGAGAAGAAGGAGAAGGAGGAGAAGAAGGAGAAGAAGAAGAAGAAGAAAAAGAAGAAAGCAGAAGACGAAGGAGAAGAAGGAGGAGGAGAAGAAGGAGGAGAAGAAGAAGAAGAAGGAAGAGGAGGAGAAGAAGAGGAAGAAGAGGAAGAATAAGAAGAAGAAGAAGATGAAGAAAAAGAAGAAGAGGAAGGAGAAGAAGAAGAAGAAGAAGAAGAAGAAGAAAAAGAAGAAGAAGAGGATGAAGAAGAGGAAGAAGAGGATGAAGAAGAGGAGGAAGAAGAGGAAGAACAAGAAGAAGAGGAAGAAGAGGAAGAAGAGGAGGAAGAGGAAGAGGAAGAGGAAGAGGAAGATGAAGAAGAAAAGAAGAAGAAGAAGAAGAAGAAGAAGGAGAGGGAGAAAAAAAAGAAGGAGAAGGAGA